>RCWM02000032.1:0-600000 GCA_003667255.2 Euschistus heros | reverse complement strand
ACTTACATGGAACCCTCACACTCGACTCAAAAGGCAAGAACTTAACTTTTAGCCAATTGTATAAACTACTAAATAGGACATCTCATCCTTCCATTGAAAACAAACTTCTCATATACAAAACCATCATCAAACCTATTTGGACTTATGGACTTGAACTGTGGGGAACAGCAAAAAAGTCGAATATCAAACGTATTCAATCTTTCCAATCCAAAATCCTCCAAACTATTGTAAATGCTCCTTATTATGTCTCCAACAAAACCCTACATAATGATCTCAATATACCATACGTCCTCCACCTCATACCTCTTAAATTTTCGAAATTCCATAGTAATCTTTCCTTTCATCCTAACCCACTGGCTTAATCACTATCCGCTTCCACACATCCTGATAACCCCCCTCGCAGACTAAAACGGCAGTGGCCCCGATATCTTTTGTAAAATTTATTTATGTTGGTATGTATGTATGGCAATGGCCAGCTTCTCTATTCATACCCTGAGTGAATGTATATAGCGCTCTCACTCAGACTCAACTGGGTTTTTTTACTTCAGTGACGCAGCTGGAAGAGAAGAGTTGGGAATTCTCTGAGCCTGGCTTGTCCTTCCATAAGTGGAGGGACGGGTCTTGTCGGGGGATCTCTAGGATGAATGGAAATTGTAATTAAAGTATAATTGTATTTATAACCTTTAATTTAATTTTGTCTTATTTTCACTTACTGTTATTTATTTTATTTTATTTTTTTAATTTATATATTTCACCCAGATGTTTATTTTTTTTTTTTTTAATTTTTATTATTTATTTTTTTTTTTACTGTAAATAATGTGTGAATGTAATCATTAAGCCATCTATACTACTTATTGCCCACATTTGTGGCAGATTGTAATAATTACTCGATAAAAAAAAAAATTTATTAGTTTTATTTTCCGTTTCTTTAATTTTTTTCTTTGTTCTATTGCTTTTCCTGTGACAGCATTTAATCATTTTCCAAGACAGCGTTATAAAGATTCTACTTTATCTACTCTAAGGATTTTTAGATCTAAAAGCTGCAAAAACCATTTCTATTTAACAATAATAATTAATAATAAATGTCTTTAATTACCTGCATTTTTTCTCCTGTTCCACTGCATTGGTGACCTCACCGCATCCCTATTGTCACCCGTGACATCGGCTTGCAGATCTTTCCTTATGTATGTGTCCATCATTCCTATCTCCTCACCTTGATACGTGACAGAAACTCCGGGCAGCATCAGCTGCAGCATATTCACTGGGTCTATCATTTCTGGACCAAGTTTGCTACCAATTCTAGAGTTGTCATGATTCCCTGTCTGAAGACCGATAAAAGATAAAATTCTATTCTAACATAATCGAAATAGGTTCTATGAGAAACTACTAACCACCCAATTTGGCCATCCACCTGGAGGAAGATTATTCATATATTCATCGATCATATTTTTCAGTTCTATCGCATTAGTATCCTTTTTCAAATCACTTACAAGAATGAAATTAAAAGGTGCTGAATTCTCCTGATAGTAAGCCATCACCTGGCTATTGTTTGCGTAAGCTTCTAGAAAGTAATACCTGAAAAGTATACAGATACATTCTAAAAATATATATATAATAATAGTTCATTCATAATTAAAAATGCCACCTTTCCATGTAAAGATTTTTGTCATATTCATAAAGTAATCAATTTATCATCCAAAACTTATCAATAAATGTATAAAATAAAATGGAAAACGAACTTTATTCTGGGACTAATTAAGGATTTATCTTTCAAAACTGAACATGTTCATTCTAGAAAATCCTTAAAAGGAGAGAAGAAAACCTACTCCAGTCGTCCCCCTGCTGTTAAATTTAAAACAATTATATTAATTTTATCGTTGATAGATATCTACTAAATAAAAAAGTATAGTGGTGGGTGCAGCTCGCCAGCCTTTATGAGAAGGTAAAACAAAAAAATTTTTTACCGACTTTGGGTACGTTTGGACTGTCTGGGGATCTCGAGATGAAGCTGGGGAGACTGATGAACTATTTTATTAGATTTATCTTCGGGGTTCCCAGGCGTTCACACGTTACCTGCCGATATTCTGAGCTTGGGTGGCTCTTTCCTTAATGCCGACGGCAATACTTTCTGGGTACTTTCCTATTCCAATGTCTAAAAACCAAAATACCTTCCTATATTCTTGACCTATTAACTCTGTGTTCTTCTATCCACCTCCTATACACTAGATACCAACCTTTTAACCTGTATATCCCCTCACATAAAACCGCTTCCATTGACAAATCCTTCATCATTCGTGCTACCTCCTTCTGGAATTCACTACCCACTTCTATTCGTAAAGCAGCTTCCATAACTTCTCTTAAAAATAACTTATTCCTGTACCTTTTAGACAATCAATCTTCCGCAAATATGTCAATAATCAAATGAATACATAGAATTACTATCTTTTTTTTTCATTTTCTTTTAAATGTTCATATACATGCGATTGTATTTTATGTTATAATTATTATTTCATATATTTATTTTATTTTTATTTTTTAATTTAATTTAATTTTTTTCCTGTTGCTGTAATTACTGAAGCATCTAATTTGTAAATAACAGGCCAGACAATTGTGCTTGTAACTGTGCATTATTTTTATTATTAGGGAACAGTAAGTCCCAGAATAAAGTTTATTTTTCATTTTATTTCATATGTTCAGTTTTGAAAGATAACTCCTCAATTGTCCCCTAAGAATAATACAATGGGAAAAAAATAAAAATAATAATAAAAAAAAAATACAATGGTTACATTAGATACAGCTGATACATTATATATACACTGGACCTTTTAAAATCGTTAAATCCATGAATATTTTAAAATAGTATCCTTAAGGACAAAAAATAAAAGGACAACAATGGCGGATTATTCTTTGGCTATCTTAAAAACCGTTAAATACTTGCCGATCTCAAAATAATATCCTTAAGGAAGAAAACTAATATACTTATGTTGCTAAGGATGTCTACCCCATATCTATATCGCCATATCTAACCCCATGTCTAACCTTACGCCATCTCAAAATATCTGCCAGATCTGAAAACAGTATCCTTCTGGCATATCAATAAATTTTATACAAAAAACTTAAATTTATAAAGTAATAATCAAATAAAAACAGATTTGCAAGTATACAAAAGAAAATTTACCAGAAGTATACATAAGAGAAAAAGGGGGAGATAAAAAATTTAAATATCGAGAAAGAAAATTTTTGTGTTTACTAAGGATTTAAGGTTGGGAAATTTTTCTACTTTTAAGTTTTAGTATTTTGTATCTAAACGGTTTTAATTTATCCACACTAAATTTAGGAAATATCTGAGAATGGTTATGTCTTTCGACATCATTTCCAAGTAACAACAGTTTATAGTTTTAAAAAATCAGTATTTTACATGATAGTTAATTTCAACAAAATATGTAATCAACTTATCAATCTAGTTCTTGCTCAAGTGGTTATAAAGTTTTCAACCGCTATCCCCTTAGGAATAAATTTTTTCACGGTCAATGGAATATTTAATTTATTTTTAATTATTTTGTCATTTTGTTCTTAATATATAATTAACATTGTATGGGAGTTCATTATTTTTCACATAGCTTTTTTCATTTCTTGTACCAATAATGACTGGTGTTCATGAAAAAAATATGAATTAGATAGGAAAACAATATTTATTTTGTTATATTATTTTTTTTTCCGAATTCGTGAAATTTTACTTCATTAAAATCAGTTAATCAGTTCTTCAAGTATCAGAAAACAAGAAATAAAAATATCTAATTATTTGAAATATCGAAACAATTTCCTAAAAAAAATATATAAATAAAATTAAATATGATATTGAATTAAATTAAAATAAATGAAACATACTTGGGGCTAGAATTTCTATACTCATTGAGCAAGTCATCCCATTCCTTCATTACTGCATAAGTTTCAGGCAAGTTTTGTGTGTATAAATGTACTCTGCACTTGGCTGAATCTACGGGAGTACAGTTTGGTATCACGGGTTCATCTCGCAATTGTTCGTCTTCAACTAAGAATGGGACGGCATCTAATCGGAATCCATCCAATCCTTTATCTAACCAAAATCTCATGATATCCTAGGAAAGAATTATAAACATATAGTTGGTATAACTTCAAACTGTGACTTAGGCTTCCATTTTTTTTTTTCTCTAGTTTGGGAATGGAGATGTCTTTTGGCTTTTTTTTTTTTTTTTTCGCATGCAAAATGCAAAAAGGGATAAGCAGTAGATTATAGTTAGTTATATTCATCATCTATGATTATTCTCAGTCAGGGAGAAATGGATATTACAATATATTCTGTCCAGACGTTTTAGATCAAATAAGACAATACTTAATTTGAAAAAATCAGTCAACAGAAACCCATATCCCAGTACATATCAAATTTAACACTGTGAATTAAATTTCCATTTAATTTTTAAAGTAAGATATTTACGATATTTTTAAAGTAAAAGAAAATGAACTTATAAAAATCTACATAAATTTTAAATTTTTATATATTTTATGATATTTGCAAGTATTACTTTTAATTTCGGTGATATAGTATATACTTAAAGATAATTAATTAGTTCTCTTACAATTCCAAGATTGTTGTAAGGATCTGTACCATATAATTTAAATTTTCCTGTTTTCCTAAACGTAAGCTAGGTATATGTTTAACAGCCTCAACTTAAGAAAGCTCCAATTATTCATCAATTTAAACTATTTATCTGGATTACCTTAGATTTACTAACTTATGTTTAACTACAATCTTTAATATTATACTCAAAATACCGCTCTTCATAGCAAAAATAAAATAAATTAAAAAAAAACACAAACACTAGTTGATCTTTATACAGATCCATCAGCCGAATTTAAAGTTTTCTGTTTTTTTCTGCAGTACAGTTTCATCCCGAAACAAACTATTTTACCAGTTATCATAAAAAATGAATTTTTTAAACGATTGAAACCAAATCGTCTATTGCTTTTTGTATCATATTTCAGCTATTCTAATCTGTATCAATCAATAATCTTGAAAAATAGTTTATCAGATATAATCAAAAATTTAGGGGAAAGAGAATTTCCATGTGAAACCGACCTTCTGCAAAGAATCACACTCTAATTTCAGATTAATTTCATCACAATCCTTTCTTAATAATCAATGACTAAGGTAACTTTCAAAACGTGTTTTGTAACAAAAAATCTTCTTTTGAGTTTTTGGTACCACTAGATTTGTTTTTCAGAACCCTACAATATGTGATGAGTATTAGCCATCAAAACAAGCTTTTCCCATCCATAATTAGTAAACGAAATCCGTGTTTTAAACAAAGAGTGTTTTTTCCATAGACTGTTTTTAGTTCAAATCATGCTAATGGCCTACTAAGCCAATGGGAACGCTGCATTATTGACAATAATCGATAACACTGGTGCAAGGTTGTACTTTTTGACTCTCCAAGTGTTGAAAATATTGTGGAAGAGGATGAAACTTGTGAATGTTTAGAAAATGAAAGATGTAAACTGTATATTTAAAAACTAGTGACTGTTAAGAAAATGAAAATATTCCCCGAAAATTATGAGTGTCATTAAATACATCATCTATTATGTAATTATGATTTTTATTTTGTGTACTTATGAGCAATCAGTGTCTTCTGTAAAATAAAAAATAGCCACTTCAAACGGTTTTTGTCCGTTTGTTATTTCATCAAAACGTGTTTTGTCCATATTTAAAATTAAAAATGGTAATTTTAGAAGAAAAAATACTTCTGACCCTTGTTGTAATATGTTTTTTTAGATGAAATAAGTTTAATTAGGAATTTTTTTCTGAAGGGTAATTACATCTCATACGTTTTTGTTATTGCTGATAAGTGGGATTACTGTGACAAAACACGTTTTGAAAGTTACCTTCTCAAATAGTTTATGAGATGCAAACAAAAAACCTAGAAAATTTCAGATGTGAAACTGACCTCTTGCGAGAAATTAAACCATAAATTTAGATCCATTTAATCATACAAAAAAAAAATTCAATATACTATGGTTAGACTGTAATTATTAATCTAAACAGTATTGATTTCTTGATCAATAATCACTAAAGCCCGGATTCTCGTGCAATTGCATCTTTTTGTTGCAAGTTCGTAATCAGCCAGAGACAAATTATTTATACGAATTAGGACATTTAGGCCAAATTTACCTTAGTTTAATATTGCACAATATTGCACGTTTTGGGGGTTACAGCATAAAATTGCACATTCTGCAGTTTGGATGGATAAATTGCACATTCTACAGTTTGAATGCATAAAATTGCACATTCTGCTGTTTGAATACACTGAATTCCCGTATTCAAATCCTGAATGCACAACACTTTCGTGTTTTTGGAAAAGTAACAATTTTAGCTAGGGAACTCGGGTTCCCAACTTCCAAAAAAATTTGCCTCTCCCGCCTAACTCACGGATATTTTTAATAAGTACAACATAGTTAATAAATTAAGCCCTCTTTACTGTTAGTAAACATTTTCACTTTAAACAAATCAAATTTATTCTTCTGCCTTCTTAACGGGAAATTAAATAAAGTTTAATCATTTCTAACATACATATTTATACTCCTAAGTAATATGTACATATAGCTTATGTATAGCACGTACAATAAAGATATGCGATTTGTTCTTATTGTATTTTAGACAATGATTATTAAACTACTCCCTTACTAAGGACTGGATCAATAAATTTTAAGATAAAAATAACTTTTTGGAAATAATTTTATCTAGCGAATTATTTGTTCAACCTTTTTTATTATTAGCATTTTATTTTGCATGATTTTAAGTTTTATTGCACGATTTTGCACAATATCAAGTTTTTATTGCACATTTCAGAAATTTTGTTGCACGAAAATCCGGGCTTTAATTACCACCATTCGGTAACTATGAATAGAATAACCCAAGTATAGTTTTCAACTATTTTTGTAACTAATATCTTCAAAAGTTATTGAACTGCATTGAACTTTTGAAAAAAATAAATTGTTCTGATCTATGTGATTCGAATGAGTGATCATATCAAATTATGAAATAATTCTTGGTTAATAAATATTTTTTAAATATATATTTTTTTTATTTTTGAAGAGAAAAGATTTGACCCCGGTTGGGATTCGAACCCAAGTCTCCACCTCTCTAGCGTGGCGCCTTATCCACTAGGCCACCGAGCTCGGTGGCCTAACGGATAAGGCGCCACGCTAGAGAGGTGGAGACTTGGGTTCGAATCCCAACCGGGGTCAAATCTTTTCTATTCAAAAATAAAAATAAATAAAAAGTGATCATATCTTTTTTTTTTTTTTTAAATTTTTTTTTCGGGCTTAACGCTCTAATGTACTCTCGCTGAGGCAGGAAGAACGGGAAAAACCAGTCTACAGTTGTTGAGTTGAAAATGTTGAAAAATATATTGATACATATAGATATACGTTATTTATAATTTATTATTTTTTTCTAAAATGATTTATATTTATTTCTTTATGATTTACCTTTATTTCCGAAAAAAAAATTTAAAAAAAAAAAGATATAATCACTTTTTTTTTTTTTTTTTTTTTTTTTTTTTTTTTTCGGGCTTAACGCTCTAATGTACTCTCGCTGAGGCAGGAAAAACGGGAAAAACCAGTCTACAGTTGTCGAGTTGAAAATGTTGAAAAATATATTGAGACATATAGATATACGTTATTTATAATTTATTATTTTTTTTCTAAAATGATTTACCTTTATTTCTTCCATAACTTTAGGATTAGTTAAGTTTAGATCAGGCTGAAATTCTCCAAATTGGCGGAGATAAAACTGCTTTCTTACATTATCGTATTCCCAAGCATCGCCTCTGAAA
This sequence comes from Euschistus heros, assembly GCA_003667255.2. Lineage (NCBI taxonomy): Eukaryota > Metazoa > Arthropoda > Insecta > Hemiptera > Pentatomidae > Euschistus > Euschistus heros. The sequence continues at coordinate 592,129 of RCWM02000032.1, read as the reverse complement.
ATGCTCCTCTAAAAAAAAATAAAAAAATTGATACATACAAATGAAAATTTATCAAATCCTCCACGCAGAAAAAAGTGGCTGATTTACCAATATTATCGTATGAAAATATTAAAATAAAAATTTTAATTAAAATAATAAATTAATAGTAACACAAACGGTTACGTATGCTATTTTTATTTATATTTTCCTATTTGATGATTATAATTGTTTTGTTACAAATAATTAATCGAAACAATTAATTTTATATTGTTCAAATATAATAGGGGTGGTTAGATATACGTTTATAACATTTGTAGCTAGGACCAGCAGTTCAGAAGGTATATTGGTTTAGATGAAAAAAAATCACGTTTTGCTTTTTACACTTTTTAACACGCTCTAGCTCTGTTGATGTTGCTCAAATCGAAAATTTGACCACAGAAATTTAATGGAGAATGTTTTTTACCGTATAACATTTGTCGCTAGGACATACTATTTCGAAGCTATCTATATTGGTTTGAATGAAAAAAGGCACGTTCTCTCTACATGATGATGATTGCGAATCATCATTATATTGCCAATTTGATTAATTTCTAATTTTAGTAATTTGATCCGTATAATTCTAAAATGTAAATTTGGAAAAGCAATAGATTATAGATGGACATATACACGATCTATTTTGAAGTGGTTGGGCGTTTTTGAAACTCTCTGGCTCTGTTGGTGTTGCTTGTATCGTGTATTTGATTATAGTTTCCTGATAAGAAATTTAATGGAAAATATTTTTTGCTGTATAAATTTGTCGCTATTTTAAAAAAGTTCCGTTTGAAACCCCTACTTTCTCTCACTTTTTTTTATTTTGAATAAAGACTAAGTGAAGTGTTTGGCAGATGAATGGGGTTTTTTAACAATACAAAATTTTGAGTGACTTACGTTTGAAGCTTTTTTTTTTTTTTTTTTTTTTTTTTTCGTCCTTTAAAAGAAAATTTTTTTTTTTTTATCTTTTTTATTTTTTTTTTTTTTGAAATATTTAGATTTTTCTAAGCAACACTTCAGCTCATAAAGCCTTCATTCAATCAACTAGATTTTATTTCTTAAAAAATGTGACACAACCACTTTAACCACCAAACCCTTCAGTTGTGAATTGAATTTAATTATTATTTGAAGTAATTTCATTCTTTTAGTTAAAGTAAATTTCGAAATATCCTAATAATTAAATTAATAAAAAATTAAACTAAATTCAAATTCAAATTTAGCCAAAACAATGAAAAAAAGAATAATTTTAGTAGAATTTTCCGCGTAAGTATATTACATTTTTTTTCACATTATAGTAGTTATAATCCTGAACTATGGGGTAATAATAAATGTTAAAACCATACAAAAGGTGAATTCTCATTACCCAGCCATTTGGGGGTTGTGGCACACCGTTTACAAAACCTTTTGGATCTTTCCACACATAATAATCGTCTTTCCCATCTTGCCGGTACCTGGATGCGTTGAACCAAGGATGTTCATCACTTGTGTGATTGGGTACGAAGTCCAGAAAAATTTTCATATCTGTAAATTTTAGTTCATTGAATGAAATACTTTTTTTTTGTGTGTGTTTCTAAATATGACGTTTTTTTTTCCTTACCGTTCTTATGAACATCATCAATCAGCTCTTCTAAGTCCTCATTTGTACCGAACATAGGTACTACCGTTCTGTAGTCTTTTATATCATAGCCCATGTCTTTCCATGGTGAGTCGAATATTGGTGAGAGCCAGACGATGCCAACTCCTAAGGATCTGAGATATGGAACCTTGTTGATTACCCCTGTAAAATTTAATATTTCTTTGAACAACTACATGAAGCTTATATATTTAATATTAATATATATATTTTTTCTAATAAAATCATAAAAGACATTATGTTCCTCGATAATAATATCTTAAAGCTGGATAAGCAAGCCATTCGATTTCCAGGTGCAGAAATGAGATTCCTGCGGAGAACTATTGGAAGTGAACTGGAAGTAATGGAGTTAAGGAACTCGCTCAAAAACCGACAGCTAAAATGGTTGGGTCATGTCTGTCGAATGGAGGAAAGAGAACCGCGAAAAGTAATAGAAACTCTACTCGTCGACCGTGTCAACCAGTATTTAACGACTTTTAATCATTGAGTCCAAATACTATGATTTTGTAGACGAGACCGGATTTGTTGGAAGAACTCTAAAAGCTATAGAGCAGAGTTGGACCTAATTTATCCATAGCTATTTGACAACTAATTTTCCTAAATTTCCTGGAAACAGTCACTCAATTTGATAATGATTAAGCTTTTAGCGAAATAATCATTGGCTCACTAAAAAATCGACTGAAGGATTTAATCATTATTGGGTTAGGTGACTGATTCCTAGAAATTTGTTGTCGAATAGCTTTGATGAAATTTTACCCAACTCTGCCATAAAGTATGCCTTTTTATCACTGCAAGTAACTGAAGCAAGAGTAGGCTTAGTTGTGAATCAAAACAATGCTATGTGCCTGCGAGCTGATCCATGGAAGCAATGCGGAAGTCGAGGCTTTAATTTTGAAAGTTTCTTTGAATGTGTATGCCTTAGCACCTAGGTAAATTTAAGTAATGACATCAACGGAGAAAACCAATGGTGTATCATGGTCACAAACAGAGCTTATTTCAGCCTTCAAAGATGCATAAAATGGTGTCTCACGCAAAACCAAACTCCGCATATGCGAAACCCTAGTCAGACGAGGAATCCGATTGCACTGACATATGGATCCGAGTCCTGGACTATACTAAGAGTCCAAGAAGCTCTTCTTTAATTTAAAGGTCAGATTTTAAGAGAAATTTTTTGTCCGATACTCAATATTGACCAAGAATAGGCCTAACAAAGAGGACAAACCTCTTATGACGCTCACTATCACCATAACCGTGGGAGTCCACAAAAAAGACTTGACATAGACCTGGTACATGATTCTCGACAAGGAATAGCCTATTTAATACAAAAGGACTGAAAAGTAAGACGGGAAACCAAAAATCATTGGTCCAGAACTTGTCTTAATGTAGCGTAAGAATTATATTGTGATGCTAATTCTGTGAATTGTAAGGATTTGCTAATTAAGATGGGGTGGACATATTCGTTTTAAGCCAATAGATAAAATTGATGGAACAGCAGACCTATTCAAAAATACAGATAGTTTTAGTATTTTGTTTTTTTATTTTACCTCTAATGTCACCACGTCCATCACCATCGGAGTCCGCAAAGGACTGGACGTATACCTGGTACATGATACTGGACTGCCACCATGGCACACTTGAACTGACAAGGTGCAACAACCCGAAAAGAACTGGCAATAGCAACATCTCAAATGACAGTCATCTCACACGGTTTTGTCCAATTTATCACGAGCTCCCCACCCTGTTTTACAAACAATGATTTGCATACGAACTATAGATGTTGTTGTTTGAACAATTGCAGGGCATTTTAGTTTAAATAAGATTTTATATGTATTACCTGAGTTTGATGAGCTATTGATATAATCAATTAGAAATAATGAACTTCCGCCAATCAGCGCCTCTTATACATTGTTTATTTTGACGAACGCACTTTAGAATGATTAGTGTATGTGAAAAATATCCGTAACAAAGTTCATCTGTGTTTTTGAAAATCACAACTCATTTGTATGAAATGTATAATATATAAATGTGCGATAAGAAAATATACTGTAACTGATTGAAATGACAAAGTATTTTAAGAGAATATTACCCCATCATCCACGCTTCATTAATTAATTGAATCTAAACGCGACAAAAAGGAACTATGAATTGCTAATTTGATATCAAACGAACATAAATTCTCCAGTAGTACGTATATAATAGATTTTTCGTCGAGTGTTTTTCATTACAACTAATTGTAATACAGTAGACGCAGCATAGTTTGATCACGGTTAATGTTATCAACCATTCTATACATTACCATTTTTCCGTTTATTGCAGACATAGGCAAACTTATTAAGGAGAGGGCCAGATGAGATAGAAAAACAACAAAACGAAAGTGATAAACTGTATTTCATTATACTCAACTTATATGGTACAAAGGTAGAAAAGTTTCAAATAGCTCCAAAGATGTATTATTTTTTAGAAGAGAATGAAGGCGTCTGTGACTGAGCTTCTAAAAGTTGTTCATAATCTGGTTGAAACTGGGATGTGCTTGATTTTAACAAGGCCTTCATTTCATTGTTGCATTACAACTCAATCAGTTCGAGCTGCAATTCTGGTGCAACCGATTCACAATCCACATTAAATAGCATGCTAAAAATGTCCAGATCCTGTTCAATTAATTTGAAGTCTTGGAATCTTCTTTCAAATTCTTCCTGAAGACAAGCAAGTTTTTTCACAGCTCCTAAGTTTTTCTTCCGTAACTGCAATAGATTTTAGTCTTGGAAAATCAGTAAAATCTTTCTAGACTAGTTGTTTGGAAAATTGCTTCAATTGCTTTTTCAACCCCTTGATATGACTCCAAATATCATGGATTAATTGATTTCTTCCTTGAAGTTTAAGGTTCAATTTATTGATGTGACTGAGAAGATCTTTAAAAAATGCAAAGTCTGAAAGATATTAAACATCATTTAAATGTTCAGACACGTTCATTCCTTTCATTTCTCGTGAAAGAGATTATTACCGACATGCTACAATGCCGTAATTAAGACGCAACAGTCATTCTATTCTAGCTTTGCAGAAAATAAATTTTGTCTTATGTATAATTGTGTGTGACCATGTCGCAGGTCGGATTGACTAGCCCCAAGGGCCGCACTTGGTACGCGGGCCCATCTGGTTTATTGTTACCAAAATTCCGTTTATTGTGATCATTCTCAAAATCTCGGAATTTCGGCTTTTTTGTTTTTTGTCGGAAGCGAGACGGCTGGATAATTCTAATAGGCGTAATTCTGTCCAAAAACATCCCTTTTTCTAAGAATGTACAATTTAATCATCCCCTTCTCTCTACTATGAAAATAACTGTACTAGCTCAGCTCAGTATGATTTCGTCCTCTGAAGTGTTCGGACCATCTTTTTGGTTTTTCGATTAATTTTTCAGTTTTTATTTTTTATATGAGCACGGGGCCATCAAAACGACGGGACCTGAGTTTATCTGAAAATATGGAGATCTTAAAATCGTACGATCGCCTGTCTACCAGAATAAGTCAGCGTAAAGCCGCTATAACTTTGAATTTCAGCCATTGCTGAATGCATTATAAAAACAGCGGAAGAATAACGAGAGCTCATTTCTGCGAAATGAGATTCAAAATCGGAAAAGAAGTAGAGTAGGATAAGAAAATGTGGAACGAGCATTAAAAGAATGGTTCCTGAAAGTGAGGGGAAAAGATGGTCGTGTTAATATGGCCCTTTACTTCGGCAAAAAGCAGAAGAATTAGCTAAAGAACTTGGGAAAAGTTGTTTGTTTATTTCGTTTAACGTCACTTTATGCTGCTATGGCTAATCAGACGATGCTATGGTGGGAGTCCTAAATTTTGCCGATCCAGGTATAATTAGGATAGGGACTTTAACGAGTACCTGTCATCGTACAGGCTCGGGACCCCCATTTTACGTCCCTTCCGAAGGACGGACAATGCTATACTATAGCGGCGTCTACAGTATTTACAATTGCATTAAGAGGTACAAATCCTACATAAACATGTTACTGTTGTGAAGCAACTTGTAGGCATATGAACACAAAACTAGTCAGGAATTTACCACCTCTTACACAATCACGTAAACATGACCTATCTGCACTACATTATAGTATAAGATAATTTGAATGGTTACTTCAGATATGCTATTAACTTTACATGGCAGAAAAAATATTCAAAATAAAACGAAAATCCAGTGAGCATTTAAAAAGAAAATAGAATCATTAGAGCCGATGCCTTAACCAGTTTTTTTGGTTCTACCAATGTCTGTATCACCTTAATAAGTTTTTGGAAATCCGAAAAAATACTTCATTAATTGTTTGGTGGAGATCCTTTAAGTTAAAATCACTAAAGTAAAACTCAAAAAGTTAAGTAAAACTCACTCTTTATTTTATTTGATGAAATAAGGTCTGCTCCAAAGTTATAAAATCTTTGATCGGTGTTTAGTCAAAACAATGCTTTTTGACTTAATGAGTTTCACTTGTAATCCCAGGATTTATTCAGACATCATTTTGTGAGTGATTTTAAGTTGTAAATATGTTAATTAATCTCCCAAATCCACTGAAAGAATTAGTAAAACCTAGATTTGTTAACGAATTCTAATTGCTAACGTTTGCAGTCAAATTCGATTGAGAAACTGGCTGGATTAAAAAATATAAGTTGATAACAATATATTGAATTACTCAATTTTAGAGAAGACGTAGAAGATATTTATTCAATATCAAGTAAATCTGAGAAGCAGGTTTTATTATTTTTTAATCTAACTTAATTAATAATAAATAACTATTCATATCACGTTTGTGTTTTTAGTGAACATAAAAAATATATTTTTTTATTTATTTATAAGATGTGTATTGAAATTTACAACTGTATACAATATAAAAATATAATACATAAAGTAAATGTGATGATAATGCTAAAAATGACACGTCACCTGTTTTTAAAGCAATTACCCATAGGTAGCCATTAAAAAAGTTATAAATAATTCAGATCAATATAAGAAGATCCCGAGGCCAACATCTTTTCTGGCTCCTCAGAGGGTTATCTGGAATAAAGTGAGTAACAAGTTGTGATACTAATGGATTTGAATGGTTGTAGAGTTTCCTATGAAAGGATAGATATCTGGTTTGAGCTAAGTCAGAAACGCAAGGTATATTAAGATGTTTGTGGATAAGATTATTTGTGACGAAGTAAGGAGCATTTAGGATTTTTCTAAGAATTTCGGGATTGGATACGAGATGAATTGGATGGTTTAGTGAAGCCCCAAAGCTCAACACCATATGTCCAAATTGGTCTAATTACTGTTATGTAAGTGTGTCTTTTGAAATTAATGAAAATGCTTAAACGCTTGTCAAGTAAATATTGAAGTAATCGAAAACGAAGAACAGTTTCTTGTTGTTTTAGTCTTGTATGTGGGTTCCAAGTAAGACATTTGTCCAGATGGAGTCCTAGGTAGCGGATCTGTTCAACAGGGATTAGTGGAACATCATACTGTAGGACAGAAAGTCGTAGGTTTACGACGAAGGGTAAATGTTATGTAAATGGTAAATGATATGGGATTGGAGTGTCTGGGAGAGAATAAGTTTTTTTTATATCCTATCTATGTTCACGAAATTTGCTTATACGACGGGCCTATTTATATGAAATTTTCAGCTTTATATAAGGCGCCACACTAGAGAGGTTTTCAGGGTCTTTTTCTCTTCATAAAATATATATTTATATATATATATATATATATATATATATATATATATATATATAAAGACATCTAGTAAATGTGACAATAACGTACATAATGACATGATAATTGCATGTGAAACAACTACCCACTGGTAGCACTCCTAACACTACAATAAATATACTCCTCTACAATAAATATACTTATACTTATTTCTATACATACAATCTCTCTCTCTCTCTCTCTCTCTCTCTCTTTCTATATATATAATATAATATAATATATATATAGAAAGAGAAAGAGAGAGAGATTGTATGTATAGAAATATATATATATATATATATATATATATATATATATATATATATATATATATATACAATCTATATACTTTCTAATTAAATGGATTAATAATTTTTTTTTAGAGACACCAATGACCTGGCTAATAATTTTTTCATATCTTAATCATAAATAAACTTATTTTTTCTTTATTTTATTTTATTTTTTTGCTATAGGACAAAGAGAATAAGCACTATGTAATTATGTGTGTTTTGTAAACGTTATTATTGTTTTAGTTGCATTGCATCCGCACAGTGCGTGTTGAGTATTATCTAATGCACTATTTCCAAAACAAATATTTTATAAAAAGGAAATTACTAATTGATTACATCAATAATAGACTCATTACATTCACGTTATAAACGTATAACCTTATTAACACTCCTTCTCATTTCCGCTGTTTAAAGAACCGCTTTCAGCTGTTTAAAGAACCCGCATTATTATGCTAATCTCAGCTCAGAAAAACTGTGGGGAGTTTCAGATAAAATATAAAACAATAATTAGAAGCCATTTTAGGCAATAATAAAAATTAACAATTAAAAAAAACATACATATATAAATGAATAAATGAAGTTAATTATTATGTAATTTAATAATTTAGAATTAATTAAAAATATTATATAAATATATCTAGATACACGACTAAAGCGACAAGAAACTGCTGGTCGTTACAGACTACTTCAACATTTACTAGACAAACGTTCAAAGTTTCCAATTAATTACAAATGACTAATTTACATGACTGTGATTAGACCTATTTGTACGTACGGAGTTGAGCTTTGGGGCTCTACTAAACCATCCAATTCATCTCGTATCCAGTCCAAAAGCCTTTGAAAAATCCTAAATGCCCCTTATTTTGCCACCAATAAAGACTTCAATGTTCCATGTGTTTCTGAGTTAGACCAAATCAGATACCTATCCTTTCATAATAAGCTCCATAACCACTCATATCCCACTTCATTCCCAATAATCGTCCTAGGCGTCTGAAAAGAAGATGGCCTAGAGATCTAGTGTAGAATTTTTATTTAAGTGCTACTGATGAGTAGTTCTTTTCGAGTCTTTACATGTTATTGAAATCGTTATCAGCTCATTTACTTGATGTATATATTTGTACAGTTTTAAATTTCAATAAATTAATTTAAAAAATATATACTATTACAAAATATTAATAATAACGACATTAACAATATTAATATAATATTAGTAACGATACTAATACTGACAACGACGTTGTCAGAACTATACAATTTAATTATAGAGAGAAAAGAAATACCAGAACAATGGAAATTGGCAAAAATTGCTATCTTGTTTAAAAAAGGCAATAGAAAACGGATGGATAACTATCGACCGATCTCACTTTGTTCCACAATATCAAAATTATTTTCCACTATACTAAAAGAACGCCTAACAAAACAGATTATGGAGAATATAGCTATCGAACAGGCTGGATTTCGGAAGGGGTTTTCAGTAATGGACCATATTCAGAGAGTAAATCAAATTATAGAAAAATCTAAAGAATATAATTTCCCTCTGTACCTCTGTTTTCTTGACTTCAGAAAAGCGTTCGACTCTATCTATCACGCAAGCATATCCAAAGCCCTCAAAACTATAGGAATACAGAACAGATATATACAAATTATAGACCAGCTATATAAAGGTATGTCGGCATACATTGAAATTGAAAGAAAAGGAAATGTTTTCCCTGTGGAAAAAGGTGTGAGACAAGGCGATCCACTCTCTCCTATTCTCTTCATTTTAGTCCTGGAGTTGGTTTTCTGGAACCTGGACTGGGAAAGAAAAGGAGTAAGAATCGATGGAAGGTGGCTGAACAACCTACGCTTTGCAGATGACATTGTGCTCTTCGCAACAAGTAGAGAGGAATTGAGGAATTTGATTCTAATTTAATGTGGTAGACTTACTTTAGTTATCGAGCAGATTTTAATCGAGGTGATTTAAAATTATAAATAAGAAAAATAATTTGTTTTCTCATCAAACGATCTGCAAGCTACAATGTTTGATGTGTTTATATTACTTAATTGCGATTAATCCCTCACTATCAAACAAAGACTCCGACAAAGCCAATTAACGACAAGAGATCCAATTCACTTAATCAAACAGTCTCATTGTAGTCGGAAGCAGGCTAAAATGTAGATTGATATTTTCTCTGGTAAACTTATTCTTTTTTTTTCATACTATAAAAACTAAAATATTTGCTGTTAAATTAGTAAAAAAAATAGTGGAAAAATTTCATATATAGATTTTTGGCACTAAGGGAAATATGATCTGTGGCACTTGAAGCAAATGATTGGCAAAAAGTGAGGTAAAAATTATTTTGTTACGAAAATTATCGATTTTCAATATCGTATATATCTTAAGCCGTTGAAAGTTCTACAAATATGTGTCAAATTAATTTTATAGAAAATTTAATTAGCTTTAATTTTGGTTTGAAACATATTTTTCTTGAGTCTACTGTTCTACTGAGGACCTTTTCTCCTCCTTCTCACCGTTAGCTCACCCCCTAGGGGCGGGGACTTTTAGTATGTTTAACTTCTTCTAATTACTCCTAACGAAGCCCTGAGGTAAAAAAATAATCGCATATTTTATCTACTTTACACCCCTCATTGACTGGACTAGAAGGATACTTAATTCAGATCTGCTAGGATCTGACGATGTTCGACGGTCAAAGAATTTCCTTGGCCACTCCTTCCCGACAAATTAATTTTCTTCTTTTTGGTAATTGATTAAATCTTTTTTTTATCAAAGGAAACTCTTCCCGTCGACCGTTTTCACCTGCTATCTTACTTTCGAATCGTGGCTTTGTGAATACCATCACTTATTAATAAGATAACGAGAATTTTATAATTTCTTGTTGAGAAGATGGTCAGGGATGTTGTCAGGTTGATCAATTATTCAGCCAAGCATAAATACTATATATATTATATATTATATATATGGCTATATTATATTCGGAGTGCCGACGTTTCGGCCTGCCTGTAATGCGAATTCTTCAGGAGGATTGTTGTCTGGTTGAAAACAAGGGCAATAATCCGTGATTTATTAATGATTGTTTTGTTTTTTTTAATATTTGTATTTACTATAACAAAATATTTATAGTTGGTGCCATAATAACTGTCCACGCTGAACTAACTATATAGATGCTTCTATATATGCCAATTCACGTAGGACTGATTCACTTAAATAAATGATTATGACTCTGCAAAGTCACAAAATTATTTTGATGATCAACGTTTTAGTTTAAATACTCCACTCTGCGTTGTCTGAAATAGTATTGGACAGTCTATTTTTCTTTTGTTTTTGTTTTTTTAAAGCATTCAGCAGATTTTTTAGGTTGCCTTCAGCTACCTAACCTAAAAACCTACAGTTGTAAATACAAATATTACTTAATCATTATTTTTGATGTTTTCTCAGTCAAAAATCTTATCAGTTTGTGATGCGTTCTTTTTAGTTTGTTGTAGTTTGACAGATTAACGTCTGAAATAAATTTATGCTCTGGTGGCCCTTTGTCTGTTTGTAACCAATGTGTTTTGGAGGACTGGAGGTTCTAATAATATTATCTTTTTTAAAACGTTTAATGAAATTTAAGAACGGCTTCAAAGAATATTCAAGGAGTAAGAAATCTTTTGACGTTGGTTAGCTCCTTTCGTTTTCCAGTCAAAGCACATCCTTTAAACCAAATAGATATTATAAAAATTTCCTCATTTCATAGATAAGAAAGATTCATTATATTTTTGTTTATGAGTGAATTATAAATGTTAGGTTTTTTTTTTTTTGGTTTTTTTTTCACTATTTTGCTAACAGAAAAATATTTAAAACTTTTTTTTATGTCCATAGTTTGTGGAATACATTCAATAGCTTTCGAAACAATTAATTTCTTAGCTTGGTTGTTAGAACAATTTATATTTTATATTGTTAGAACAAGTTATATTGTTCTTCTTGTTACTTATCCAGATTCTATAATAATGAAGCACAGCCTGTATTTTAGTTTTGCTGAATGAATCATCGCTGTTATAATAAATAGCAAAGCTCTTTAGTAAGGAACCTCATGCTCGAGTTTTTTAATTAATAATTATTATCTTAATATGTTGAATTTCAATATTTGTTATCGTGATTTACAGAATTTCACAATGATTTGAAAACCACTTATCTGGTTTTATCAAGTAAAGTCGCTGCTTACAAAGTTTTATCTATGCCGACAATCTGAGGAACACAAAAATATATATAATTTATGTAAAGTCCGTTTGCATAATAAAGAGTAATAACAAATTTTTATTGTAAAACATGAACAAGTACGTTTAAATTTATGCTTGAGTGAGAATTTTTTTTTCATTATAGGAGGAAAACCTTGGATTTACGAAGAGGAAAAAACCCACAACAGAGTAAGATCCTACTCGATAAAAACCACCTCCATAACCTTCTTCACCATCCCCATTCTTACTCCATTAGGGGGAGAGGGGATGGCAGGCTATGAGCCTACTTCGTATTATTCGGTACTAATTATTATGCTACAACCAGACTTCGTCGTTCCCGCTCGTCTTCAAAAAGCTTTCTCCAGATTTCTTCAGCAGTAATCATCTGATTAACGAGGTTTTATGGGAACAATCATTGGCCCAGACTTCTTACTACTCCTTTTTTCTCTTTTGAAAACTTGAGATAACAGAAGAATGCTGTTCTAAATGTTCTACTGTTTCCGCTGTGTGGACCAATCAATAAGCACATTAAAGAGTGCATTAAATATGCGATAATTTTTTACTTCAAAGCTTCCTTAGTTGTAATTAGAAGGTAAACATGCTAAAAGTCCCCGCCCCTGGGGGATAAGCTAAAGGTGGGGGGAGGGGAGAACTTCCCATTTTTGGATTTTAAGATTATATCTCGAAACCAGTGAACTCTAGAAAAATATGTTACAAATCAAAATTAAAGCTAATCAAATTTCCTATCAAATTGTTTATTTACATATTTGTCGAAATTCCAATGGTGTTCGAGATATACGTTATTGAAAATCGGTGATTAAGTGGCCTTAGCCGTCTTTGTATAGTGGTATTCCTTTTTTCCAATAAGAATCTGGCTCTACTCGTTTCCGATGGTAAATCAGGCTGCGTTCATCCGCCAGTAGGTCATTAGGTAACATCTCAGCTAGAATATACAATGCTACACACAGTGCTAACTCAACTTGGAAATTGGCCAATCGCAGTTGTTAGTATCTGTTAAATGTAGGAATGCTTTTTATGCTAATGTACATGTCCAAAGCGTTCATTATACGTGATTACCTTCAGTTTCTTCGCCATTTTAAAATAGAGAATTTATTTCTCAATCACCTAAATAATTTACGCTACAATAAAGAATTTAAAACAGATATGCAGAGTACTACCGCTTTAATATATCATAAAAAACAGTGCGGAATGCTCTTGTGACACTATTGGAAATTCTTCGTTACACTCAATCAATCATCTTAATCACTGAACTAGAAACGCGTTAGTTGCAGATCTGTGCTGCATATAAAAAATCAGACCTAGCCACACTAGTAAGAAATCACCTGTTTTTCCTGGAGTCTCTCATACTTGGCACAATTATACTTATGGCGTTGGTAATTTGTTCTCCTTTACTGCTAACTATATGTAGATGTTTATAAAACTTTAATATGCCGTCGAATTCTACTCCAGGATATATAATTAGGAGGAAATGTTTAGCTTTGTCTTTAATGCACCACGTGCCTTAGAAATAAGCAACATTAGTTTTAAAACCTGTTTTTTTTCAGTGATTCTAAAATTGGGATAAAATTATTAGTCCTCATAAAATTAACTATTTATTATAAATAATGAAATAAATACAAAGGAATATAATTTTCCACTTCATGAGCATCATAAAGTTTAATACTAAAAATGAAAATGTAGGATTTAAAAATAGTAAGAATGAAAAAAATAAACTAGTTTTGGGAGGATATTCCAGAAACTAGTTAATCTGGCGCTATATCCATGCTTTTTCATATATTTAGGCAATGAATGTTTGAATGTTGCTGCTTAGAACAGGGTTCGGTAGAGATCGGAAGGACGGGGTCTGGTTTTACAGGAACTGACTGATTTCAAAGTTAAAGTCTCGGAAACGTAGTAAGGAAATTGGATACATAATTGTAAATAGATGGAACAAATATCAATAATAAATGCACTAAATGGAGGAGATGAAACTGAGGAGCCTTGAGCAGCTCTAAAATTTATCAAAAGAGAACAGAAATTAAAGAAATTAGGACTGCCTTAACGAGGTTATGGATTGGATTCATCTTATGCCACTATTAGAAAAGGAAAAGTTTAGTGACTTTGGATAGGGGTATTTTGTGATCGAGAAAAAAAGGAAGATGGTGAATGGATAAAAATCAGATATCATTTTTGCAAAAGATGATTTAACTGAAAAGTATGAATGATTGAAAAGATAAAGGTGCTATAGGAAGAAATAGGATATTTAGACTTGAGCTAGGCTAGAGTTTTGAAAGTTACCTAATATGGAGATGAGAAAAAACTCTTTATTTTTATCCTAGGATCAGTTAGGAACTTTATTTAAGGGATGAGAGCTTTTGTCAGGGTCGAAATCTACATCATTTGTCGAGTAATGTGGAGGGGTAGAGAATATGTGGATGGTGTAGAATATCTATGTGATCGTCCGGAGTGACATGTTTTGAAGGAAGCTATTTCAATTTTAAAGAGGAGAATTGGCGGGGGATTTTCCATTTTTATCTCGATCTGACTACGTAGAAAAGCTTTGTGGCTATATTGAACTAAAGATCGAATGTTGTTTGGGTTCGATTGTAATATTTTCTCATAGCGGCATCTCTAGTTATCTCTGATGCTCAAAGATGGTGTTAGGGACTTTTTAATGATGTATCAAAGTTATGGGTTAAAAGAATACTTTTTTAGAAAATAATGAAGCCTTTTTGGAAAGTGAATCAAGATTACCTTAAACATTAAATTTGCTTTTCTCAAAATGTACTAAATTGCACCACTTTTTTTCGTATGGTCATTCATATTTGATCACTTTTTTTTACTGGGTTTAAATTTGTAAACGTTAAATTAAAAATAAACTACTATTTGTTTACCAATATATCTTAAATTATGTAGTCTACCTCATGGTCTATGTTTTAAATCAATAAAGTTTCCGTTTCGGATTCACTAAATAGGAAAGCAATGAAAAAAGTACTCGGTATTTTAGTTGTCTATTCACATAAAAATACCTAACATTAAAATTTATTTAAAGTGAAGAAATGATTCATTTCGAAGGTGTGCTAGATTATTTTAAAAATAGATCATTTTATTTCATCATATTCCTGTTAATAACATTTACTTGTTGACTACAATTTTTTACATCATGCCCAATAAGTGCAATAATAATATTGTTGATTACTCACTACCACTTGTTTTTTGTTTTATTAAACATCTTTTTATACTTTACCCTACTACCTAATGCTATCTTGCATGGTTCTCATTTTTCTGTATGTTAGACGCTCCTTAAAGATGTTTTCGTTGTTTTCTGTTCCTCGAAGTAGCGCATTGAAACAGTAGCCTGATTGAAATCACAGTTTTTTTTTTTTTTTTTTTTTTTTTTTTTTTTTTTTAATTTTGTACATGGCCAGCCAGACTTGAGATAAAAATGATTTTCAAATAAATATTTTTGAAGATATCAATGAAATATTGATCATTTAAATTATTAGGTTGTGACTCATACCTTGACTCACAAACCTACCTTGGTTTGTGATCACTCCAGGAGAATAAAAAACACATTTCTATAATTTATTCTATTTATTTCTAGCTAACATGTAACTCCGAAGCTCAAGAAAAAACTGCCGAACTTTTATTCTCAACGGATCTTTATGTTGAATCCGAATGAGAAGTTTTCTACCAGACGTCGACTTCATACCCAAAATGACAAACAAACGCCCAAAATACCGGTCATTGTCGATTTTTTACTTATATCACGTAAACAAAGCTTTTTTCTATAAAGTCTACAAATAATAATTGTAGCTGGAATTAGTAGACTGGCCGCCAGTCCCACTTCTCCGCAAAAACATATTTGTCGTATTCTTTTGTCTATTACTCCGAAACTATTCTTCCAATTCAAAATTAATTTTTTTCATTTTAAAGCTGATTAAATTTACTATTAGAACATTACATATGAAGTGTTGGTAATGTCCCCTAAAATACACATGTCAGGACGCTGAAAAAAAACAACCGTACTCTTGTGAAATCAACGTTTTTTGCACATTTTTAACTATAACTCCTAAATTATTCGTCCGACCCAAAATGTCTTCTTTTTTTTTTACCTAAAAGCTGGGCAAATTTACTATTAGGCTTTTTATATGAAGTGTTTTAATAGGGATCCTTAAAATAAACATTCCGGAGCGATAAATATTTCATAGTTTTGTGAAATCCAAAGTTTTTTGGCACATTTTTCACTGTAACTTCGCAAATATTTGTTCAATCTCAAATTTCTTTTTTTCAGCTCAAAGCTGGTTAAATTTACTAAGATATCATATATATACAGGGTGTCCCGAATTCAACTAGCAAAACTTCAGGAACTTATAAGGGACCGAAAAACTAAGACAAAAAGTCCTTTAGAGATTTGCTCGTTTTTGCTTAATTTTAGAGAAAATCGCAAAAAAAGAAACAAAAAAAGATGTTACAGGTAGCGTAACACCTTTCAAAGTTCATCAGGCTAGGCAGTGAGATATGTAAACACTTAATGTTATCCTTTACATTATCAGATTTGTTTACATTTTGGCTTCCTTCTAGGATTATAATTCCTAAATCAATCTTCAGTCAGTTACTCAAATATTTTTGTGTGAATAGCATCATCCACAATGCCGCATACATATTCTAATGTTGAATACGCTGATATGGTTTTTGTGTATGGTTTCTGTACCGGTAATGCTTTAGAAGCGGTGCGGGAGTATGCGCGCCGATTTCCAAATAGAAGAGTGCCTAATCGACGAGTCTTTTCGTTAACTTTTAATTGACTAAGGGAGACTGGGTCATTCTTAATACGTAATGAAGGCTACCAATTCAAGGCAGATTATCGGAGAAGAAATTGTGTCCAACGCCACTTCGATAACAATCCTGAGACTAGCATCCGAAGAGCATCTGCTGTATTAGCAATATCGCGGCAAGCAATATGGCGAACTTTGAAAGGTGATAATCGCTACCCATACCATCTTCAAAAAGTTAAGAATTTATTACCTTAGATCATGTCAAGAGATTGACTTTTAGTAACTGGTTTCTTAACAAAATTCGCGATGATAATTTATTTCCATTAAAAATTATATGGACCGATGAAGCTACCTTTACAAGTGGTGAAATTGTTAATCAAAGAAATAATCATGTATGGGCTCTTGAAAATCCCAGAGCTATTAGAGAGAATAAGTTTCAACATGAATTTGCTATTAACGTTTGGCTTGGAATTTGGAACGGATTACTGGTGGGACCATATTATTTACCTGAAAGATTGAATGGTATCACATTTACACATTTTTTGGAGAACTACTTTTCTAATTATTTAGATGACATTCCCATAGAGCAGCGGAGTGAAATTCCAACTCAATGGATGTCCATCTCATTATAGCAGAGTTGCTCGAGCTTGGCTGGATATAAATTATCCACAACGATGGATAGTACCTTGACCACCCAGATCACCTGATATTACACCCATGGGTTTCTTCGTATGGGGAACCTTGAAGCAGAAAGTTCATTCGGTGTCCATCAACTCAAGAGAGCAATTAAGAGACCGAATCATAGAGTATCAGCATTAGAGTAGAAGAGGTTATGATTATTCAAATTCTTCTATTGCTAAATGAGGTAGTGTTTTAGAAAAAAAAAAAAAAAAAAAGGGGGGGAGAGAGACAGGTATAACAACATAGTAATACTATTTATTGTTTAAAAAAACCATTCGGTTTTTATCTTTTAATCAAAGATTTATACATATTAATATTTTTTCAAATTTTTTAGGATCTCAATATCTAACTTCTAAATAAGTCATCATTGAGTTTCATAATGACAACAGACCCAAAGCCGATCTTGGATAAAGTTTAATTGCGGAATCTTTTCTAATCACCGGCCTGAAAAAAAAAGATATAATAAATGATATTTGATAATATGAATACAACATAATTTGAAATACAGCCAAGGGAAATCACTTACCTAATTTTGTAGTGTGAATTAACAGAAGTAGTGTGAACGTAGAGGGTTTTCGGAACGTTCCTGAATAGCTTAGAAAGAGTCACAGTCTCTTCGAAATTGTTAAGATTTATAATAACGTAGTACTGTCTGTTCTTATTTGACCTAAAAGAAAGTTATAATTGCTATTAATTTATGTCAGATAAAATTTTAAAAAATTTACAAAAAAAACTGCAATAAACCTTTTGAATGCGAACACCCAATCTCCTGAAGTAGCCGTCTCAAGATCTGTCGATTCCACAAATCTTTTCCTTATTGAAGCCATCGTTTTGTACACGTTCAAGTGGCTGCTAGGAACCCTCTGTTGATTTCTGACATTTAGTTCGTAATAATTCGGATTCAGTGGCAGCCAAGTCGTATTTGCGCTAGAGAATCCTGTATTTAAAAATTAATAATCATATTTACAGAATTGGTCCATATTATTCTATAATTAAATGTTAAAACCACTGAGGTGTCGGTACCAAAATTCGTTAGTACCCATACATCAGTTTTTCTGTTCCAAAACATAATCTAAAAATTAGCTTAAAAAAGTAAAACAAATCGATTAATAAAACAAGAATAATTCAAAAGTTAATCAGTAAACCGCCAGTAGCATTTAATATCCATATCTAATAACAAATGTTTTTTATTGACCTTCAGACAATGCTCAATAATATATTTCAATTAAAAAATTATTATTTTTTAAGATTTACACTCCAAGGTTTAATTTATTGATTGAGGAATTGAGAATGTTACTATACCCTTTTATAAAATATTGTAAATGCACAGTATTTGTTTCAATTGAATATTAGAATTCGAAAACTAGTATTTACAAATGGGAAATAATATTTATTGTTAAATATATCGTTTCTCTAAAATAATTAAAATATATAATAAAATGGTATAATTTTCTGAGTGGCATTATTTCGTTGATTAGAGATTGTAATCATATTTGTTTATTTTCTGATAGCGAATAGATATCTTCAACGAGTTAAGCTTGTAGTTGGATGGATTTTTTTTTTTTTTTTTTACAATTCTGTACAAAGGAGAATTGGTCATTAAAAGAATATTTGATGTATAGTAATAACACCAAACAATAGCCAGTGTGAGCGGTATCAATCGGTTCATAGAAATCGATTATGGATCATTGATTCTAAGTCTTTTCTCAAGAATCGATGGAACGGAGAATCGACCCACCCCTAGTTGGTACAGTTTTTCATAAAAAAAAAGTTGTTTTTTTGACCCTTAAGTACTCCAACTAGGGCAGGAAGGACGGGTTATCCTATAGGTTACCAACCTATTCTAACCAAGTTTTTTTAATTTTAACCCGCCCAGGTAGGATTCAAACAGGAACGTAAACCAAGAGGTTTCTTCAGATGAAACTATATAAATAAACTTTGTAACACTGTGCTTGATTCTGCAGAGGGTAATGGATCGAGCAAGAAGATGTAGGACTAGGGAACTTAGGAGTACCTGACTTAGAGATACTACTGGAATAAAACAGTTGTTTGCTCTTCCGTGATCCATGAACCAAGACCAGGATCCACGACATTTTTCTATCATAAAACATTCCAGACCCAATCGAATTGACCGTCTAATGAAGATCTAGATTACTATGGAACGATTAGGATTCAAAACAGGGACAGAAAAAGGGAAATTAATCTCTAAGAGGTCCTAGGCTAAGGATCTATAGGTCTGAATCTATAGGTCTTGACCAAGGCACCACCTTGTTCAAAATTACAAAGAGGTTCCTAGATTTTTTTTATTTTTATTTTTTTGTTAAAGAAGAAGAAATTAAGTTTACACTACATTTGTAAACAACGCCTGGTAAAATTTAGAAATTCAATCGAAAGTTTCATGGAATTTTTATCTCCTTATAGTTGTTCATTTAATGGCTTAACGTTGCTGGTACAAGTAGGGTCATCTGAGATACGCAGAATGTGGCAAATCAAAGAATAAACACTAACCGTATCTAAGATGGCTCAAAGTGTTTTTTGTCTCCTCTAAAACTTCAGCAACTCGTTTACCATTTTTCCATGTGATTCGGTTTCTCTATTATAAACTTAGGGAAATCAAGAAGGTGAAATAATCATACACCATAATACCAATATACAATTTTTTCTAACCATAGTCTATATACAGAAGAATCCAACAGATGTATTACAGGATCAAAAGTGACTTCGATGACCGAGCTGGTTACATCGTTCGTTCAAATCACATTCAGGCGGTTTAAAATTCATTTCCTTCTGGACCAACTGAATGGATCATGACTTTCCCAGTCGTTTTAGAATAGATTGAAACCTGCAGGATAGCCCATTCTTCCTGCTCAAGTTGAAGTACATTCGAAATACTTCAAGCCCCTATAATTAATCAATCAAAGGATTAGAAACTATTCCTGAACTTTTGATTGGAAACTATTCCTGCAAGAACAAAAAGTATGTTTGTATTTAGCAAAAAGTAATGAATAAATATATCCAGGGTCTAGATATATCTAGGAGTGAGATTTTGTTAATATAGTAGCTACTAACAGATTAGTTCTCAGCATAAAATAATTCCTAATGAGCAACCGGTTCCCTAGCCCAATTGAGCACGGGACATACATTAATTAGGTTACAGAAAGAAGTTACGGACAACTTGAACAAAAACAAGGCCAAAGCTTTGATAGCACTAGATTTTTTCAAAGTATTTGATTCGATCTCACTCAGGCCACTTTGCTTATTGATCTTGATTGCCCGGAACAATTATACTCAATCATCAATCATTCCTCTGCAAGCGATTATTAGTGGTACAAGTTTCTAAAGATATTTCTGATCCTATTTGTCTCACATGCGGAGTATTATTTCCACATTATCTCCGGTGCTTTTTTCCTTTTATACTGCGAAAATAGTTAGAACCTGATACTTGAACACAATTGTTACGGAGTTTACAGATGATATTGCTATCACAGCTTAATTAAATGCAAACAAGGTGTTTAAACAATCGGAAAAAAGGTTTGCCAGAAAATAAATGAGGAGCTCATACAGTTAAACATTAACGTTAACACAGTTAAAACAAAAGGAATCATATTTTCCGTTAAAGGCAAAAAGAAACTTGCAAACAATTTCAAAATTAATAATTCAGTCAACAAACTTTCGAAAAACATTGTTTACTTGATTATTAAATTTGGCAGACACATAAAGTTTTCGGCCCACTTACTTAATAAAAAAAGAAAAACGATATTACAATCTTACTGAACTGAATCACTTATTATTAGCTACAAATTTAGCTTTACGTTTAAAATGAATTATATATAAATGTATACTCCGACCAACCTTGCTGTATGATGCATAATTATTTTCATCCATTGGGAAAAGTACAAACAACAAACTTCTATCATTCCAAAATGGTATAATGAGAAAAATGTAAAAGTTACTACAGTGCAAAGAGTCAAAACTACGAAGATATACGAGGAATTAAAAGTTTAAAATTATATATTTAAGTTATTTTAGTCAGGAGTATAAACATGAATAAACGGTGAGCCCCATCACCTAATTATTAATTTGACTTTTGATTATTAATTGATAACAAAATTATGCTAAACAAAATACAACTCCTTAAAATGCTAAGAAGCACAAAGAGGAGAATGTTTAAAACTTTATATAAGATTAAAACAAGAAAAAAAAAAGTACAATTTCAAATAAGAAAACAATATTTAAAAATTACCTGCATTCTTGCTCTCATCCCATTGCATTGGTGTCCTCATCGCATCTCTGTTATCACCCGAAAGGTCGGCTTGCAGATCATTCCTTATGAACGTGTCCATCATCCCTATTTCCTCACCTTGATACGTCACTGAAACTCCGGGCAACATCATCAGCATCATGTTCATCGGGTCTACCATTTCTGGACCAAGTTTGGTACCAATTCTTGGGTTGTCATGATTAGCTGCCTGAAATCGCTAAACGATAGAATATGATCCCAAAATTAATTGAAATATGTGCCATCAGAAACTACATACCACCCAGTTAGGCCAGCCGCCTGGGGGGAGATTCTTTATGTACGTATCGACCATATTTTTCAGTTCTGTCGCATTAGTTCCCTGGTTTACACCTCTAACAAATACGAAATTAAAGGGTGTGGAATGCTTCTGATAGTAAGCCATCACTTGACTATTACTAGCGTAGGCTTCAAGAAAGAAATGCCTGCAAATACATAAGAAGTATATAAGAAATTGAGATATAATAAATTATTAATTTAGTCATTTTTTTTTTTAATCTGTAGAGAATAGTTTGGTCATTGTTTATTTGACTAATGATATATAAATAATAAACGTTTTTAAGTTATCACTTTTTTTTTTTCATTAGGTTGAAATACTAGTTACTTTAATTTAGCAAATAATATAACTAATTGTAAATTTGATACGTTTTAAAAATTTCTATTTACAAAAACATTTGAAATATCCAATTGCCTGCTTCTATTCATAGCAGAAACTAATTAATTATATTATTTTTAAGAGGGTGATGTACCTCTGAAACAAGATCAGAAGTAATTTTCCTTATGACGATGTATTAAACATACAACATATACTGTTTCGTTTTACAGAAAAAATAACTAAATTTTAAAAATACATGTCTCCTAAAGTTTATAAAAACTAAAGAAATCGTAAAATCGTTAAATATTCTAATATTAATAAAATAGTATCCTTATAAGAACAATGGCGGAGTATCCTTCGGATAACTTGAAAAATGTTTAAATCCTGGAATATTTCAAAAACCATTTCCTTATGGAAGAAAAACTAATAAAATCGTTAAATCTTCAAAAAAATAAAAAAAGAATCCTCAAGGACGAAAACTAAAAGTTCATCCAAACTACTAGTGATTTTTTTAAAATTTGAATGAAGTCCTTTGGACAGAACCTTATATAACTATTCTTTTTTCTTTTTTTTTACATCCTCGTTATTTTGAGCATTAATATTTCTTATTTACAATGAGGTGGTCAGGGACTGGGAGTTTAGTGGCAAATTAAGTGCTATTATCTATTAAAAAGTAAAAATGCACGAGAAAATCGACCCGAGATAAAGAATATACAGTAGAGCGTCGAAAATCCGAACCTATGGGGACCATAGGTATTTCGGATAACCGATTTGTTCGAATTTGCGAACATAACCTAGAAATGCTGCTTAGGTCCATGATTAAAAATACAATTCTGGAATACAGTACAGGAAATAAAGACAATAGTTTTTATGTACTTTTACATTCTCAGAATAAAGATTATTTTTCCATTTCATTATATTATGTACATTACTGTTGTTGGTTTCTTGAAGAAATATGTAGAACATACGTTATTGAAAAGAACAAAACACTGAACAGTAAATAGAATCCCTTACGTATATGTATCTATTTTACATTAAAAATATGTTGAATTAAATATTCATATAAATACTCAGGAGGCGTACGGATTTTTGATGTTTCGGATTTTTTACGTTCGGATTTTCGACGCTCTACTATAATAACAGAATCCCTCTAGCTTGGAAGGAAAACAAATATGCTAAATTTAAATCAAAGCAGAATAAAAAGAAATAAAGAAATCAGGAAAAATTGCTTAAAGCTATTTTACCCATCACACAGCAGTGTTATGTGAAACTCATTTTAAAATTTACTTTTAACAGTAAACGATTTTAGTTTACAAAAGTCAACCTTGATTAGGTATAAAGATCTTTGTAAATTAATCGTCTTTATGTAATAAATCGGCTTAAAAATAAAAAATTGTTTATGTAGAATCCAATGATAATAATTACAACATACTTTTTGTTAGAAGTAGTATTTTCATATTCCACAAGTATCTCATCCAACTCCTTCATTACTGCATAAGTTCCTGGCAAATTTTGTGTGTATATATGTTCCCTACACCTAGCTGAATCTGTGGGAGTACAGTTTGGTACCACAGGTTCTTCTCGCAAAAGATCGTCTTCAACTAAGAAAGGGATTGCATCAACACGGAATCCATCTAATCCGTTATCCAACCAAAATCTCATGATATTCTAAAAAAATCAATAATAAAAATACAGTTAGTATAAAATTCATACTGTAGCTTTGGTTTTTATATATTTTTTGTTTCAAACGTTTTTGATCAAACATGACGTATTAATTAGTAAGACTCAATCAACAGATGTTTTAAATTTCATTCCTAGTGTTATTTTGAATTTTCTTACGTTTCATACCTAGCAGTTTTCATTGATAGTATAAAACATTATATTAATGTGATTTTATTGTTTTAAATTAGGAAATACTTTTGTAATTCTCTAATTAGGGCCTTGTTCAAGGTTCTTACTATTAACAGTAAAAAAAAATTATTCAATTAATCTAATACAGTGAAATCTTGGTAAGTCGAACTGAACCCCATTACTCGATTACGTTTATATATTATATTGTATTCGTATACTCAAACCAACAATCGTTAAATCGAAGTAATAATTTTTGTCTACACAACTCCCGAGACTCTATAATTCTAATTTCCTAAAACTGGAGACTCTATAAGTAAAAGTTTCCAAGAACCATGAACCAGCCTATCTCAACTCTATCCTCGCTTATCCTCAGTACTATTTTATTTTGGGGACAAGACACATATAAATTGTGTTAATATTTTTTTTTTTATTAGCCATAAGCTATCTGGGGTAGAAGCTGATGTCTTTGTAGATTTGCACACTATTCAGCTTGTGATAGGTCGTCACTCCCCTACATATATGCAGAAGTCATAAACTAATTTAAATTATGTAATTTATTACGTATGGATTTTATTATGTTTTATTTGCCTTAGTATCTACAGTTTTGTTATTTTTTTCTTAAAATAAATTTAAAAACATTATGTTGTTTAAAATTAAATACCTTTATACACACACACTCATGTGTATAACACTCGATAACTCGAAAAATATTTGTGTGGAATCGATATCTCGAAAGGTTGATAACTCGAAGTAAATTTTGTTCACTCTTTAACTTCAACTTATCGAGTTTTGACTGTAATTTTTTTTTCTTATTCTTTGTTGTTACTAATGAATTGCAATATGAAACATATTCTGTAATTTTTCAATTTTCTTTTAAGTTAAACAGAAAAATTGACGCTTTCCTATAATTTTTCAGTGCTCTGTATATCTGTTTAAGTAACCCATATACTTACTTATCCCTCATAAACCTTTTTCCCACAATATTACTCGTCAATAAAAAATATATAAATACATAAATATATGATGAAGTTGAAAAGGCGTATGTATTTTTCTGGTTATAATGATGAAATGGTCAAATATATTAACTTTTCAGTAGAGCAATTTCGATCGTTTTCCTACATCCCTTAAATACTCTAAAAATATAATTTACTCAAAAAAAAGACACTTTAGTGCTTAATTAAGAAGCACAACAACCAATTTTTCAAAACGCACATATTAAATATCATGGTTTAAAGGTTAATAGTTAACTGGTTTTAAAGCTAATTAGACTTATATCTCAACTTGTTCAAGAAACCATCAATTATCCTTATAAGAAATATATTATTATAAAAATTAATAATTCTTCTCATAAATTATTAACGTATTTCACCTTTATATCTTCGACGACTTGTGGATTCGTCAGGTTTAAATCAGGCTGAAATTTTCCAAATTGGTGGAGATAGTACTGCTTTCTTACCTCGTCGTATTCCCAGGCATCGCCTCCGAACAGACTTCTCTAAAAATTTATATATTAATGAATATTAAAATCTTAAACGACGAAAAAATAGGCTGACATATCAACATTTATAATAATAATAAATCATAAACAAGGTGATTAGAACAAGTGACATGAGAAACAAGTTGGGAGACTAATAGATTCGTGTGGGAATGCAATTTACTATGAAAGGATTGGTATCTGGTTTGAAATAATGTAAAATAAGTTATTGACATCTAATGGATATCTTTCATAATACGGACAGAATTGAAAGTACTATTACACAGTTGGGTTGTAGGATTTAAAAGGATTTTTATGATTGTCTTATTTTGGCCAATTTATTTTATTTCTAATTTTTAAGATAGGGTGTCAATAACTGTCTGGTTTATCCTATATTATTATCAGATCACATTTCTAAAGTACGTAATATTTTTGAAAAACATTGAGTCATAGTTTTGTAACGAATTAATAACTTGCTATTTCTTAGGTTCGGACCACGAAGTTAAATATAGCTATTAAAAATTTAATTAAATCTTTTACAGTAAAATTTAATTTCCTTTATGAGCAAATTGAAATTGCTCTTGCTTTCGTAGTTCGGTTAATATAGCCATAGTCCAAAAAAAAAAGGTATTTTGAAATAGAATGTTTATGGGTAATTTTTTTTTTATGGCTTACTTTATATTTTTGGGGGTGCTGCACACGAATCTGAAGTTTTCCAACAAAATTTCCATCGGCAAATATGAGAAAAATTAGAAAAAACTGTAATATTTTTCATTATTTTGCTTAAAACTTGCAAAGTAATCATTTTAAGCAAAATACTCTTCTATTATAAAATAAAGAGGAGAAAATGACCTACAATTCATGTCCTTAAGTTTTTTTTTGTCAGACGTAAGGTATCAACAAGGAATTTGGCCAATTGGGGGCCAGTCCCACTTCTCCGCCAAAATAAGTTAGTCGTAATAAATCCGAATCTATTTGTCCGATTAAAAATTACTTCTTATCACCTTAAAGATGGTTAAATTTACTATTAGTCTATTAAATATGAAGTTCTAATAATGTACCTTAAAAGCACGCTAAAAAGCCCGTACTGTTGTAACATCCGCGTTTTTTTTTTCACATTAGTCACTATAACTCCGAAAATATTCGTCCGACTCAAAATTTCATTTTTTTATCTAAAAGGTGGTCAAATTTTCTATTGGACTGTATATATATGAATGAAGTTTTAATTGGGTTTCTTGAAATACACATGCCAGAACGCTAAAGATCCCGTACTTTTATGAAATCCACGTTTTTTTTGGTACATTATTCGCTATAACTCCGAAACTATTGGACCGATTCACAATTTCGTTTTTTCACCTCAAAACTGGCTAAATTCTTTCTTTTATATCATATATATTCAATTTTTATTAAATCCCGTGAAACACCCACGCTAGCATGCTAAATATTTATATTTTGGCGAAATATGACAATTATGACATGTTCATTTTCTCCTCTTTATTTTAATATAGAGAGGTATTTTGCTTAAAATGATTACTTTGCAAGTTACAAGCAAAATAATGAAAAATATTGAAGCTTTTTCACTTTTTTCAAATTTTTCTCATATTTGCCGATGTAAATTTTGTTGGAAAACTTCAGATTTTTGTTCAGCACCCCAAAAAATAAAATGTAAGCCATAAAAAAAAAAAATTACCCATAAACTTTCCACTTCAAGGCTTATTTTAAAACCATTTGACTGGACTAACAGTTACTTGTCAAAAAGAAGTAATTACATGAAAAAAAAGAGTTTGTAAATTGTCAAAAGTTACTGAAGTAATTCGTGTTATGTCATAACACGCAAAAAACAGACATGCTCGTCAAAGAAAAATGTGTGGATGGCCACTCGGCTCGTGTTATGTGTTATGATATTTTTTCGGATCCTGTTATAGTCGTATAGCCAGCTCCACACATTCGTGTTATGTCATAACACGCAACACGAAACAGACATGCTCGTCAAAGATTGGCAAATGTGTGGATGGCCACTCGGCTCGTGTTATGTGTTATGATATTTTTTCGGATCCTGTTATAGTCGTATAGCCAGCTCCACACATTCGTGTTATGTCATAACACGCAACACGAAACAGACATGCTCGTTGAAAAAGCCGAATGTGTGGATGGGCACTCGGCTCGTGTTATTTGTTATCATGTTGTTTCTGCTCGTGTTATGGGGGTATAGGAGGCGGTTTTTAACACACATCAAAGGAAATTTGTTTCCCCATAACACAAGCCGAAACAGAGACAATCGCTTATCCACAAATTCGTTTAGCAACAGCGAATAATCGTAAAGCCCAGTTAATCATTATTATCAATAATAACTGTTTTAAAATGAAAAACTATTAAATTTGATAATAAATAACGTAAAGTAAGCACGTAGCGATTTAAAAATATACAATTTGAGTTGAACTGGACTATATTAGGTATATTTTTTTTTACGGTAGCATTTGTAATGGGAAACTACGTTGTTGACAAATTTTTTTTCGTCTATTCAATTAGTCAAGAAGAGATTTTCGTAGCTCATCTTCACTTTTGCTCTTAGTTCAGTCTGAAAGTAGATAGATCTTGGCCTAAATAAAGCTTACGCAAACTTTATTAACACATGAGACAATGTGATAAAGAAATAATAAGAGCTGACTGTAAGGAGATTAAGTAGCCTTGCAATTAAAAAATGGTATTTGAGAGACTAAAGAGTCCTGAAACAATGGTAAAATAAAATATGATATAAGAAAGGGGGGAGACCGAAACAGGGAAAAACAACATAGCCCAGTCGATTTATACATCGGAGGATATCAGCCTAAGATACATGTTTTTAAATACAGCAATAGATACTTGAAAATGTTTTTTAATTAAAAAAGAAGCAGGTAGATTCCTGCCAATTCTCTCACTCATTTCAAAAACCAGCAGTGCAATGTTCTTCCTCAAATCCGATTTTGTGATCTTTTTCTGTAAAACTTGGTCTACAGGTACAGTATACATATCAAATAAAGCTAATTAAAGTTCCTTTAAATTCTTTCTTGAGGACATTTTTGTGAAACCAGTGATTTTTTTGGAATGCGGACGAGAACTTGACTCAAGGGAAAAATTTCAAATATTGTGAAAAATCACTATTTCTTGGAGAACTGTATTTCCGCAACCAATTAATCTACATAGCTGCGGTTAGAATAAAATCGTCACACATTTAGTACTCTTTAATATTGTAAATGCTGCGTCAAGTAAATTTACATATTTGAGAGATATTAATGAAAAATGAAAATAATTTTATTCCTACTACGAACATCCCACCTGGTTTTGAGGTTTGAAAACTTAGATTTTAACTATCCTTATGGGTCCTAACAACATAATAAAAAATAGTAGATACATGCGTTTTTACGAACTTGGCTTATTTTAGTAGGTATTGATATATTGTCATGACAGAACAGGAAACTGTTTCGTCATTGTTTCGTGTTATGTGTTATGCCATAACAGAGAACTGTTTCGTGTTATGTGTTAAGCCATAACAGAGAGCTGTTGCGTGTTATGACATAACACGAATGTGTGGAGCCGGCTTTATGCTGAACACCCTGTGTAGCTATAGTTTTTATGCTCCATTGTCAACTATCCTTTTATATTGTTTATAGTTTTTCAAGAAATGTAAATTAATTACCCAGCCATTTGGGGGTTGTGGCACACCGTCAACAAACCCTGCTGGATCTTTCCACACATAATAATCGTCTTTTCCATAGATCCGGTACCTTGAAGCATTGAACCATGGATGTTCGTCACTGGTGTGATTTGGTACAAAGTCCAGTAAAATTTTCATTCCTGTAAATTTATGTTTTATTAACTGAGAATCCCACTATATTTATTAGCATTTAATGGAATTTTTTGTTGTTCTTACCGTATTTATGAACCTCATCTATGAGATCGTATAAGTCTCTATTGGTACCGAACATAGGTACTACGTTGAAGTAATCTTTTATATCGTAGCCCATATCCTTCCAGGGTGAGTCGAATATCGGTGAGAGCCAGATGATTCCTACTCCTAAGTCTTTTATGTATGGAACCTTCTCGATAACCCCTAGGAATAGATTGCTAGGTTACAACTGTGAGTATTAGTTCATTTAATATATCTACTACCATGATATATACTTATATTAACTACAATTATTAAACGCATTAGGGGTAAACAAGACGTAGATGGTAGTTTGATCATGGGGATTTGGGTTTTGATTGGGTGTATTGAATGGTGTGTGATCATAATTTGGTTTTGAGTGGCATCGAAACTTGGAGTTTGCTAAGCCTCTTTATTATTAATACTATTATAATCCATATTTATTCACACACACATATATATATATTGACTACAAGGAACATGGTGAGATAACTCAAAAAAACCAGAAGTGGTTAAAGAAGAATTCAAAATAAGAAGAAAAAAAATTTCCAGCATTATTCCATTGCAATATGATTTCAATACTTCGTATTGCGTTACTTCATAACCCAACGGCTATTAGCAGTTATTTAGCACAAACCAAAACTGTAGGACATATTTTATTGAATATTTTAGCTACTTTAATCTGCATTAACCTATAATTTCATAAAATTAATAAAAAAGTAAAATTTTGAATTTTTTTTTTTTATTGTTTAGGGGCCGACCCTTTCAAATCAACAAATTTGAAATTCCAAGTACCCCAAAAAAATTGTAAAAACTAAATCCAGATTTCATTCTTTTATATACAGAGTCATTTCATTTACTATTTATGTATTTAGCGACCCATAAAAAGTCATCTCAATTTAATTACGAAACAGGGTGATTTAAAGCAAGATAATAATTTTTTTTTAAAATAAAGACAGAAGGAAATAAAAAAAAATTGAAAGAACGGAAAAACATTTCAAAGAGCATGATAGTCGCAAATTCTTCCGAAACATTACGAAGGGTTTTAGTCCAAGAGAAAAATTCATAAAGAATTATTACACTGATTATCCGTTTTATTTATATTATCTCCTTTTTTTTTAATAAGTATAAATAAATCGTAATCCCGCTTCAAAATAATGAGAATAATAATGAACAAAGGCCCTGAAATGGTTTTAACTCTGGTCTCATGGTTTTTATTGCTCTGAAAATCTCACTGCCTCTCATCGTTCATTGCCAATTATTGGGATTGTACTGTGCTTGATTTACAAGTAATAGAAGAAATTAAATAAATCGTTATGTTACTGTCCATTATATAATTAAATATTATATATGCATTAAGCAGTGAACTTGATAATGCTACATTTAGTAAACTTACTTATTCGTAGCTAACCATTTTAATTTTGAATTAATGCGAACAAAAAACAGATAAGCTATTATTATTCTATGATTCTCTTATCGTAAAAATGTTACCTCTCAAGTCACCATTCCCGTCACCGTCCGAGTCAGCGAACGACTTGACATAGACCTGGTACATGACGCTCGACTTCCACCATGGCAGTTCTGCACTGGCAAGGTGTAACACACCCAAAAGGACTGGTAACAGCATCATTTTAGTGACAGACATTTCGAATTTTTTCATTTTATTAAAAACTCCCCACTCCTATACAATGATTAGCATACTAATTAGAGCTATTTAAACAGTCAATAATGTCAGTTTTAAATTTATAATAATGTAATGAAATATCTAATTAATAGTATCATTTGTTATGAAATGTTTGTTTTGGAAATATTGCACCAAATCATTCAATAGGTATGTTGCAATAGAAGAAGACTTACAATTACGTTTCCACAGCACAAAAATACATGCATTGTAATTTCATTTAGTTCTTATTAAGTTTTTTTAGTAATTTTGGGGAAACTATTGTGATTTGAAATAATGAAAATATTCTTATCATACCAACTCATATTCAGAAACATTTCCTTCATTTCACTATAATACCAAACTTAATTTTCTATCTTACCCTTCACCTCGTCTTATATTTTCATTATATTTATTTACTTTGTTAATCATTCACATCTTTAAATATTTATTGTTTATACCTTCTAATTTAATAACACATTAAACTCACTGAATGGTCCAGTAAACAAAAATATTGTTAAGTGCATTTTATATGCGATTATTTTTTACTTCAGTGCTTCTTTGGGAGAACCGGTGAACTCTAGAACAATATGTTACAGATCAAAATTAAAGCTAATTAAATTATCGATTTTCAATATCGTATATCTCTAAAACCGTTGGAAGTTCTACAAATATGTTTCGAATTAATTTTATAGAAAATTTAATTAGCTTTAATTTTGGTTTGAAACATATTTTTCTTGAGTCCACTGTTTTCTAGATATAATCGAAAAACAAAAAATAGGACTTTTTCTCCTCCTTCTCACCGTTAGCTCACCCCCTAGGGGCGGGGACTTTTAGTATGTTTAACTTCTTCTAATTACTCTAAACGAAGCCCTGAGGTAAAAAAATAATCGCATATTTTATCTACTTTACACCCCTCATTGACTGGACTAGAAGGATACTTAATTCAGATCTGCTAGGATCTGACGATTTTCGACGGTCAAAGAATTTCCTTGGCCACTCCTTCCCGACAAATTAATTTTCGTCTTTTTGGTAATTGATTAAATCTTTTTTTGATCAGAGGAAAAAACTCTTCCCGTCGACGTTTTCACCTGCTATCTTACTTTCGAATCGTGGCTTTGTGAATACCATCACTTATTAATAAGATAACGATAAATTTATAATTTCTTGTTGAGAATATGGTCAGGGATGCAGTCAGGTTGATCAATTATACATCCAAACTTAAATACTATATATATTATATGGATATATTATTATATCCAGTCAAAGCACTTCCTTTGAACCAACTTGATATTATAAAAATTTCCTCATTTCATAAATAAGAAAGATTCATTACATTTTTGTTTATGAGTGAATTATATATGTTAGATTTTTTGTTGTTTTTTTTTCACTATTTTGTTGTCAGAAAAATATTTAAAACTTTTTGTCATGTCCATAGTTTGTAGAATATATTCAATGGCTTTCGAAACAATTAATTTCTTAGCTTGGTTGTTAGAACAATTAGTGCTAAGTTATATTGTTCTTCTTGTTACTTATCCAGATTCTATAATATTGAAGCACAGCCTGTATTTTAGTTTTGCTGAATGAATCATTGCTGTTATAATAGATAGCAAAGCTCTATAGTAAGAAACCTCATGCTCGAGTTTTTTAATTAATTCTTATAAATTAATAACTATTATCTATATCAGTAATATCAGAAGGTCGTATTTGGTTTCAATGTTTTGAAGATGTCTGGTAAAAATGACATTAAGTTTACTTTTTTACAATTGTGTATACAAAATCGTCTGTCACCATTTTTCTGTTTGTTTTTCATTCACTATCTCTCAATATTTTCGTTTGGGTTCCTTCAATACTTATCTAATACAAATGAACTGTTGCTAGATAAATAATTAATATGCTAAATTTCAATATTTGTTATGGTATTTCACAGACTTTCATTTACATCATTTCACAATGATTTGAAAACCATTTATCTGGTTTTATAAAGTAAAGTCGCTGGTTACAAAGTTTTAGGTATGCCGTCAATCTGAGGAACACCAAAAATATACAGGGTGAGTATCTCTTAGTGAAAAAAAAAAATTGGGTTAAACTAGATCAAAAATGTAGCAAAATGCCGCAGACCTCACCTTTCTATTCCAATCCATTGCGGATAAACTATAAATCAAAGACTTTTTTGAGAAAACCATGTTTTTTCCATAAAAGCTATAACATCTCCATTTTTTTTTAATATTTTTTAAATTTTGACCACATTTTCAGATTTAGCATTAAATTTCCTATAAGAACAGAGTACACGTAACCTTGAATTTTACAAACTTGGTATCTAAAGAACAGCTTGATGTTCACCTTATTTGGGGAAGTCACAATGTCTTATTTACTTCAACGCTCACCGTTTTTCGTGAAAACTATCCACAAAACGGCAAATCTCACAAAAACTTACAAATTTAATCAGCTTTCGAATGATATGTTAAACGTAATGATTTTGTTTCAATTTCACGGAGATATTTACTTTTGAAACCGAAAAAACATGGTGTTCTCATTTTGTATACAAATCAGTTACTTGGGTAAATAAAACATTATGACAATCCCTTAATAGAAATGTGCATTTTAAACATAATAAACTCTTCATTGGAATAAAAAGCAAAGGAAAAAATGATTGTTTAATAGAAAATAAAGGAAAACTGTCAATAAAGCGACACTACATCAGAGGATATGATATTATTACATTTATTTATTATTATTATTTAGGATTTATTTTATTAAATTTTCAATGTAATGTTTAAAATCCAGTGATAATGAACATAGACCTTAATTTTGCCGTTAGCTTCTGAATGCAGATTGTGTCTAAGAATACTACTTTGTGGATAGTTTTCACGAAAAACGGTGAGCGTTGAAGTAAATAAGACATTGTGACTTCCCCAAATAAGGTGAACATCAAGCTGTTCTTTAGATACCCATTTTGTAAAATTCAAGGTTACGTGTACTCTGTTCTTGTAGGAAATTTAATGATTTATCGTATATCTGCAACGGATTGGAATAGAAAGGTGAGATTTGCGGCATTTAGCTACATTTTTGATCTAGTTTAACCCAATTTTTTTTTTACACTAAGAGATACTCACCCTGTATATAATTTATGTAATCTCAGTTTGAATAATAAGGAGTAATAAAAAATGTTTATTATAATTAATGAACAAGCACGTTTAAATGAATGCTTGAGTAAGACTTTTTTTCATTGTAGGAGGAAAACCTTGCATTTACGAAGAGGAAAAAACCTACAACCGTGTAAGATCCTACTCGATAAAAACCACCTCCATATCCTTCTTCACCATCCCCATTCTTACTCTTAGGGGGAGAGGGGATGGCTGGCTATGAACCAACTTCATATTTTTCAGTACTAATAATTAAGCTACAACCAGAATTTGTCTTTCCCGCTCATCTTCAAAAAGCTTTCTCCAGATTTTCTCAGCAGTAATCATCTAATTAACCGAGTTCTTACTTGCTCTTTTTTCTCTTTTGAAAACTTGAGATAACAGAAGAATGCTGTTCTAAATGTTCTACTGTTTCCGCTGTGTAGACCAATCAATAAACACATTATATTATGCATTAAATAAGCGATAATTGTTGACTTCATAGCTTCATTAGGAGTAATTAAAAGGTAAGTATACTAATAGGTAAGGGGGATGAGCTTACGGTTGGGGGAAGGGAGAAGGTCCCATTTTTGGATTTTTCGATTATATTTCGAAACCAGTGAACTCTAGAAAAATATGTTACAGATCAAAATTAAAGCTAATCAAATTTCCTATCAAAATGTTTATATACATATTTGTTGAAATTCGAATGTTGTTCGAGATATACGTTATTGAAAATCGGTGATTTTTGGGGAAATAAAAAACAAACTTTACCTCACTTTTTGACAATCATCTGCTTCCAGTGCTTTCCATGATCGTTTTTCAGAAAAAATGACAGAATGAAAATTGTAGAACATTAAATTTACTTTAATTTCATATATAAGTTTCTCGTATTTAAAGCAAATGTTTAACAAAAAATGAGGTAAAAGTTTTTGTTTTTTTTTGTTTTTTTTAAATTATCGATTTTCAATAACGTAAACCGTTGAAGTTCGACAAATATTTATAGAAACTATTTTATAGGAAATTTAATTAACTTTAATTTTTATTTTAACGTAAAGTTCTAGAGTCAGCTGTTTTATCGAGAGAAAAAAAATAATAACTTTTCCTCCCTCCCTCCCCCCACCGTTAGCTAACTTTTAATATATTTACATTCAAACTACTCCTAAAGAAGTTGTTAAGTCAAAAATAATCGCATATTTCATGCACCCTACACCCCTCATTTCAGCACTCATTAACTGGACTAGTGCTTGCACAAGTGGGACATGATTCATGATGAAAGCGTCTTAGCTGTCTTTGTATAGTGGTATTCCTCTTTTCTGATAAGCATCTGGCTCTACTCGTTTCCGAAGGTAAATCAGGTTGCGTTCATCCGCCAGTAGGTCATTAGGTAACATCTCAGCTACAACATACAATGCTACACACAGTGCTAACTCAACTTGAAAATTGGCCAATCGCTGTTGTTAGTATCTGTTAGATGTAGGAAGTGCTTTTTATGCCAATGTACATGTCCAAATCGATCATTATACGTGATTAACTTCAATTTCCCATTTTAAAATGTAGAATTTATTTCTTAAGCACCTAAATAATTTACGCTACAATAAAGAATTTAAAACAGGTATGCAGAGTCCTACCGCTTTATCATATCATAAAAAATAGAGCGGAATGCTCTTGTGACACGATTGGAAATTCTTCGTTACACTCAATCAATCATCTTAATCACTGAACTAGAAACGCGTTAGTTGCAGATCTGTGCTGCATATAAAAAATCAGACCTAGCCATACTAGTAAGAAATCTTCTATTTTTATCTTACAGTTTTATGTGGAGTATTTCATTATTGGCATAATTATACTTATAGCATTCGTAATTTGTTCTCCTTTACTGCTAACAATATGCAGATGTTTATAAAACTTTAATTTGCCGTCGATTTCTACTCCAGTATATATAATTAGGAGGAAATGTTGAGCTCTGTCTTTGATGCACCACATTTCTTAGAAATAAGCAACATTAGTTGTGAAACCTGATGTTTTTTCAGTAATTCTAAAATTAGGATAAAATTAATAGTCCTCATAAAATTAACTATTTATTATAAATAATGATATAAATACAAAGGAATATAATTTTCCACTTCATGAACATCATAAAGTTTAATACTAAAAATGAAAATGTAGGATTTAAAAATAGTCAGAACGGGAAAAATAAACTAGTTTTGGGAGGATATGCCAGAAACTAGTTAATCTGGCGCTATATCCATGCTTCTTCATTTATTTAGGCAATAAATGTTTGAATGATGCTGATTAGAACAGGGTTCGGTAGAGATTGAAAGGACAGGGTCTGGATTTACAGGAACTGACTAATGATTTCAAAGTTAAAGCCTTGGAAACGTATTAAGGTGATTGATACAGAATTGTAAATAGATGGAACAAATATCATTGATATATGCACCAAATAAAGGAAATGATACTGAGGAGCCTTGAGTAGCTCCAAAATTTATCATTAGAGAAAAGAAATTAATGAAATTAGGACTGCCTGAACGAGATTATGGATATAATCCATCGAATGTCACTATTTGAAGAGGACATGCCGGTGATTTTAGATAGGGGTGTTTTGTGATCGACGATAAAAAGGATAATTTGATGGTTCATGGATAAAAACCAGATATTATTTTTCCAAAAGATGATTGAATAGAAAAGTCTTCAAACGGGTTTCGAGATGTACGTTATTAAAAATCGATAATTAAAAAAAAACAAATTACCTCACTTTTTGTTAAAGATTTGCTTCAAATGCCAGAAACTTATATATGAAATAAAAGTAAATTTAATGTTCTACAATTTTGATTTTATCATTTTTTCTGAGAAACAATCGTGGAAAGCACTAGAAGCAGATGTATGTCAAAAAGTGAGGTGAAATTTGTTTTTTTTTTTTTTCCAAATATCACCGATTTTCAATAAAGTATATCTCGAACACCATTGGAATTTCGACAAATATGTAAATGAACAATTTGATAGGAAATTTGATTAGCTTTAATTTTGATTTGTAACATATTTTTCTAAAGTTCACTGGTTTCGAGATATGATCGAAAAATCCAAAAATGGGAACTTTTCCCCTCCCCCCACCGTTAGCTCATCCTCCAGGGACGGGGACTTTTAGCATGTTTCCCTTATAATTACAACTAATAAAGCTATGAAGTCAAAAATTATCGCATATTTAATGCACTCTTTAGTTTGCTTATTGATTGGTCCACACAGCGGAAACAGTAGAACATTTAGAACAGCATTCTTCTGTTATCTCAACACTGTTATCTCTAGTTTTCAAAAGAGAAAAAAGGGGTAGTAAGAAGTCTGGGCCAATAGTTGTTTTTAAAAAACCTGGTTAATCAGATGATTACTGCTGAGAAAATCTGTAGAAAACCTTTTGAAGACCAGCGGGAAAGACGAAGTCTGGTCAGCCTTTCATATTTTATCACTTTTTTTTTTATTACGTTATAACTTTGTAAACGTTAAATTAAATAAACTACTACTTTTTTACCAATACATCTTAATTTATGTAGCCTACCTTATGGTCTATTTTTAATAAATAAATCTTCCCTGTTTCAGATTCACTAAAAAGGAAAGCAGTGAAGAACGTACTTGTTAGTTGCCTATTCACATAAAAAAAACCTAATCATTAAAAATTGTTTAAAATGACTAAATGATTCATTCTGAAGTTATGCCAGAGTATTTTAAAAATAAATAATTTTATTTCAACATCACATTCCTGTTAATAACATTTATATGTTTACTACATTTTTTTATATAATACCCGATAAGTGCAATAATAATATTGTTGATTACTCACTACCACTTGTTGTTTTTTGTTTTATTAAACATCTTCTTAAACTTTACACTACTACCTAATGTTATCTTGTATGATTCTTATTTTTCTGTATGTTAGGCTCTTCTTAAAAATGTTTTCGTTGTATCCTGTTTCTCGAAGTAGCGCATGTAAACAGTAGCCTAATTGAAATCACTGTTGGTTTTTTTTTTAATACTGTACTTAGCCAGACTGGAGATAAAAATGATTTTGATTTTTATGATGAAATATTGATCATTTAAATTATTAGGTTGTGACTCATACCTTGACTCACAAACCTACCTTGGTTTTTGATTCATCTATCACTCCAGGAGAATAAAACACATATTTCTTTAATTTATTTCTAGCTAACATGTAACTCGGAAGCTCAAGAAAAACTGCCGAACTTTTATTCTCAACGGATCTTTATGTTGAACCCGAATCAGAAGT
The DNA here is from genome assembly GCA_003667255.2 of Euschistus heros. Taxonomy (NCBI): domain Eukaryota; kingdom Metazoa; phylum Arthropoda; class Insecta; order Hemiptera; family Pentatomidae; genus Euschistus; species Euschistus heros. The sequence goes on along the minus strand of RCWM02000032.1, from coordinate 553,611 downwards.
TTTCTACCACGGCACACGTCGGCTTCATACCCAAAATCACAAAAAAACGCCCAAAATACCGGTTATTGTCGGTTTTTTACCTATAACATGAAAACAAAGATTTTTTTTCTAAGAAAGTCTAATATTAATTGTAGCTGGAATTAGAGCCTACGAAATGAAAAAAACTACTTCGAAATCGGACTATTTTTCGCGAAGATATGGTCTTGGGAAAAAGTGTAGAAATAGGCCAACTGGTGGTCAGTCCCACTTCTTTACGAAAACATGTTTATCGTTCTCTTTTGTCTATAACTCCGAAACTATTGGTCTCTTTCAAAATTCTTTTTTTTCATCTTAAAGCTGATTAAACTCACTGTAAGAATATTACATAGAATAGTTTCGGAGTTATAGTGAAAAAAAACTGTGGATTTCACAACAGTAGGGGTTTTTTAAGGGGTGTGCATTTTAAGGGACATTACTAAAACTTCGTATGTAATATTCTTACAGTGAGTTTAATCAGCTTTAAGATTAAAAAAAAGAATTTTGAATGAGACCAATAGTTTCGGAGTTATAGACAAAAGAGAACGACAAACATGTTTTCGCGAAAAAGTGTGACTGACCGCCAGTTGGCAGATTTCTACACATTTCCACAAGACCATATATTCCCGAAAAATAGTCCGATACCGGAGTAGTTTTTTTCGTAGGCACTAATTCCAGCTACAATTATTATTTGAAGACTTTCTTCGAAAAAAGCATCGTGTTCCTGTTATAAGTAGAAAACCGACAATGACCGGTATTTTGGGTGTTTTTTTTTTTTGTCTGTGTGATTTCGGGTATGAAGCCGACGTCTGCCGTGGTAGCAAACTTCTGATTCTGATTCAACACCCCCAAAACATAAAGATCCGTTGAGAATAAAAATTCGTCAATTTTTTCTTCGGCATACCTTATTTTACTGGACTATACGGCTTTACCTTCCATAAGTGATGAGAGAGAGGCTTGGTTCTAGGTTCCCAAGACTAAGTATTTGTATAGTATACCTGTATCTTATTTTTTATTTATTTTACATAATCTTTATTAGATTTTTATAATAATTTATTTTATTTTAAATTTAAAGATTATTTATTTACCTTTTTTTTGCTGATATTGTCTGGAAGGATTCAATATAATTACTAATGCTCATTGCCCTTCGGAGACGAAGATTGGAATATTTTTCCAATAAAAGCTACATAAAAAAAAATAAATAAAAAAATATTTAAAAATGTATAATAAAATTGTAAAATGTTGGGAGTTTAACACTGACCTCCATATATTATTTGTAGATTACTGCCGTGCCTTTGATAGTGTTGTTAGGAACAGAATGTTAAATACACTACGGGAATTTAATATCCCGAACAAACTAGTTCGTCTCATACAAATATCCTTATACAAATATACAAATATCTCATACAAAATAGTTTTCCAGTTAAAGCTGGAGTTAGACAAGGGGATGCGTTATATACTACATTATTTAATTTTGCGCTCCACAGTATTGTAAAAAAGCTGAATATCAATAGAGATATGCTGTATACGTCGAATCAACTTTGTGCATATGCGGATGATATTTGTTTGTTATCGAGGAGCAAGCAAGCCTTGCTAGGCGTGTTTGGTTTGTTGAAGGCTGAAGGCGAGGTAGTTGGTTTGAAAATAAATGAGGCTAAAACCCAATATATGTACGTCAGTCCAAACAATAATTCAAGAATCAGATAAAATCTAATCGCAGACGGATACTCCTTTAAAAATGTGGAAACAATTACCTATCTTGGTGCTGAGCTCAACTGTGAAAATAAGATATCGACAGAGGTGCAAAAACGGATCATGACAGGTAACCGAGCCTATTTCGCGAACATCAAGCTTTTCCGATCATCACTCTTGTCATGGACAACGAAGGTAAGGTTTTATATATATATAATTTATATATATAAATATATATATATTAATAAGGCCTATCGTGACATATTCTGCTGAAACGTGGACCCTGTGTACCTCCACACTAAATGCACTGAGAATTTTTGAAAGAAAAACTCTTAGGAAAATATATGGACCTGTGATGGTTGAGGGTGAGTGGAGGATTCGGAAAAACAGAGAGTTATATGAAATGTACGGTTCTTGTGACATGGTTCAGTTTATAACAGCGAGAAGAATTGAATGGTTGGGCCATGTTCTGAGAATTATATTGACAATGTTTGGTACCAGGAAGAGAGGACGCCCAAGAAGAAGATGGCTGCAAGATATTTAAGGAGACCTCCGGACCCTTGGTGTAAGGAACTGGAAATTGAGGGCATTGTGTAGAGAGGAGTGGTGTAGTATTGTTGGAATAGCCAAGGTCCACTCGGGACTGTAGAGCTACAGAAGTAAGTAAGGTAACACTGTTTGTAAGAAACCGTTTCTTTTTTTTCATACGAGATTTGATTTGTATAATATTTTCAAACAGAATTTCACATGATTATTTCGCTGATTTATTAACTTACACTTGATACAACGGAGCGGATATGTTGACATGTTGACGTAGAATAATTGTAATTAATTACATAATATTGATGGAATGTTGTCCATGTAATCAAATATGTTAATGACTATTGTTTTGCAAAGCCATTCAAACGAAAAAGTAAAATATACACCCATAACATTTATTTTCAGTGGAGGTACGAAAAGAGCGGCCGATTTCTGCCCTCGATGTTAAAAAATAAAAGTCATAAAAATGTTATTTATTTTAGTTTTGTTGTATTTATTAATTTAATTATATTCATATCTATATAAAATATATAAGTAAATGTATGGCAAAACTATTACAATGATAAATCAATAACTTGTAAGGAAACTACCCACAAATGTTGACTTCAATAATTGTTTTAAATTAGAAGGTCCCTGGGCCGTCTTCTTTTCAGTTATCGGAAATTGAGTGGGAGGTAAGTTGGAAGACTAGTGGATTCGAGTGGGTATGTAGCTTATCATGGAAGGATAGTTCTTTAGTTTGGGCCAATTCTGCAACATTTAGATTGTTTTTGAGAAGTTTATATGTGACATCATATGGAGTAATAAGGATTTTATGAAGGATTTCGAATTGCAAGGATTGGATATGAGAAGACATGGAAGGTTTAGTGGGGCTAACCCCCAAAAAATACTGAATGGTCTAATTACTAACATGTAAATTAGTCTTTTATAATTAATGAGTAGCTTCCAACGCTTGCCTGATAAATGTTGGAGTAGTCCAAAATGACCAGTTGTTTCTTGTCCTTTAAATCGCGATCTATCTTATTTAATTTTAATTTATCAAAAAAAAAAAATTAAATCTGTTACAACATGCATTTAAAAGGAAAGGGTTGAGGAGTTTCAAGGGTAGACAGTTCAAATCCACCTCCACTGTAGATTCCACATAGTTAGTTACTTAAGGTTAATCCTATTAGTTTTTTTTTTTCTCGAAAATAATTAGAAATGTACTAAGTAATCATGATTTTATTATAAATTAAATTTCAAAATATTGTTTTTTCATTTCAAACTTATTTATTGTTAAATAACTTTCGCCTTATCTCAAGGAAGACATTTTTTTTTTAATTTTTTAAAAAATAAGAAGAAAAAAGTTTTATAAGCTTGTCAATGATCTTAGATTAACACTAAGTCATTGCAAAAACAAAATAAATAAAAAATTTCAAAAATGTAAAAAAAACACTGCTGGGAGATTAAGGATATAGATGCAGTGGAATATCATACTCAACATTTTTTTGTGGTACTTGAAAAAATTAAAAATATTGGGGAAGAACATTCCTTTCAACAAATATATCAATGAATTAAAGAACTTCAGGGATATTCTAAAAAAAAAAAAAAAAAAAAAAAAAAAAAAATTCACTCATATCGGTTTGTAAAATACAAAACTTCAAGAGCTAAAGATAATATATATAAATATTATATTGCGGATACCTTTATTCTTACTCATTAACTAAATAATAAAGTTTATATTTTAAAATTTTATATCAACACTACCAAGCACTAATGCATGAAAATTTAATGATAAAAAGTGTTTAATCTTTATATCTTCAGGAGTTGATTCCTCTTCAAAACTTATTATATATATATTTTTTTTTTTTTTCAAATGCAAATTTGTCATGAATCACACTTAACTGATAGGTTTTTCCCAATTAAGGTTTTCCATTTTATTTAGGCTGAGTGCACCCCAAGAAGATCACCTAGTCATAAGGTTGATCATGAAATAAAATAAATTAATTTTATTGTATTTCTTTTATATATATATATATATATATATATATATATATATATATATATATATATATATATATATATATAAATATCATACTAATGATAACAATGACACTGATTAAATGTTTTTATTTATCTTTGATAAATCTGATTATATTTCTTTTCCATATCTTGCAAATCTAATATTATTATTTAATGTTATTAATATTTTTTACATCTAATCTGTTGTTAATTGCATTTTCAAATTGTACATATGTATTTTCCATCAAAGTTACCAGAACAGTAAAGTTAATGATAAAAGTAATTCTTATAATTAACTGCCCATGGAGTTTAAAGTACTTCATTCTCATTTGTTATTAGCTTCCTCTCTGATGTTTTGCTATGCTTATATTTTTATTCATGAGTTAATTCGATACCAGGTTGTAGTATTGATCATATAAATATGTATCATGGAATAATATCCTTAGTATGGAAAAAACTATCCTCACTTACAAGAACCTCATCACTCATCACTATTTGTAGCCATCTTCGTCAATTTCCAAAAAGCATATGATTCGATTGACAGACAGTCTCTCTTCCAGACCCTCTCTGAACTGGGATTGGACTCTAAGACTTTGAACCTTGTAAAGGCTGCCTTACCCAACACCTAATCCAAGGCAAAATTCAGAGGGGAATGATCGAAAGCTTTTGAAATTAGAACTGGTGTAAGGCAAGGGGATGGTTTATTCCCAATTCTCTTTAATTACCAGCTAGAAAAGGTCGTTTGTAAATGGACAATGACTCTGCCAGAAAATTCAGGTTAGAGAATAGGTTATGAGGACAAATTAACTGTCAGGTGCCTTCTAGCTCTCAGTGTGGAGAAAACTACACACCAACTCTCTTCTCTCAGTGATCTGTCGGCCAGAGTAGGATTGATGATAGCAATCAAAAAAACGAAATTCATCACTAACATCAGAGATGCACCCAACTCAATAGCCCTTAGGGATGGGGAAATTCAAAAGAACAATTCCTTCAAATATCTAGGAGAATGGATAACCCCAAACATAAATGAGGACCTGGCCATGAATGATAGATGTGTGAAATTGATGAGAGCTTTCTATCTCTGCAAGGACATCTACAAATCTAAGTCTCTTTCTCTTAGGCTTAAACTCAGGCATTACGCTATTGTAGTAAGACTGTTGGTATCATACACTTCTAAATGCTTGAATATACTTTCCACAACTTAATAATATCCATCTGGGTAGATGAAGTGATGCCACGGGAGTGGAGCAGGACAATTATCTGTCCAATTCATAAAAAAGGCGACCGTCTTGAGTGTTCTAACTATAGGGGTATTGCTCTACTATCCTGCGCTTATAAAATTATTTCTAACATTCTATATAATAAACTAACTCCATATGCTGAGAAAGAAATAGAAAATTACCAATCAGGATTTAGAAAGGGCAAATCCACAATAGACCAAATATATTCTCTACGCACTATCGTTGAAAAAGGACTAGAATTCAAAGTAGCAACTCATCACCTGTTCGTAGATTTTAAAAATGCCTACGACAGCATTATACGACCAAAACTTTATCAAGCAATGGAAGAGATGAATGTACCTCCTAAACTAATCAGGCTGATAGAAATGACAATGACGGATGTTTCATTCATGTTCATGGTACGCACTATCGTTGAAAAAGGACTAGAATTCAAAGTAGCAACTCATCACCTGTTCGTAGATTTTAAAAATGCCTACGACAGCATTATACGACCAAAACTTTATCAAGCAATGGAAGAGATGAATGTACCTCCTAAACTAATCAGGCTGATAGAAATGACAATGACGGATGTTTCATGTGTGGTCCGTGTTCAAAACCATCTCTCCTCCGAATTCCATTCTAATAAAGGACTGAGACAAGGTGATGCTCTCGCCTGTCTTCTCTTCAACATAGCTCTGGAAAAAGTAATCAGAGACTCTGAAATTCAAAGAATGGACACCATAAGCACGAAAATGGTACAATTGTTGGGCTATGCTGACGATATAGATACAATTGCAAGGTCACTCCCAGCACTAAAAATCGCCTTTCTTGCGCTGCAGAAAGCAGCACTTCCTATGGGTCTGATAGTAAACGCAGATAAGACGAAGTACATGTATGTAGGCGATGGAGCTGGCCCCACAGAAGACAGCATAAATATAGGGCCGAATACATTCCAAAGGGTACAAGAGTTTACATCGGATCGCTCATAAGCTCCTCCAATAATATGTCCCTCGAAATTAACAGAAGAATTACAGCTGCTAATAGATGTTTCTTTGGTCTCACTAAATACATGAAGAGCAGCTTGATCTCCAAGAAAACCAAAACCAGGCTCTATAAGACCTTAATACGCCCGGTATTAATGTATGCCTCCCAGACGTGGACACTGTCCAAAAAAGATGAAAAAAATCTTCTGATTTTGGAGAGGAAAATACTTAGAAGAATTCTCGGGGCCGTAAAAGATGGAGACACATGGAGAAGACGGAAGAACCGAGAGCTGTATGAGTTATATGGAGAGGCGGACGTTGTGCGGACAATTAGACTGAATCGGCTGAGCTGGGCTGGGCATGTTGTCAGAATGGAGGAAAACCAGGTACCGCGAAGAATCATGGAAGCCAAATTGGGTACCCATAGAAGAGTTGGTAGACCGAAGCTCAGATGGATAGATGCTGTTTCCAGCGATGCAAAGAACATCCTGGGTGTTCGTAACTGGACGGCGGCCGCAGAGGACAGAGAAACATGGAGAGTTCTCCTTGAGGAGGCCAGGACCCATCTAGGGTTGTAGAGCCATGAAGATAGATAGAAATGCTTGAATATGACCAAAAAGAGCCAACTTAGGAAACTAGAATTGAAAGATCAAAAAATCAGAAGAAAGATAATGTCCCATAAAGGAGGGAGGCGAATATAGTATCAAATATAATAATATGTTAAACCAACAATTGGAAAGCATCACGTCAGCTATGAGAAAGAGGAGACTAACATTTTACAGCCATATAGTCAGAATGGACAGCCAGAGACTAACCTCGAGAATCTGTAGCACCAGCACTTGAGGAAAAGGGACAGATGCCAAATGGGTAGAACTGGTTTGAAAAGACCCAGAACTTCTAGGAGTCGATCCTTAGAATGTTTCCAGAGATAACTACCGAACCCTCATCAGATGTTCTCAAGTTGGTGATGGCTAAAGTGTTACGACCTAGAGTGGGAATGAAGAGGACCAAGGAGAGGAAGAGGGCCCATAGCGCAAGAATGAAGAGATACTGGGTTAAGAGGAAAGGCCACCAGAGTTAGGAACCTCGTGGCCCAAGAGGCAAAAAAAAAAAAAAAAAAAAAAAAAAAATATATATATATATATATATATATATATATATATATATATATATATATATGTGTATATAATTTACTAATTGTTTGTGTGTTGTTATAAATGTTTTATCAACTTTGTCCATATTCATTAAATTATTTTGATCTAAAGAATATTGTATTGCCATCATGGAAGAAAGTAATCCGCTGTTGTTTTTAGTAGTTATAATTTGTTAATATTTCTTTCTTTCCATTTCATCAGAATGAAAACAATTTTTACTACATTTTAAAATTTTAATATATCTTCTTTTCCTGATTTTACTTTCTGCAACCCTTAGATTTAAGCTATACATAAGTATAGTAAAACTCTGTGAATTACAATATAAAAATTAAAGATAGCATATATGAAATACAAAATAATGAAAATCATTTTCAAAACTTTTATTCTTTTACCATTCACTCCTGTTATATATATAATAAATAGAAAATGAAAGAAAAAAAATAATGTAGATATTCCTAAAAGTTTGATTTTTGATACATAAATCAACCAAGTTTTAATTTCCAGAATCAATATTCCAGAATATTTGTTTTAATCCATTTTGCTTTTGACTTCTAGAATTTTAAACTTAAATTTTCTGAAAAATTTTTAGCTATAAAAATGAAAATAGTATATACCTGCACAATGTTATAATTATAGATTTTGTTAATAACATTTTAAGCTATTTAGTATGAAATGTGATTCACCATAAGACCACTAAAACTAATTCACACTAATTTATTTATACAAAAAAATAAACCAGGTATTATAAAATGTCATCAATAAAGGTAATGACATCACCTTATTTATAATTACTTATAATCTTATAATTATTTATGAGTCTGAAGATTGTTAATCTGATTTTAAAATTAATTTGAAAGAAGTGCATATTAATAAATGATAAAAAAAAAAAATAATTAATACTGTTAGAAAAAGCTTAACACTATTAAACTAGACTTTTATCCTATTAATGTTTTACTTTAAACTTGTGAAATTATACATGAGGACACCTGCACTCAACAGCTTCTTGTAAAAATCTCAGAATGATCAAGATGTCGCCACATATATTTAATTAATAAACAAATTTAAACTAAGAGTGTTTTAAAACAGGTTACACATAAAAAAAAAAAAATATCTGTAATTTTTAATTTATATATTTAATACAGTTAGTTTAAATTGTAAATTTGAGTGAACTTTACACATCATATACAATGAACACTGAAAGGCACAGAAGTGAATGTCAAAGAGAAAGGGTTTGAAGAGTGTATTTGCATTTTTTTTTTAGTATTAGAGTACAAAGAAAACATACATTTATTATTGTATAAAAAAGGCAGAAATCATGTTGATCTGTAATATCTACATTTTCACAAGCAATTAGTTAATGTAGATGTTTTTTATTTTTATTTTTTTATGCTGTTTTGGGAATTAAGGCTATATCACAGATGAGAATAAAAGCCAATTAAATAATAACATTCATCTGAAAAAAGACCTAAAATCTACATCTTATTAAATACATAATATACAAAACTCTTTTATATTCACATATATTACTCTGCCGATAGCTAAAAATAACTGTTCAGTGTAAAATAATAAAAAAGATAATTATATTTATACATATCTTACAATTGTGTACACATATCAAAATATTTTAACACTAAACGCTTGCTAAAGTACAGAAAAGTGATTCATATAGTACAAACGAGACATATAAACCAATCCATGCAAAATTTAATTATAAATTTATATTTTACAAGTAGGCAGTATATAAAAAGTGCTGTTAACATAAAACTTTTACAATATAAATACTTAAAGTGAGCACATCATTCTCTGAATGAGCTTTCTTTAATAGGTAACATAGACTTTTTAATTTATACATACAAAAAACACATGACAAAAGTTAAAATTAGTAAGTAATTTTTCCGCATTAAATTGACAGAATCCACAAAATGTCCAGATTCATCATACAGATATCAATTATCTGAATATTTTATTTGCATAAGGTAATCATTTTTATAAATTGTAATATCATAAGAAACATTAATTTTGAAAACAGCCAGTGATCTACAATTTTTAAGACTTTTAATAAATTAAATTATAAATAAATTGAAAAAAAAAAACAATGACTGTACATAGTATGTAGAACAAAATTTGGTTAGATCCGATTATCACCTCCATCCTGTTATTGAAAAATGAGGATTAATAAATTACCATTATTACATCAAACTTCCAATTCACTCAACATAAGATAAATTATAAAATCGATATAAAAAATTAATAATAAAACAGGATCAAACAAAATGTAACACAGTTGCCTATTTTTATTATTTCAAAATTCGACTGCTTTCTGAAAACTATAAAATTTGGTTTGGGGTGCGTAATTAATTCCAAGATTGTTCCCACCAAAATTTCCTTACATACTTTGGACTTTTTTGATGACATTAAAGTCAAGAAAATAATATCATCAATAATTGATTCCCTATTGAAATTATGAATGTTTAAATGGTAATTAACACATTCGATATTGTTCAATAACAGGGCTAGAGGGAACATTATTCTGTACTCTGGTGAATAAAACGTCAACCCTTCTTATTATGGCTGGAATTATTTAATTTAAAAATTACAATATTCTTATGAAGGCAAAAAATCATCATAATTTTCAGTACTGTCCTCAATAGTTAGAATTGTAGATTTAACAGTTTCTTCACTGAGAATAAAGAATGATTTATCATTAAGTTAAACACAAAATATTATATCAAGATAATTTGCAGGATTACTTCTTTTTACAGATTTCACATAAATAATATTTATCAACAATTCAGTTAAGTATAAGCTTCACACATTTTCATAAAGGACAAATCTCCAAGTCTTTGTCCATAGTCTTTTACACCTGCATGCTAATTTTTGAGGTCCATACATGACTTGGAGATACTAGGTACTATCACTTGAACATGTCAAAAACCTTTTTGAAGCATAATGTCCTTAAAGATATGCCATGTGCATCTGGTACCAATACAAAAATACTGAAAGCTTGCGGCGCACTAATATCTAATGGGGATGTTGATAGTGACTAGTAGGCTGCTGTGGCGCCATGGTGCGGTATGAAGGGGTGGTGTATGTGTGGTGGAGGCGGAAACTCAGGGTACCACTCAGTGGGGGCGGGTGGAGGCAATGCTGTCTCAGCTACGGAGATCGAGCCAGCAGAGCTACTGTTGGAGTCTTCTGATTCATAACCGTGTGGGGGGCTCTTCCCGCTGCCTCCATGCACCTGGAACAATCATCGGTACTTTCTTAAATTACTAAATAAAAGTTAAATTAAGTATTAATAAAAGTTTCTACAAAATGTTTGTTGCTGCAGATCCTAATGCACCACAAATGTTACATTTTCAATATGTAATATCAGTAAGTACAGCGGAACTCTGGTAATGGAGCACCAATTACAACCACAACCACAACATGGATTGAAGTGGTATAAGGTTAAATGTAATGAAAGAATTTCAAATTGTTAAAGTAAACAAAGATTGTTTCAGTTTAACCCTACAAATCCCCAGTACCATATGCGGGACAACCATTTTTATCGTTCCTACAGCTATATAAATATTAGCAGTGACATCTCTTGAAATGTCGATAGAACGCCGGATAGTTAGCAACTGTTGCATATAGATGTCGTTGCTGTTTGTGTTGCTGTGGGCTTAGAGTAAAACGTATTACACCTACTATAGTAAACGTATTAGCAATAATGACTGAAGTTAATGACAGAAGAACTGAAATAAAAAAAAAATTGTTTTTCAATTCAAATATACTGCAAGTCACTTGCTACATCGTACATATATTTTACTGAATAAAAATAACTTGAGCCTTCTAGGGTTAAATCTACGCTTAGCGCAATTCCATTATCTATTTGTTTTATTGTTGAACTTTTTACCCTTTTCCATGCGAAAACAGAAAAATTGAGATTTTTTTATTGGTAACCTGGCAGAGGGAACTGGTTCCCTTTTCGTTTCCTTCGATTATAAAATTTCAAAAAAGTTTCGATTATTTTTTAGTTCTTTCCTCTAGAAAAGAACTCATTCTAAATTAATCAACAGATTAAAGTTTTGAGAAACAAGAAATACCTAATAAATTATAAACAAATCTGACTTGCTTAGCTGACCATGTTCAACAGTTCAACAAAAATTGACCGCAAATATCGTCAAACAACTGAGTACAATGCGTCTTACACTGTAAAGCTGCCAAATTGGTGACAAGGGTCCTTAGAAAAGTACAACACTGTGAAGTCCCCGTATATTTGTAACTTCATATAGTTTACCCAAAGTAGTTACCCTTGCCAAGGAAAGTGTTAGTATTATTAGTAATAATAATCAAACCTAACATTGCTTATCATTATAACTAACTATCCTTGTAATGGCTTAGTTACAAATATTCTTTTTTTAGCACTTCTGAGCCATTAATAAATATCCTAAACCATTAACATTTCTGCCAATTGTACACCCTCCTTCCCCTCCTTCAACTCTTGCTTCCAAATTTAAATTCTAAGCACCATCCAAGAAAAAATTACTACTTAAACCTAATAAATTGTTTTACAGAAAATTCCCACTTTCTGTCTAAGCATCTAGTTAATTTAAGGATTACCACATCCCGCAACCATTTGCACGAACTGTTGATATTTGATTGTATCCACCATAATTCATATATTACTCAATGTATTTGAAATTATCTTAAACTACTAGTGCGCAATAAACAAAATTATCAGAAAACATCTTAGTAACATTGTTAACTGACTCAAAAATTAAAAACCAATTCAGACTTCAATTAATGTCTAATATTTTCAAAGATTTTATTGGAAATTTACAAGTAATGGTTTTACTAAAATCAATATAAGGTGTCCCAATCAAATTCAATGAAATACTGAATCATCAAATTGCCATTTATTACTATTGACATTTCTTGGAAATATTTTTAAAAATCAAATGCCAATGTCCCTTGATGTAGGATCTAATCATTGAATATACATGTTTCAAGTAGTTAAAAGTTCACCAATGGGAACAGTCAAGAAAATATAATCATTTTGATTTTTAGATTCTAGTTTTGATTTAAATGATCATCTATTTGTACATTGCGACTTCTATTTATTTTGCAATATACTGGTTTCATTGAACATATATATAATTTTCTTTTAGTAACTACCTCATCATCATTCTTAAAATATAAAAATCTGATCAGTAGGCCAGCCAAAAACAGTCCTGGGAATTAAATTAGATGATTATCTTTATGAAATCTAAAATGGGGTGATCTTTTGCATAACATTAAAAATTTATGGGAGTGTTTAGAATTAATAATCAAACACTTAATTCAGTTTAACAATTATTCAAAGCTTTTAAGGTCATTCTGTTATCTATAAGAACTGAAATAAGTGTATATATTGATAAAACTGATGTTAGTAATAACTGATATTAATTTCTAATATAATTTTAATCTAATGAGAGGTATTTAGTTCTGAAGATTATTAAAACTAAGAGGAAGAATGATTTAAGCATAATGTCAATAACTCATTGTAACTAAGGCCTGGTTGAATTATTATATTTTCCACTGTTCATGAAATTCATGAAAACTTGCAGGCTGTGTTATGATAAATCGAGAAACATCGCTACTTTTTATCATTGCATGTTATTTCATTCAATTTAAAAAGCACCAGAACATGAATTTAATGACTTTTTGAGAAATATCGAAATTTAAATCTATATTATTTCTATTGGACATAGATTTGTACATTGGCTAATATCACAATACGTTTGGCTTTTTTTCCCCTTATACAATGATTTAGAAAACAAAACTTTTTTTATCAGAGGCAACAATTAAATGTTCAACAGCTGTTTATCGGTACAAAACAATGTTGATGCTTTTTCTTATTTTTTTTATCTCATTAAAATAGGGTTTTTTAATCAGATGAAATGAAATTGTTATCATGATAAAAATTAGTGAGTTTAATTACTTATTTATTTCAGAATAATAAATATATATATATATATATATATATATATATATATATATATATATATATATATATATATATATATATATATATATATATATATATATATAATATTAATAAAATTGGTCAAATTAAAGTTTAAATAACCATCAATTTTATAACTCCCAATTAAAACTAACAAAAATTACAAATGAATGATAAAGTTAGTGGTAAGGCTGAGAGATGTATTTAGTAAATTTACAAGAATAAAGCATTATCCTACTAGTGTTTTCGTGGTTCACCAACAGGTAGCGCCATGAACTAAATAGTAAACTCCGTACATTGTAACTATTTTTTTCTGCTATTTTCTATTAAATTACAATATTAAAATCAACTGGGATTTTTTAGAGGAAACCAATGTTATAAATCTATATGAATTACTTATTGTATTCCTTATTCTACTCATTTGTAATTGATCAGAAATATATAAATATAAACTACATAACTATCATTTTATTTCAGACCCATAATACAATACTTGAATAAATTTATATTAAAACTTTTAGTGTTTGTTGCTAACTAAAGAATGGTATTTTTTATCTATTTAAACAAAATAAAAGTTTTAGAGATTCAAACATGTCTATTTCACACAATTGTTAATAATTCAACCGAAATGTAGAAAAATTCAGTATAACTCTGAAATTAATAAATCGTCTCATTATTTTACACTTGAAATTAGCAATTTCAGCTTTCTTCATTAAAAAGATAATATATTGTTTTACAACATCAAAGAATCGAATTCATCATAGTGCCTATCCAAAATATTCAACCATTAGTTTTGTATTATTTATTAAGATGATTATAACAATAAAAAATATTAGCTTTTTTGGAAAGTATAACTCATAGAATTAAAAGTTTGTTTGTAAAATAATATGCTTTCACACATAATATAATTTTAATTGAGAGAACTGGTTCCTTCTAATGTAATGATTACTGGATCTGACAATGAGAACAGTATAACCCTCCTTAATATAGTTTATATTATGTATATCATAATAATTTATTAAATAAATAAACTTAAAGCATTAAATTAAAAGAGAAGCTAATAATAATTAGGTAACATATATGCTTATAAAAATATAACGTAACAGATCAGAAATATTTTCTCACCTTCATGTGCTTTCTAAGGGAGCTGGGGTGTGTGTAGGATTTGTCACAGCCTGACACCCTACAGTTGTAGGGTTTGTCTGAAGTGTGAACATGAGAATGCTTCTTTCGATCGGAACTGTTAGCGAATCTCCTTTCGCAACCTTCAAACTCGCATTTGAACGGTTTTTCACCTGTAATAGAAAAACTATTTGTTAATAGGTATCTGGAATAATTGAAGTATGACAGAGAAATATATTACAAACAATTTTTTGCGGTGGCGTTCCTAATTACTAGTCATTGTGAAAAGGATTAAGTACAAGTTACTGCCGTTCAAATTTATCAAGTTTTTAAAAGAAGTCTCTTAATCATAAGGAAGGATACAATCAAAAACAAGTTGAGTACAGAATTTAAGTTACCTTTCAAGAGAACCGTAACTAAGGAACCGTGAAGAACTGCAGACTTTGATAGACCTCCTAGTATACAAAATGGCGGCTATCGATTCGATTAACCCGAGATGGATTATGATTTTTATATGGTTTCTGGTTTTAAATTATCACAATCATTCATCAATAACTTTTTGATATATCGCAGATCTTGATCATCATTGTAATCACTCAATAAAAAAATATAATCTTTGATTCATTATATAGTTATTTTGCTGAAACCTAATTTTGTATCTTCAAAAAAAAAGGGTTATTTGATGATCTATTAGCATATCAAAAAATCGAGGTTTATAAAATTATTATTAAAATAAATTTGAATTATTCTATGAAATAGGTAAATAACTATGAATTATCGAGGAACTGAAAAGAGACAAGTGACCTGAAAATGGTACTTTTAGTCATAATAAAAAAGTTAAACGGAAAAAAAGAATGTACTTTCAAGATACGAAAAGATTTAATCAATTTTCATAAGGACGAAAATTAATTTTTCGGGAAGGAGTGGCACAGATGCCCTTCTACAAAATTAGTCCTTCGAAATCGTTAGATCCTGGAAGATCTGAAATCCGTCAGTGGCTTTTGTAAACTTATATTGGATGTATTGGATTATTTATATGGAAGTCAAAATAAACATTTAATTATTTACCATAATCAAAATCTAATCAGATTCAGAACACAATGAAAATCATAACAGTTAATTTTGTTAGTAGAAGTAACCAGCAATCATTCGGTGATCTCTACTAAAACATAACATAAATCACTATTTTAATCCGAATATGATATAATGCAGACATGTTGACAGAAAATATGAGGGCAGTACCATTGCATTATCCTGTTTGAACGGCGTTAGGGGGTGAGTAATCCCCAGTGAGCGTAGGCCCAGGAGGGCGTTTCTCGTTATGTTTGTCTGGTCGCTGTCTACGCTGGGGGTGCAAATCTAATTCCTCAGCACTATTTAATTTATAGTTCCATTTTTTTTTATTTAATACTCTTTGTTTTCAATGCTTTGTGATAGCGGATTTTAACCATTTTCAAGCTTTTGTAATATTTTTACAATTCGTCCAAAACATTAAGTTACTCGAGTCCGTGAACGGAAATCTTCTGCGTGAGTTGGTGCTTAGTTTTAAATACTGTTGGTGATAGTACACTCATAATACGACAGAAGAATAATAACCGTAAAACAGTAACATCTCTTCATTAAAGAAAAATGAGAATAGCGGATACATGTATCTCCTATGAAGATACGAAGAAGATAATCTTATAACAGTAATTAAGAAACAAGAACATGTTTTTTAAAGATTTCTAAAAAAAAAGTATATGATATATTGCTGAAAATGTTAATAAAGTAATTTGAATTATAGCAATATTAAAGTAATTTGTTATTCCTATTTAGCGAGAAAAGCTTCAGTACTAGAGGTGTTGCGAAACAAGTTGAGAAGTTTTTATTGATCACAAAACGTTACGTATAAAAAAAACTTTGTCACATAAAACTAGCAATTTAGCATACTAAATTACATAACTAACGTAAAATTCAATAATAATCGTTGAATTACTAATATGAAATTAAATTAAAAAGTAGTTATTATGGATTACTTCACTGTATTTAAAAGAATAAAATATTATTTTGTATACATTTTTTTCGGTTCTTTTTTACGTCAACTTTTAGTCATGGATTCTTTTCTATAGAGAATCTCTCACAAACCAAAATGCTATTTTGGGTCAGTGGTCAGTCAAAAGCATGCATGAAACGAATAGGGGTGACAGGGGAAATTCTAAAACAGTGTTACACCACAATAGCCCAAGGACCCATAAACCACTCCAGCCGAGGAACAAAAAGCCCTTGGGAAGATGAGAGGTAGGAAAACTTTGAATGGCCAGTGTTGGGCCAAACTTCTTCGCTTCATTTACTATTTCAAGAAGTTCACAGGCTCGTTTTTTTAAAATAATAACCACTGACTGAAAAGATAAATACATGAATCTGGAATATATGCTTGTAGAAAAAGTTATAGCAAAACTTTTTTCTATAAGCTATCACAAATTTTACTTATTTCTGTAATTGGTTCATAGCTTGTTCACAATACCTCTTGAAATGAATTACAATAGGCTCTGTTTATCTGGCATTACGGGGACCGACCCAGCGTCGGATAAGGGAAAACGCTGTAATGAAATTGGAATAATGAAAATCATCGACAAACATATCGCTAATAAAAAAAAAAAATAAATAAAAAAATTACATTTAGGTTAAAAGGTTCGCGTGAAAAATATGACGTGGACGGTATGCACCCAGTAGACAGTAATTACACATGAGCATATTTCTAGAAACCACTTTTAGTATTATTTTTTTTTATAATTTTACTTAACTATAAATTATTTAATGAATATTATTAAATACATATGTATGTAATAAATTATTGAATTACTGTTATCGCTCACTGTAGTATTTATTAAAAAACGATCAGTTATATATGATAACTCGTAAATGTAAAAGTGATTCAACAGATAAACTAATATTCAAATATTATTTTAATGTAGGAAAATTTCATATTATTTCTTTACTATTGAGGATAACTAACACTGGGAAAAATCATAGATTTTCAAGGGAGTGCTTTGAAGTTTTTTGTTTTCAGTGTAATTTTGTTGAAAAAATATTTTTCCAATAGCCTATATTATACAAACTCTCAACAAATTAATAATGGAATGCATATATATTGCATATATATGTCTAAAAATGCCCGATACGTTTTAAAGGATACCATTGACATTACGACTTGACTTTTTTTTTTTTTTGCATGATTTTTAGGACACCTATTTAAGTTGCTCAGAGTATTTCTCTCATTTTGGACAAAAATTGACATATCTAGTTTTTCCCAAACGATACAGATATATTACGGATACGTATATTTTTAAATAAATTTTAAATGTATAAATTAAAAATTTTCCCCGTTTGTGAGCACCGGTAAAAGGAGCTCGCCGGTTAACAGAACTACGGATAATACATTCTTTTTAATTGTTTGCACGCAGTTTAATTAAAGCATGCTGCTAACACACACGATACTTAATCTAATTTTATGAAATAAAATATCAGTCAAAGAACACCCCTATAATGATGAAAGTAAAGTGAATTTTATGTTTCAAACTATCAAGTATTACTATGGGCTTAGTTCAGAGCTAGGTTTGCGAAAGTGGATTTAGAAACTGTAGTTATTTCTTGAATAATCCGATGTTAAAGATTTAATTTTATTTTATTTAAAAAGCTTTACTGAATAAATATTATTTAGTTTCTCAATTTGTAGGCTGGTTATAAATTTATTCATAGAATATGGACAGTAAAAAATAAATGGAAATCTATACTATTATATAAAAGGACAAGCCATTTTTCGTTTGTGATCTCTAACCACTAAACCTACTGAACCAATCTGTACCAAATTTTAACCACATCATCTCCATAGTTCAAGAAAGATTTAGCAATAATGAAATTTAAAGATCTTCAATTATATTGCCATAAAAAAGCGATGAATATGTGGTGCGCAGTGAAGTTTCATAATCGACCGATAGGTGGTGAGCACCATTCGAGGGAGATTACAAAGGTATGGTGCTATACAGAGCTAGAAATTTATGATAAAAGTTACTCATTTTCAATTCACTTATTAATAAAAAAGGGTCATGTGGATCCCAGTGCTGTTTCAAAATCGCCGAATATGGGCCATTCTGCAACAGAGTTTGCAACGGTAAAACAATAAAACCTAATTGTACCAAATTTTAACTACAACATATTCATAGTTCTAGGAAGGTTTGTAATAATAAATTATACTATAATAATAATTAAAATGTATAGTCTTGATTAAAATGATGATCTTGTCTGAAAAAAGATTTGCCAAACTGTCGTATACTTTTATGGTTAGAAATTAAAATCCAACCAGATGGATAGATAAAATTGTTTCTGCTAAAGTGGATGTATAATTATGCTTTTATGTTCTCTTTAAACAACTAAACAATCCAATTTTAACCAGCTTAAAATTATTGCCATGCGTGAAAATATCATTGAGGAAATAATGCTAAATGCCATACTTCAATAAAAGATTTTTATCGATAAACAAATGATATTCAATTATTAGTTAAAATAACCGGTTTCATCCCTGTTTACATTAATATACAGCTAAATACTATTTTCACTAGAATTATTGCACAGTTAAGAACTACAGGGAAACATAAAATCAAAATAACCACTCCAGATAAAATCATACAAATTAATTCTCAGGAAATCTGTGCGGTTTGTAATATGAAAACTAATGAAGACCTTGGGCATATTCTTTACAATTGCCCAATTTATAATGGCCTGCGTGACACTTATTACCCTGGCATTGATTCTAATGGCAGTTTTCAAATACTTATTCCACAAAATGAGATGGAAACAAAAAAACTGGCATATTTTATTATGAATATAATTAAAATCAGAATTTTTTCACTGAGATATAGTACTTATAACTGTAAAATATCAGTATCATGTATTTACCTATTTGCCTGAGATATGACAAGTATATTTAGAAGTAGGGATAGTGTAATATGATTCTTGATAAAGTTTAAAGGTTTATAAATGAGATAAAAAATTTTAAATTTTTTTATTAGGTGTTTTTTATTATATAGATTGAAAAATATTTATTTACTTCTTATTATTGTATTTAATTCTTAGTTATATTTAAAGTTCTTCGGTATATTATTTAAATTAATATTTGTTGAGTATTATAATGTATATAATATTTGTAGTTGTATTAATATTTGTATTTTATTTCATTGTACATAATAAATAGCCGAACTTCTTTGTATAGGCCTTGCTAACAAATAAATAAAAAAATAATTTAAGTTCTTTATTTATAAAAGCGGGCGAAGCCGCAACGGTATATGCTATCATATAACAAAAAGAAAAGGAAAATAAAAAATATTTAATATTAGAAAGTAAAAAAAGAATATTAATGAAAGTTATTTATTTACAAACTCATAAATCTTAATATAGCATTTTTAAAAGAGTCCGTTTTTTTTTAAACTGAAACAAGATCTTGTTTTTCAAACATGGTGAAACGACAGAACTAAAAAAGCTACCGTGTGATAAGTCCCATTTTTTCCTGTCCTGAAATTGTGTACATGGCTGACGTATTGTATCCTGTATCCCCAAAAAACGGATTAAGTGAAGAGGAACGGGTGACTGGAGTATATAAGGGCCTTGTGGACAGCTGATTCCTAATCCAGCTGATCCCGACCCCTACCCTAATATCTCCGCGGGGGGCACCCTACCCCCCCTCCCCCCGCGTCTTTGTCTCTCCGGTATTTGTGTTCACTTTATATTTAGGTGCCTCTTTTGTAATTACATCACCCACCCTCAAATATAAGCAGAGCGTGTTTAATTAAAAGTTTAGATTGATATCGGTGATATAAATAATAAAGGGATGAGGTCGGATGTCGAGGTTCTTATTGAATCTTGATTAAGTTTTATTGAGAGACGTAATTTCGTTCTGTATAATAATATTTAAATTCAAAGAAATCTGGAAATGTCTCAGTGGTGTGCTTAGTGAGGACTTGTAATTTTGAATCATAAATTTAACCAGGGTTTGAAATCGATATAAAAAAAATAATAATAAAAATCAAATCCGATCAAAATTTTTATCTAGAATTTTTAAAATCATTTGATGATTTTTATTAAGATCGATTCTTATTTTTGATAATAAGTGATAAAAATCAAATTCTGATCATTATTTTCGAACAATATTTTTTTCAATTAACAATAATAATAATTTTTGAGTAATTTCTTTCTAAATGAGAAAGTTAAATTTTTTGAATTATCTCCAAGATATATTTTCAGTATTTTGTATACAAACATATTAATCAATTTTTGTGTAAAAGGTGATTTTTATTTTCTGATCAACATTTTTTTGATCGCAATTTAATCATTATTCTTTATGCAATACCGTATAACTCAGTGAGTGATCATAATTTTTAATCAAATCAATAAACATCAAAGATCAATTGAAATTTTTATTCATAAATCAGGAATGATTTTTAAATTAAAAATCAAATATAATAATTATTATATGATTTTTTGGAATGTTTAATTTTCAAAACCCTTTTAGTTCATATGAGAAAGGGTTATTATTACTGAAGAATAACACTATAGCGTACCATAAACATCAAAAATTAAATTATCATAAAATTCCTTAATGAAAACAACACGTATAATGTTCTCATGAATAGAAAACAAATATCTATGGTATGAACAAAAATACGATTAATATTCATTGTTGATTATTTAAAAATTGACTGAAATATAGTTCAATGTTGAAATTTACACCTATTTTTCCTTAATTACCTTACTTTAAGCTGAACACGAAAGTTAAAACATTATTCCTGGAACGTATTTCACAAGATAGTGGCAATAACTAATGTAAAATCGAGTTATTGACACTCTAAGGATATCTTTTAAAATACGGAGAGAATCGAAAGTATTTGTACGCAGTTGAGTTGTAGGATTCAAAAGAAATTTTACTTTATTTTTTTTTTTTATTTTTTTCCATTTTTAACTTAGGGTGTCAATAAATGTCTGGTTTACTCTATTCAATTTTTTAAAATCTATTTTAAATATAAAACTAAGCTCTGTTAGCATCAATAAATGCACAAAGAATAACGTGCAACAGTACATATGTAAAGCTTTAAAAAGCGATGACATACATACATGGATAAATTAATTTTGGAAGCAAAGCAAGTTGAGACACTAATGAATTTTAGAGGTTATTAGGTTAACTATAAAAGGATAGGTTTCTGGTTTGGACTAAAGTAGCAAATATGGAAAGTTAAAAGCTTAATGGATAAATTTATTTGTGTCAAAGTAAGGAACATTGGTGATTTTTCGAAGGATTTTGGATTATGAGATTGGTTGGTAAAATCAAGAATAATACGTAATATAATTAAAAATAATATATAATAATCGTTTTCGATTATTACGATATTTACTAGACAAGCGTTCAAAGCACCGAATTAATTACAAAAGACTTATTTATAAGAAAGAAATTACATCCATATGGACATACTATAAGATTTGAGCTTTAGGTCTCCACTAAATCTTCTGATTTTTCTCGTAGCCAATCCTTGCAATCTAAAATCCTTAGAAAAATCTTCAATGTTCCTTACTTTGTCACTAAAAAACTTATCCATAACAATCTAAATGATCCACATTTACCTGTCATTATAATCATTTTAACGCACATTTATTTACTGTACATATTGCATACAGTTGTAAATAACAATAAAAATTAAAAAAAAAAAAAGTTAATCTATTAATTTAATTAATATGAAGATATTCAACAGAAATAATTTTTTTATTCAATCATGTATGTATAAGTAGTAGTAAAGAACGAATTAATATTTTTATATAGTTAAATTTTTTTTTTTTCAAAATATTTAAAAATGTAGTATGTGATCCGATTACGCATTGTAAGGACAAGAATAGAATCAGTTTTTCTGTCTTACAATCTAAAAATCTTTTGAGATCGGATTTGATTTTTTTTTCCTTCCAGGGCACAGCAATGGGCGGAGGTAATAGGAGGCTGATTGTAAGAAAATTACGGTTGAGTGTGAAAGGCGCAAACGGAGCATGCGGCCATCTGCCGTCGAGGATGAACCCCTGAAGGAAAAGATAAATTGCCTTGCGGGGGTGAGTGGCGGCAGTAAATCTCGGTGTCCAGGTGTGACCCCCGCACTTCGAGGAACTGTCCTTTATTCTTCCTTCCTTCTACTAATGGCACCTAGAAAGGGTGTCTCCACAAGAGTATTCTATTATAATGTATGATCTGAGGGAGGAGGGGACAGTAACGATACGATGAATACTAAGGATAACCTAATTTTAGCTGAAGATAAAGAAAAAAAAAAAAAAAAAAAATATCATGTATGTATATCTAAAGGTGAAGAAGACGTCTAAATATATTTAGAAGTGTGGGTATATGTCGTCATGATCGGGTTTCCTTAATTGATTAATGGTTATTTTTGTTTAATTCATTTATAAATATATACAACTGTGTACATTATACATAAGCAAATTTTAGGAAAATGATTACAGTGACATTTCAATAACATGTAGAGAACTACTCACTGGTAACACTTCAATGAGTTTAGAGATTATAATAAGAACAGATGCCAGGATAAAAAAAATAAAAATAAAAATATGTATATATATAATATATAATATATATATATATATATATATATATATATATATATATATATAAATATGTATATATGTATATATAAGAGTATAAAAATTTCCAATTTTAATAATATTAATTTTCAATGTTTTTATTTTTTTACTAAAAAATTAAATAATTCGGTATATGTACATATATCTTTTTTTAATTATAGATTAAAAAATTAAAAATTAAATTTATCATTTTTGTTTTCAATTTGGGAGATGTTCCTGTCAACCTGCATTTATGTTCCATTTTGACACTTTTTTTTCAATTGCCTGGGTAAGAGACACGTCCAGTCCATAACAAATTTGTTTGTACAGACGAAGGTCTCACTGTGAAATTGGTTTACCATTCTGGAGATCCCTCCACGTACCACCGTGACCAATCGGTTTCTTTTTCATATTTCTGCTCTACTTTCTTCAAAGGTACGTTTTGTTGGCGACTAAATAGTGTTTATGGCCATTTAAGCTGAAGAACATTTAGCCTCTTAAGTATTGTATAAGTGTTTTATTACTTATGTTTCATCGTCACGTATCACTAATGTTCGTGATATGTTTATATCTTTCGTAGCATTTGTTTTTTTTTTAATATTTATAAATAAGCTAGAAATGCGGAATACGAATCTTTGGATAAATTATTTGTAATAAAAATTAATATTTATTCTTTTCTTATAAACCTTATTAGACGGATTTTGGAATCATCCGCCGTTACTATACAAATTATTATTTTCTAAATATTAAGTATTTCGGAAATAAATTATAATATTTATTATTATTGTGATTTTTCTATTGAATGATAATATCTAAGATTTATTTTCTAAAAACTAAAACTTTTTGAATCACAATCCAAACTTACAAGTCACGGTTATAAGTTACCGGTATCTCAAATAATTGACCAAAAATCGAAAATGAATAATAGAAGCTTGTAGAACTTAGCATGATTCATAGAACTTCATTTTGAAAACTGAGAGCTTTGTTGAACGTTTTGTTCAAATTCAATACATTCCAATGACTTTGCTATACTATTCAAAATCGTCGGATCATTTACAACTGTTGAAGCACTTCAGGTACAAACGACTTAGCTACATAATGTTGATGATTTCTTTACCTATTCACATTATCTGCCAAAAGTATGAATGAACTGCCAATTACATCATATTGTTACTTAAGAATTAATGGGCTCGTCGTGAGGAATAAATTTTACCAGTAACAGTACTCCGTTGTAGGCTAGGTTCTGTTGCTTCTTTGAAACCACTACTCCCAGTGATAAATATTTCACAAACTAATAAGTTAATCTGAGTAAATGAAAAGATGATATCTTACATAGGTAGTATTTTTTATAGCACTTGATCGTAAACGTTTCCAGAAATGGTACAAGGAAAAAGTGTGTGGAAAGTGAGATAAAAGAAACCTACAAGTTGTTCAGACATTTAAAATTTTATGTTACTCTATTTTCTTCCAATAAAGCTTCCGAAAAGAAGCTGACCACGGAACCTTCTAATATAGAAATTTAAGTGTGACCGATGAGTGGATGTAATAAAATATTCCACATTATTGTATAAATTAACCTTTTTTATTATAATACCCTAGATTAATCATGTATAGTTGATACATTTCTTTAAACAGCCGTAATAAATAAATAAATAAATAAATATTTTAAAAATATTGCATATATAATCTGCTACCTCATTCTCAATCCCTAAACATTAATAAATAAGATATTTATGAAAACTGACAATACTCCAAACATATTTTAATAAATTTATGCAGCCTCATTTTATCGTTTTCAGGAATGATAATTTTAACTTATTAACGATTTTTTTTTTAGATCATTGTTTATTTTTAGACATATGGATATTATTGATATAATTGAAATTTGATTGATATTATTAACAAATATTATTTTGTATATTTTTTATTTTTGTAGTTATGAATACTCCATTATTACTGATTCCAAGGCTTGAGAATCTGGATTAGTCATGAAACGGTGCTCAAAAAAATAAATATAGAAATTTTCTAATAAAGTTTTAATTAGAAAATTTTATTTATTTATTTATTCATTTTTTTTTTGATAGGTCGCGAGCGCCATTCTACATGTTAGGTTACAATGGTATGGTGTTATATAGAGCTAGAAATCGATAATAAAATTTATTAATATTCAATTATTGTTTTTAAAAAATCATAGATTTAGCAATAATAAATTTTACAATAGTAAATTTTACGACAGCAAAAATTTAATTGTACTATGTAGAGTAGTAGTAGTAGTTGTGCACCTCTGTAATATACTTTTATGATTAGAAATTAAAATCCATCCAGATGAAATCAATAAAATTATTTCTGCTGAAAAAAAATGATTAGCAAACCAAAATGTCGATCCTTTATTTTTTTATATAGTGTGTTCAAATATGATTCATGGGCCTTCGGTTGTAAGCACTGACAATACAGTCAATTATTTGAAAGAGTTTCTAAATAGTCTCTGTCCATCTGGATTACCATCTTAATCATTAAAATAAAAAATTAAATATCCAATTATGCTTTGTAATATTCAATTTAAACCAGGTTAAAAATTCCTGTCATGCGTGAAAATATCACTGAAGAAATAATGCACAATTGCATACTGCAATTGAAGATTTTTATTGATAAATAAATCAAACATCAATTATCAGGTAAAATTATACAAGTTCTTTACTTATGAGAGTGGGTGAAGTCGCGACTGTGGGGAGCAAGTAACATATAATCTCCTAAACATATCATAAATAACTCAATTAATAGTTAAAATATCACCAAGAATTCTATAAGATTCTGTAAGATATAACGTATGTTCCAGAATGAGAAAGAAATGATAAGCAGATATGAGAATCACTTGAGGTACGCATGATGGTATAGAAGAATCAATACAATTAGGATTGATGCATTATTTACCACTTCTATTGGGATTATTTTATTAGAAAACCAGTTTCGAAAAACATTCAGTTTCAGTTCTCAGGAGATCTGAGAAATAACTCTTGTCTTAAACAGTCATACAGTCACTCTTAAACAGTTATCTCTTAGATCTTCTGAGAACTAAAGATGAATATTTAGCACTCGAAACTAGTTTTCTAATAAAATAATCCCAATAGAAGTGGCAATTAATTCATCAATCCCAATTAGATATCAGAAGTTTTTTAAAAAATATATCCTTGTTTTAACCATTTAACGGTTTTCAAAATATTGCCATTGAATGGTAACTGGTTAAGAATGATACGGTAGGCTTCCCTCGATTTTCCGAAGTGATGATGGTCCTTCCATTAGAGGGGAGTCGTAGGTACCTGCTGCAGCAACGATCCATGTAATTTTCAGTTTGAGGATAACCCCCGAGGAAGTGGGATTTGATGGAAGGGGTTGTACCACCAAAACAAACTGGAGCGGAAGGGTGATTTGTTGTATAATATATACCGGGGAGGGGGTGACAAATAGCCTCTAATGGCTCTATTCGAGGTGAGGAGGCGGCCATTTTGTCCAGGAGCAGGGGGAAGATAGCAGCTGTCATGGCTACACATCTGCTGCCCCTCCTAGCCCACTCGCTATATCTGATCCCTGTATTAGCATACCGCATGTAGGTTCTGCCACTTCACCGGCCTGTCCATCAACTTTAACAGGCTGGGAATCTCGATGAAACAACCTGGTTCCTTCAGTAGACCAACAATAAACTGTTCAAGGATCAAAAATACCGATCCAATCACTTACTTTTCCATGAATAAGAACCATTATTGAAATAAAAAACCGTAAAATGTCATATTGGATGTCTATACTATTATATAAAAAGGCAAGCCATTTTTCGTTTGTGATCACTAACCACTAAAACTACTGAACCAATCTGTACCACATTTTAACCACATCATCTTTATAGTTCCAGAAAGGTTTAGCGATAATAAAATTTATTGATTTTAAATTTATTTATTATTAAAAATTGATAATACGTGGATAACTATGAAGTTTGAAAATCGGCCGATAGGTTGCGAGCGACATTCTACCTGTGAGGTTGCAATGGTAGCGTGTTATTTAGAGCTTGAAATTGATAATAAAATTTATTTATTTTCAATTAAATTGTTCTTAAAATAGAGGCGAAAATGTGGTGGGGCATGTGGATTTCAGTGCCTTTTGAAAGTCGACAGATATGTAGTACCATTCCCCAACAGAATTTACAACGGTAAAACTACTTTAACCCACCTGAACCAAATTTTAACTGCATCATTTTCAAAGTCCTAGGAAGGTTTAGCAATATTTTTACTATGAAGGGATAGGTATCTGGTGTGGGCTAAATCAGCAACATATGGAACATTAAGAGCTTTATGTATAAGTTTATTGGTGACAAAGTAAGGGGCATTAAGAATTTTTCGAAGGATTGGATAGGAGATGAATTGGATTATAGCAATAGTAAAATTTACTTTAATAATAATTGAACGTACAATGTTGAGTGACAGAATGGAGGTTTTTCACACTGTCATATACTTTTAAGGTTAAAAAGAAAATCCAACCGGATGAAATCAATAATAGTATTCTGCCGAATAAAAATGATTACTAAATCAAAATGTTCATCCTTTGCTTTTTGATATTACGCGTAAAAATAAGATTCATAGGCCTTTAGTTGTAGGCACTGTTAATGTAGTCCATTATCCACAAGAATTTCTTAATAGTCTCAGTTTATCTGGATTATCAACTGATACAGTAAAATATAAAAATTGGAGGTCCAATTATTTTTTTAAGTTAACTTTAAACATACTGAGCTATGGCACCAAAAATTACTGCTATGCGTTAAAATATCATTGAAGAAATAATGCTTAGTTGCATGATTAAATATAAGATTTTTATCGATTAATAAATGAAACTTTAACTGTTAGTTAAAATTGTCTAAGTTCTTTACTTAAGAGAGCAGGCGAAGCCGCGACGTGGGATGCTGGTTTAATCATAAAAGTATTGCCTTGTATGATATTTACATTAAATCTGGGTATACTAGATAAATATAGATAGCAACTTAAGAAACTTTCTTAACCACTTCAATTTTCAAGTTCATTCATCTCATTAAAATGTCGGTATGTTTTACACAATTTAAACGGGGATAAGATATTATTTTTATAATTTACATTCGAAATTCATTTTTTAAAACTTTTTTCTGACTTTACTTGTCTTCTAAATAATGTGTTTAATGCATTTCATCTATATTGGAAGATGACACTAATTATAAAATGTGTCTGGTAATTCCTGGTAATTAGTAAATACTGAAGTCAACGACTCGGTAGTAAACAATTAAACTCCAATGTGTTATATCTGCCTAATTATTTATACTTGTAATAACAATAATATAAAATTTAATATTTAAAAAAAAACTATTTATTGATATTTTACACATTTGAGGAACATTATTACAATCACATAACATCATGTAAAGAACTACTCACTAATAACACGTCAATAAAAATTCTATATAGGAATATCTCTTCGCCATCTTCTTTTCAGACACCTCAGAGGATTATCGGAAATCGAATGAGAGACGTGCTAGGAGACTTGTCGAGACTTGAGTATAGAGTTTACTATGGAAGGATAGGGGTCTGGTTTGGTTCAAATCACCAACAAATGGAACATTAAGATCTTTATGGATAAGTTTCTTTGTGACATAATAAGGAGCATTGAGGATTTTACAAAGGGTTTTGGATTAAAAGGATTGGATAAGGAAAGAATCCTTAGAACAGAAGGTTTAGTAGAACCCCAAAGCTCATCTTTTCAGTCTGGTAATTGAAAATTTAATTTAAATTAAAAAAAAAACAGAAGCTATTTAGTCAAAATTTCGGAATGAAATTTCACTTATTAATTGACATTGAGTAATAACCATAGTTTTTTATAACATTAATTGTAACGATATTACACGAAACACGTTTTTTCGGGGAGGGAGTGAGTAGAGGGGGAGGGAGAGCATGTCTTTACATAGCAATTAAACGATAACATTATTTGTAAAGAATATTTGTCGTATATCAATGTAGAGTTCAGAGAACTATTTACGTTATGAGGGAGGTTGGAACTAATACTTTTGAAATTAAAAAATATATTTAAAAAGTAAGGCCTATGGAATTTTCCGTATGTATTAGGGAGGTGAAGAGCCTCTTACAAAAGTTGCATGGCACCTGAATTAACCTTTAACAGTAGAATTTAATAACAAATATATATAAAAGATATAACAAAAAAAAGATTTTAATATTATGTTTATTATTATGTTCATGTAATAGTTCGTCCATTTTTAATAATTACTATACAATCACAATAGCCATACTATTCCTTCCATTATACTCGTATTCCCTTGTTGCATATTTCTCAAAATATAGTGTAACCTTCAAAATTATCCTGTTAATTATTATTATTATTTTTATTTCTTTATTTCCTAGGTCGTTAACCATTTATAGAGCTCAGTGAGGTTGATATATAGATATTCCTCAGTGATATTAAAAAACAAAAATTGACTCATTTATTGAAATGTTGCCGAGTAGACAACTCAACAAGATTCTCTTAGGTTAATTATTGTCTAGTAGACTAATTATACCCGTCTAGAGAAAAAATAGATGAACTTTTTTTCGACGTCAAAACTGTTTGTTTGGGCGTCAAATTTTTCTATAGTCATCATTGACCTAATGATGACTTGATATTCTAGCAACCTATTAGCCTCCCCAGCATCGTGCCAGGTAGTAAGTCTCAATGTGAGTATATAATAATACTTTTATATACATGCATAAAAAAATTTTTTTTTCTTATTTAATAACCCAAACAATACCTTATACAAAAAGCATATTATATGCAGTGTTTAATAAAATTGATTACAATACATTATTAAGGCTGGTAATTTACTTAAATTAAAAAAAAAAAAAAAAAAAATATATATATATATATCTTATATATATACTATATATATATATAATATATATCCAAATAAATATAACTACAAACCAAAAAACTAAAAAAAATATATATTTAAGAAAGTTTGTGGGGTTAGTCCGTCACACTTACAATACGAGGGTCTGAGTTTTGCAGGTGAAGTTGCTTCATGTAATAGTTCGTCCATGCTGTAAATAATTGAGTCAGTTTTTAATCAGTACTTTTAGGTATTTTTTCGTTTTGTTGTCACATTGGGAGTTTATTTATATAATGGCTGTCCTAGTATCTGTTCCTATCAGCATTTAAGTTAGTATTTTTTGACCAATGTTAAAAGAAGAGAATTATATTCACAGGGTAAATGGTCATCAATAGCAGTTGTCTATATATATGCATACATTCATTGCATATTATATAACATAATTCATTAATATGAAAATTGGATCGCAGCACAGATAGCTCAAATGTTGTTTTTTAATTTATTTGCTCATGTAAGACGAATGTTTTATCATTTTAATTATGCAAATAATAAACTTGATTATAAATGACAGCAAATGAAATGCGATTAATATGCAACCCGAAAAATATTAAAAACTTGGCCATAAAGAAATGTTATCCTGCTCTGGATTATCAATTAAGGCTTGTGTTGAAAACGATTTTATTCCAAACTGGTCTAGATACGCTATTTCATCACACTATGTTGCAAATACGAATACTATCTTTATGATTTAGAAAATGCCCGAAGGGTTTTGAACAAGTTTAGCCACCGCATGATTCTGTAAAGCGGAAAATAAATTCAAAATTTAGAGATCATTAGGTTTTATACAATAAATTCACTGATATTAACATTAATATCAAATTGGGTCATAATTCCAGAACGGATAAGACAAAGAGCAGGTAAAACAGTGGGTACCCACTTCTTCAAATTTATTTAGTTTTTTTTTTCTTTAGCCTAGGAACTGTCTCACAATAGACGACCTACGCCTCTCCCCTCATCTTTTTATTTCCGTTTCTCTTTTTTATGCCTGGTCTCTTCGGGACAAATAAAATAACTTAAGAACATTAATATCTCCTCTGGCTCAAGAGCTCTAGAGGTCCCTATTGCCCTCCCATAGTCTTCCAATAATAAAAAAACATTATTTCTCAAGGCTAGAAGAATAATTTTAGAAGAAAGAGACCCGTTTTTATAGCAATAGCTTCTTCAGGCTTAGTGTTTCATTTGAAAAATGTGACAACACAATCATTGTATGAAATACCTCAAATAGTTTTATTACTGGAGAATGTTTTCAAAGCATTAATGTATACGAACAACCATGGAAATTTCATTGTGTTAAATAATTAAAAAGAATATACATCTATTTTATTACATAGTTTTTATTATTCAGAATAGTTTTCCTAAAATTGAAATTGTATTTTTAAACAGTTATTGGTATAGCATGATTTAAAGTTAGTCACTGTGATATGTAAATTCGAAAATACGACATAGGTGTATGGGTTAGCAGGAAAATAATTTTAATATTGATACAGTTTTTTACTGAGTAGTTTTTAAATTGATAGATATTCTGGTTCTGCTTATTTTATTTTTACCTAAAATTAATTCGTTTTTCTTTTATATATCGTCACCTATGAACCCAGCATATTCATAAAATACGTCAATAAAAAGCTTTCGTATACATATGGGGTTATAATTTTTAATACTATTAGATGCTTAATGAGGTTCTTGAGGTTCAGTCAATAAAATGACAACTTTTGGCGACGTTTCGTGACTATATTGTACTCATAAACGTGCCCTACAGTGAAAATACAGATTACAATGAAATTATATATACACAGGTTATTTCAATAAAGTTAGCTAAAATACAAATTTATAAAAACATTCGTTACAATAGTTGGCTACATATAATTACAACAAGGAGTATGAAACGACTTGCAATGTTACTTGTGGATATTCTATTGGTATCTACTACTAAATTATAACAATTCTAGTACACAACTGAACTGGAGAAATTTCTTTAAAACAGGTAAGGGTTGAATGAGTTGTTGCCAAAATAAGTTTTTATTTTATTGACTGAACCTCAAGAACCTTATTAAACACACACACCATACTTACAGGAATGGAAGTTTTTTTAATGATTTTCTTCTCTATGGCCTATGAATAACTGAATTATCAAGTTCAGAAATACACTCAATAACAAATGTCTTAGCAGCAATGTAGGCGAAGAAACACTTCAACCTATCCCTAGTACTAAACTCAATATATCTTCCCTACAACATTTTACAATTAAAAGATCAGTCCAAAATGATTTTTGTTGGTCCTTTTAAAAAAAAAAAAATGTTTTTTTAGTAATTTTATTATTCTTTTTTAATTTTTCGAAAATTGTCTGACTTTATACAGTTCTCAAACAGATAATCTATTACGATTTTATCTTTTTTTTCTCATTTTTGTTGTACCATTTTACATAACAATTATTATTTCAGGAAGAAAACCTCGTTCTACAGAGGTCATTTGATTTCCGTACGAAGATGAATGACTCTTTAATGATGGTGTTTATATAATTAAATGATATTTATTCAGAGGCTAATATTGTTCGAGGAGGGGCCGGTGGCGGGGCACGGAGCTAGCAGGTAAGGGACAGCGCACCAATCTGCATGCCATTCTTGAATGTTGACGAGCCAGTGATTTATGTTCTCTGCGGAGGTCTTTGCGCGTTAGTCCTTTACGATCCATCGGCACTCCGTTTCTTTTTGGGTCGTCAAGATTTTGGCACATTGTTTAAACCGAAATGAGCTTTTACGATAGACTTTATGAGGAGGCTTCTTCTATTTACTTGTATTATTTTTGTCTCCTTTCGTTTTGACCCAAGTAGAAAAGGTTAGCATTAATTATTACAAAAGGAAGATGGTGGGAGCTGATAACTCGTTAACTGCTTTCAAATTGGTAATAAACTAGGACCAATGAGTCGTACTTAAGTGGGTTATGTCTTTTTATATTATTATCTTCCTCCTTGTTCAACGATAAAACGTTGTCGTAAACAATTGGTTAATTGTTTTATGGATAGCTCTGTAGGAGTGTATATATTGGATTTGATAAAGTACAAATTGATTACAAGTGAGACCACAACAGAGAAACTCTATGATTTTTTTTTTTTTTTTATAGACCCTTATCAAGCCACAGAGTACTACAGTACACCATAATTCGATAGATTATTTGAAGGGGCCCCATCATTCCAAAACATTAAATTGTTAAAAACATGTTAAAAAGCAAAAGCAATGTAATAAACGAAAGTAAACTATTATTTGTTTTTTACAGATTTATTTAATATTAGACCTATAAAAGAAACAGTGAATTTAAATGTTTTTATATATGTATGCATGACCTGAAAAAGGTTAATATTGAACTCTTGTTATTCGCAATGCATTTTTAAAAAAAAATTTTATTTGAGTATTGGGCATAATGATTCAAATAATGATGATATAAAAATATATGTAATTCGGTTTTTGGGGTTATAAGGAAGATTAACGCCCTGATAAAACCTTACACAATGGTCTGAACATGTCTTATGTCAAAATTCTCATCATAAAAATCCCCATCCAATACCACGAATCCCTGTAATTCTCCTTGCAGGTTAAAAAGAGCCGCAAGATCTATTATAAAATACGGCATGGAGTCCTGGCAATGGCCAGGTTTAGCACTCCATGAGTGACTGTACTGTAGCGCTTCAACTAATGGGTTTTCGCACCAGTGACGCAACTTAGAGAGCAGCACTGGGATATCTTTAGAAATGGCTTGTCCCCTCATAAGTGTAGAGACAGGCTTGGTTCGGATATCCCTAGGCAGAGTGTATATTGTACATGAGTCGGAGAATTTCGATTCCGGCCAAATCCATTTTTAAAAATTTTTCAGATGCTCGATAAAGGTGTGGCTAGATAACGATGAGGTCGTATTCTTTTATGGTTAATTTCAATGTGATTTAACTAATTTTCAGAAAAAAAAATTCTACCAAACAATAGTCTAATAGAAAAACTATTAAAAAATTAAATATTGAAATTGGACTCTGCTGGTTTTGGAATTCTACGCCTCATATAGAGAGTGATTGTATCTTTTTACATTTAATATAATTGTTATTTTCTTTAAAATTACTAATGTATTTTTTAAAATTTATTTTAAAGAAAGCGATTGTTTTTTCTTTTTCATTTATTTTTTACTGTACATATTGTTTGAATGGATTCATAACCATCCATGTAACTTATTTCCCTCAATAAGGCATTTTGTAATACTTACTCGACAAAAGCTTAAAAAAAAAACTACAAAACATTTTTTTTTATGATATGCTATATCTTTATTCTCTCTCCTTGTTCAAAGATAAAATGTAAGCAGTTGGTTAATTGTTTTATGGGTAGACCTGTAGGAGTGTAAATGTTGGAATAAAAGAAATTCAAAGTGGTCAAAGCAAAGTCACCGAAAATAATTCTTAAATAAAATGGTTGTTAAATTATACGAAAAAATCTTCTCTAGGTTTTTTCGAAATTCTGTTCTGTTTGTAAAAAAAGTAAGTTTTTTTTAACGAAGGCTTTTTTTTTCAGTTCTTTTTAAAGATATAAAAAACAAGTTTTTTTTTTTATTTTTTAGGGTTTCTAAGCAGACGGGTTAAGTTATATGAGTAAAAATTATTACACTAGAACTGTCCTGGAAACTACGATATTGACAGACCTCCAGACAGTACATGTTACCTGAAGGACTTGAACAGACTGTACCCTCTCGAAATTGAATTAGAATCAGGTCCATAAGATACATCTGTTTTTATCGAGAGACCTTTGTATGGCGTCCGTTATGGCTTGATTGATCGGTCCGCCGCATTAGCTGCTCATCATCTTCATAATACCTTTCCCTTCTCGGCCATATGTTCTTCGTATTCAGGAAGCACTCCAACCTAGATCTTATCTCACTCCAATAATACTATTACTTCGGTTGGTAACAGAATGGTTGATAAGCCATGCTTATTATCAACTAGCCTCTATTATTTTATAGCAATCTTCTGAGTCTAAGCTAAATAGCTAATATCATTTTTACGTATACATAAAAAATAAAACTATACATAAAACATTACGACAAGAACAAGCTTGTCTTAAACTAAAATTTCTATTTATCAAAATAAAAAAAATTTAAAAAAAGCAATACAGTTAACTCTCTCTTGTCCTGGATTTTCTTTACCGGTGTTCACAAACAAGGAAATTTTTTGCCATACATGTTTAAAATTTATTTTTAAAAAAATAAATAAATAAATTGCAAGCCACTGAACCCCTGATGAAGGCTTGTAATGCAAGTCGAAACGTCGGCATTATAAATTAAAATATTATTTTGATTTGCTGTGTACCTATGACTGCCTACCCCAACAATCTACATCTATAAAAATAATTGTATCTGGTGTCGTTAACAACTGACAAAGCTGATTCTACTATACAAGCAATACTTAAAATGAAAATTACTTTATCTTATATAGAATATTATGAGAATATTTTTTTTTTCTTTTTTACTTGAAATAATTTTTTTTTCTTCTAGATTTATTATTTTCATTTATATCATATTTAACCATGAAACATAAGAAAGTCAACCGAAAAAACTCCCAATTTTAAATCATTAAATAATAATTAAAACATTCTCTTGGGACACTTCACTAATGATTCAAAACCTGAAAAAAAAGTCTTGGGTTCATAGAGCAGGTAACTGGCTATTATATTCTGGTTTGGTGATAGAATAGCCACTAACACTTTTTTCCCACAAAATTCCAAGATGAGGGTCCATTGTCGAGGGTTGTTTCCAGGCGGCTGGTTCTTGACAGAAAATCGACGTCCCTCCAGCTCTAGACAACTGCCCTGTCGAGTCATATAGTTTCGCTACTAATACAACTTATATATAACTTATTTAGTTTAAACAAATGAATTTCGCATAATAATTTTTTTATTAATAATACACTAAAAAAATCAGAATCCAATAATTTTCAATACCCAAATTCTGACTAATAATGAGTATGCATTTTCGAGGGAACATTCGAAAAGCAGTAATAAACCAAGTGGGATGTTAATAAACTGGTTTATGTTATTACGTTTCGGACCAGACTATATGTACCATATTCAGGGCTATAAAATAGATTAACAAGACAAAACAACAAGTAGAATCGATTTAATGGAAATAAAAAATAGGGAAGAGCTGTTTATAAATATGTTGATTCTCGTTGTAAAATATTTATTTTATTTTTATATTAAAAAAAAATTTCAATTATCTAATAACGCATACATGTAGAATCCTAAGTTGATTTTTTTTTTTGGGCCAATTGCTGCTTATTACATTTTTTTTTAACGTTTTTTCATCCTCAAAAATGTAATATTTTGACACGCTCTAACTCTGATTGAAAATCTTCCAAAAGTTTCCATATTAGAAATTTAATGGAATATATTTTTAATGAAAATTCTATGGCTGACTGCATAATGTAGTAGTAAAAAACTGGTCAGGGATTCTGTCAAGTATAGTTAACACATCCAAGTTTTTTTAAAAAAACTTTGTATTTAGAGTGCCGACGAGGTCTTCCTCAGGATGATTGTGGTCTGGTTGAAGACTTGTTAGCCAATTGGTAATTGTTCGTTGTTGGCTAAGTCCTCAACCAGACCATAATTGCCCTGAAGAAAACCTGCAAGGCAGGTCAAAACGTCTGCACTCCAAATATAGAGGTTTTTTTTTTTTTTAAACTTGGGTTAATTATACCTGACCATTTTCCGGTAGAAAATATTTTTAGTTCTTTAATCATAAGATTTAATTTCTCCCATGTTTAACTATTTCGAATAATAATTTTACTATTAAATAATTTTACGATTTCGAATAATAATAAATTGTTAATTTAATTTAATTATTTTAAGCCCGTCCTTTTCGACTACTTCAACATATACTTGACAAACGTTCAAATCTTTCGATTAATTACAAAATAATCATTCACATAACAGTAATTAGACCAATTTGGACATATGGAGTTGAGCTTTAGGGCTCAACTAAACCATCCAATACATCACATTGCCAATCCTAAGAAAAATCCTCAATGCTCCTTACTTTGTCAAAAACAAACTTATCCACAAAGGTCTTAACCTACCTTATGTTTCTGACTTAATCCAGATATTTATGCTTTCATTGTAACCATTCTAATCCTCTAGTATCTCTACTCGCGTCTCACTCTATTCCAGACAACCCTCTGAGGCGTAAAGAAGATGTCCTCGGGACCTTTTGATATAGAACTGACAATGGGTAGTTGCTTTATAAGCAATTGACATGGCATTATCATCTCATTTGTATTTTATCTGTAAACATTTGAAAATTTCAATAAATAGCCAACAAAAAAAAAAAACCCAGTAATTTGATCCTTTTATTCTAAAACTTAAAAGGAAAAATTTGTATATTATAGATAGGCATATCCATAATTTATTGTTTTTTAAAATCAGGGAGAGATTGCTTTTTTATGTTGAACCTCGTAAACAAGAACCGATTATTATTTTATTTGTACACATAGAGTTTATGTATGTCCTGTGTAAGATGTATAAAGGTTCCTGAAAACATGTTAAATGGGGCTAAGCAAGGAGATAAGAGACAGGGGGCCGACAAAGAGATAGGACACAATAGGGCCATGGCACGCCTCTTACTAATTACCTTCTGATCGTAGCAGAGATTAGATCGGATATCCGGCGCCAACCCTCCACTCTCACTCCGTAGCGTCGACTTGAGGATAACGGATCATTATAAACTTCAAAAGGATTATATATTGATACTGGTTAATAAGAACGTGAAAGACTGAAAACAGACCTACCCAAGGTATATATAAAAAGTGGGTTTTTTTTTTTTTTTTTTTTTTTTTTTTATTTTTTTTTTTTTTTTTTTGCATGGTGAAGTAATCCTGAAAGGAACAACCGGACAAGTTTGAAATCAAATATTGACCATTAAAACTATTAAGAAACTGACATTCAAGCTCACCCAATTTTTGGAAATATGCGGTCAAGCCAAAATTTACTTCTACAGATTTAAACTGACATAAGCATTCGTAACTGCGATGGAAGAAATGAACAGACCTACCAACATCTTATTTATAACTGCACAAAATTGAAAAGTTATTGACACTAATTGATAACCAAAGTCAAACTGAAAGAGACAAGCGGCCAACCTCAAAGAATGATCACATAGACATATATTTTGAGGAGTTTGTTGCATTTGTAGATCAACTGAACAGCTTACTATAATTCTACCTGCTCCTCTTCTTAATAATTTAATTTTTAAATACGATTTAAATTTCATACATATTAAAATATTATTGTAATTTTTTAGTCATAAGAATATTTTTTAATAGTTTTAGTTTTATTTTTTTCAATATTTTCTTATATCTATCTATTTTTATTTCTAAAGTGAATATTCATAATTCATTTATATTTTAAAATATTGAATATAAAGTCAAGCATGTTTGTATAAATATGTATTTAAATTCGTGTTATGTCGAGAGATGGAGCTCGTAGATATATATTCTCCATTTTCCTTTTGTTTTAAGAACACAAAAATAAATTTACTAATAATAAATATATAAAATAAACATTGATATATTGACTGGTCGAATGAGAAAAAAAATAATGACACATCAATATACCATTTTTATTTTCCATAATAGATTCACTCTGTAATTGGGTAGTAATGTATATTTGTTTATATGTACATCCGCTATGGTTAAAGTCATTTCTATATATTATTTCTTATGAAGTGTTTTGCAAATATTCTTGGTTTGTGAATGATGATAAATGAATGGATAATAATTAAAATTAATAAAAAAATATTGAATAAAGTTGAGAAACAGAATATCATACAAGTTAAAAAAAAAAAATTATAATAGTTACACGCATGATAAATAAAATTGATGGGCATCCGACACTTATTATTAGTTATCTATACATCCATACACATACAAAGATATTCACATGTATATATGAAATGTAAAAATAAACTTTATTCTGGGACTTACTGTACTCTAAGAATTTCAATAATGCACAATTAAATGTACAATTGTCTGGCTTATTATTTACAAATTAAATGCTTTAGTAATTACAGCATACATTTTTTACAGAAAAAAAAATTATATATATATATATATATATAGAGAGAGAGAGAGAGAGAGAGAGAGAGAGAGAGAGAGAGAGAGA
This sequence comes from Euschistus heros, assembly GCA_003667255.2. Taxonomy (NCBI): domain Eukaryota; kingdom Metazoa; phylum Arthropoda; class Insecta; order Hemiptera; family Pentatomidae; genus Euschistus; species Euschistus heros. Next base: position 514,130 of record RCWM02000032.1, on the reverse strand, counting down.
GAGAGAGAGAGAGAGAGAGAGAGAGAGAGAGAGAGAGAGAGAGAGAGAGAGAGAGAGAGAGAGAGAGAGAGAGAGAGAGAGAGAGAGAGAGAGAGAGAGAGAGAGAGAGAGAGAGAGAGAGAGAGAGAGAGAGAGAGAGAGAGAGAGAGAGAGAGAGAGAGAGAGAGAGAGAGAGAGAGAGAGAGAGAGAGAGAGAGAGAGAGAGAGAGAGAGAGAGAGAGAGAGAGAGAGAGAGAGAGAGAGAGAGAGAGAGAGAGAGAGAGAGAGAGAGAGAGAGAGAGAGAGAGAGAGAGAGAGAGAGAGAGAGAGAGAGAGAGAGAGAGAGAGAGAGAGAGAGAGAGAGAGAGAGAGAGAGAGAGAGAGAGAGAGAGAGAGAGAGAGTGAGAGAAAAGTCCGAATAGGAAGGAAAATAATCAGAATGTTACTACTGCTGTTTTATCAGTGTTATTGACTGGTTACTATGAGGGGAGGAGAAGGAAAGGGGGGGATGGGCGGGATGAGAGTGTCATGGCCAGGCTCGGGATCAAACGGAAACTGGAAAAGACGAGTCCTTTGCACTGCCTTAATGATAGACACCAGCCGAGATGCACATGATCGATATACTGGCCGCATGTCTGTCTGTTCTGACATTAGGTCTCAAAGAAATATAGTAACTATATATTTTACACTTTGGTCCGTAAATTCTATATGTTTATATTTATCGACATATATGTTATTTATAGTTTATTATGCATGTATTGGGCATTATTTATCCTCATTACAATTTACTATTGGATCCCATAGTAGTGGTATCGTAGATAGTGGAGCTGAGTAATGTTATCAGCTAATTTGCTTGCTTTGAGTATCCACTTGGTTAGATCTCTCACCCTCAGTTACACCACTCAATCCATAGTTACGGTGAATAAACTCTTCTTATATTCTGGGCAGTGAATCTAAGATTAAATTTAAAATATGTATATATACGGATCATTAAACAATATAAAAACTCAGTTAAAAAATTTATACATTTACAAAGGAACTTCAAAAATAAAAGAACTATTCAGAAATAAAAGAACGTATGAGAAAAAAGGAATTGATGATAGTGTTATGATGGTTATATATTTTAAAAACACAGAAATAAGTTTATTTAATCATAGTAAAACGTGTCTAGTCTCTGTACGTTTTAATTGATCAAAAGGTTTTTCTCCAGCTACCGATCTTAATCTTCTTCTTTACTATCCTTTTATATGCTTCATTTGTAAAAAAATGTTTTTATGTTAAAAGGTTTTCCGTGAAAAATATGATGGGTATGGTGTTCACCCTCGAGACGAAATTTCTCATCATTTTTTTTTTTTTTTTTTTTTACCTTTTAAATATATACAGTAAGAGTATTCATCGTTTGCGAGCGCCGGTAAAGAAACGCCGGATAAGAGAGAGTTTGTTGTATTTATTTTGTTATTTACTAGTTACCTATTTTATTTATAATTTTTATTATCCTATTATTGAATTATTTCTCCATCTCATGCTTATCTTTTAATATCACAAATTTTGTCTTTATGTTTGATATCACTAACACCCAACCTGTTTCTGTTAAATCTTTTTTCTTTTGTTTTTCTTATAGCTCTGATGAATGGTTGCAACTTAAGAAGAAACGTCGGAACAGTTAAAGTTCTTTATTACCAGAGACAGCTAGGGAGGAGCTCTGGTATTAACTAGATGAGGAGGAAGCTGGATGGGAGGTCCTTAGACTGATTGTGAGTGTAAACATGTAAGAATCGGTGTGATTTTTTTTTTTCACTTTTTGTTCTTATTTAATTATTTATTTTATTTTAATTATTATTTTTATTATTGTTATTATTATAATTATTATTATTATTTTATTAACGCATCATAAATATATTCTATTTCATAATTAGTTGAATTTTCTTGTAAATAAAGCAAGAATATGTAATTTGTAATAATGCATGAATGTAACAATGAACTGTGGCAGCTTTTAATATATTGTCAAAACGAAGGTTAAAAAAAAAAAATGGCCGCTCATCCAAAAAATTTCTTTTTAATTATGGTCAACCAACTCACACAATTATTAATTAATTTATGTATCCACTTACTCAGTGAGTAAGAATTGAATTAACCTTGTATATTATAAAAGCGTAAAACCGTTGATCACTGGCGCCTTCAACAGTTCAACCATTGTTTTAAGGCCGCAGAGGATTAGATATGGCTGACATCCAATTAATAACATGGCGGCGATCGATCCTGGTGATCTTGTCTCTTTTAAGAGATGTTGAGCAATATACTAGTATAGGAGTATAGTTGTAAATACAGAAAAACAAATATGTTTTTGAACTTTAAACTTCTATTGGCCCGTGGGGTACTCCTTGGAATGCGTTAAAAAAAAACCAACTCGCTTTCTTAAGGTTATCCGTTGGCACCGCTCGTGCGACATGTATTTTTTGAAATACGACCACTTAAAAACTTAAAGAGATTAATGCTTGATCGAACGACAGGTTTACCTTCAAAGTCGGATAACTTTTCCGGAGATATTTAAAAAGCAAGATCTGTCGGGATAACGCGTTTGCTTGAAGACTCAGAATTTTAAAAGACGTTTTAAACAATTTTATAATATTGCATTTGATATTTTTTCAAATTCGATTATTAAGATTGATATAAAAAAGGACTGTTACATAGACGCATCTGTAATACATATTTTTTACATAAACCAATTTCATAAAAAAATAAATAAAAAATCACTTGAATGGAATATTCATTAAAAAAAATATTTCATCTCATTCTCTTCTCCTTTTATCTTTAAATTTATTAGGGAATGTAGATTGGTCAACCAAGTTTACACTTTTTAAGTATGGTCCTGAAGCCCACCCACTTCATTTTTTTTTTATTTATTTATTTTTTTTTCAAATGGACATAAATCGGAATAATATTTCGAACATAAATATTTTAAATAAGATCTTCTAAAATAGGCAAAAGCCCAGTAGACCACCATGAAAATAGGTCAAAGGTAGTTAGCAGAGCGAGATGAGATAAAGGTATTAGCCACTTTGGGGAGGCAGGCGCCATCAGATAAGAGACCTCAGTAACCGAGCTCCTAACCCCTGTCATATCGGCTACCTGGCCATCCTCATCTCCAAGACCTTACATCTTCTAATGTGTCCTATGTTATTTATTAACGCCCGGTTGACTTTTGAGAGGATGTTATTTGAATAACAAGTATTTTTCCAATTTTCGTTTTTTTTTTTCATTTAACTCTCCGGCATTCGCTCCGTTTTGAATAACACGGACAGTCGAACAGGAGCATTCTACGATCCCTGTTTAAAACGGAACTTTTTCTGAATCAGTCATTCAAAAACGAAACAAGCGTAATTAAGTCCTAATGTATTTACATTATAAATCATATAAAGTCTCTTAATAATGAAAAGCCCTTATCAAAAAAACATTTTTTTAATTAATTTTTTTTAACTATTTCTTTATATATACAATATCCATATGAACTTATTGAGACGTAGAATTCTAAAACCAGCCAAACCCATTTAAAGATTTTTTTTGTTTTTAATTGTTTTTCTATTCAATAATCTTTTGCTTTGAGGTTTTCTCCCTAAAGTAGTTAGGGAAAACGGCCATGAATTGAAAACTTATTTTTTGCTGTGTATCTTTGCTGATGTTATTGACCAATTATATTGTTGAATTTACTCATTCATTTTTAAATTAACTATCACTCATTTTATTTTATTTTAATTTTTATCTTATTTCAATATTCTTTATGCATTGTCTTCATGGCCTTTGGATATTGCCCTTATGTTATTGTCTTTACTCTTACATATTTATTCTTTTCATACCTTTGTTTGTTATACTCCAATGCAAGTTGAAACGTCGGCATTACAAATTAAAAAACTTATTTTTAATTGCTGTGTATCTTCATGACTGCATACTCCAACAATCTATTACTCTAAATACTTAACTGTCAACTATACCTTATCAATAATTACAGTTATGGAAAAATGGAGATTTCGTTTTAAAAAATAATAATTGTTTTAATATAATAACCCTTCGAAACTACACCAAAATCATGAAAACAATAACTTCAGGAATGCAGTTAATTTAACAAGATCTGAATAATATTTTAAGTTATTTTATTGGAGTTCCCAGCGTTCATTCTAAAGATTCCACACATTCTCTAAGGTTTTGTCGACTATCATTTTGAATCTGTAATTCAAGTGCCCGATTCCCATTCTTTTTCTGAATAAGCGATTAATGTTTTTTTGTAACGTTTTTTATCTAAAAAAAAAAACTCCTAAATTTCTTTATACGTGCTCAGGTATTTCATCTCTATTATGTCAAAACATAAGTGCTGTTTCTTTAATAAAGTACGTGTTTACATTCAAAGTGTGACCAACAGGATTTGCTTGGAGCTGGCAAGTTGAAGTAATAATTCATGGATGAAGAGAAAAAAGAAAAACTATTAATAAGCTCTTACGTCCAGTGTGAGATAGTGAACAAGTTTCTGTCTGAGCGTAGCTCATCTGGCTCGAAGTGTAGCCGTTGAAGTTGCAAACGCAATTAGTCTTATATTCGTGTAAACCTTCATCTTTCAAAATATTGTTTTGTTTTATAAAACTCGTTTTTTTGTTTTGTTTGTTTAAGGCGTCTAGAAAAAAAACATGGCTGGCCTCTATCAGTATCAACAAGAGGAAATTGATGAAATTTTTCTTTTGTACAATTACAAAATAAAACAAGTTTGCATGATGCACGCATAACGAGCGTGCTACTCTATGGAGGTAGTCGTCATTATTATGTTATTTTTACATTAATTGGAATTGGAGTTGGAGTTGTTTGAAATTTATATTTAAAACGAATCCTTGGTTATTTGTCTTTCGATAATTTTTTTAATATATGGAATACTAACGCTTATGTGAGGGTTAATTATTTTGCACGCGTGTCTAAACTTCTTCAACGGGAAAGTCAAATAAAGTGTATTTAATTTTTCATTCCTTTATTTCGCTTGTCTTTGATATTGAAATCACGTTGGTAGATTACTTTTGCTTTTGATTGAACTTTTTATATTGAATAATCTAACGAGCTGTCTCACTCAAGGGCAATGAATAAAAAATAAAAATTAAGGAAAAAAAGAAAATAATCATATATACAATCATAGTCTGTATACAAAATTTGAAAACATTTCAAGGAACACCCCAATCCAACCCAAGGCTTTTGCTTTAGTCATACTAATGCATTATAATTATTATATTATCATCTCATATATACTAACATGTATTTTGAATTTCAACGTGTGTGTTAGGTAGTTAATAATTTGGAATATGTCAAAATAAATAAAGAACATTTATATGATAAAATTACAGTTTCTACATAGGAGGCGTGTCAAAATAGGATAATTCCAAATCATAAAACTTTTTGATAGATACAAAAAACGGCATAACTAGAATGCTTTCAATAGTTAAAAAATATTTGGCAGACCATAATATAAATGATTTTCTTGTAATTCGTGAGTTTCCTTGAATTTCCAACAAAAAAATTTTACTTGATTTGATTTTATTTGAAAATCGAAACGGATTTATCCTCTTATAAAGGCATTAGAGAAATCACAAAAGAAAAATAGAATAAACATATTTATAAATTATATGTTTAATATACATAGATAATTCTTAGAATATATAAAAATTATATAATTATAGTTTCATATTTCTTCTTCATCCTCATCAGCATCAATAATTACATTGTTAGTTTTTGCTAGTTATTCACCTAGCGATAGAAAAGAAAAAAAATTTTTTTTTGTTTTTGACAAATAGTGAATTTATACCAAAATTGAAAGTCTACGCTTCATATGTTACTCCAATTTTTACTTTCTTTTTTCTTTTTTTCATATTTTGAGCAATATAATATTTGAACTGAATAAATATTTTTTAAAAGTATATTATGTATAAACTAACGTAAGCTAGAAATCTGTAAGAATTTCTCAATGTTTTTCATTCAATGCCGAAAAGTGCTTTATAATGTGAAAAAGAAGTATTAATTATAAAATAATATTTGGTCCGAAGAACATAAGGGTTGACTAATTTAGGCGATTTTTGAATGAACGATAGTAAAGAATCGTTGTTAAGAGGATGATCAGCAAACAAAGGTGAACTTCCTGCTTCATTAGGAGTTTTTATTACTATATTTCAAGTCCAAACAGTTTCTTCAGGAATAAATCTTTATATTGGAATAATTTTTCTGTTAATCAGAATATTCAAACATCTATATCTATACTATTATATAAAAGTATAAGCCATTTTTCATTTTTGATCACTAACCGCGAAAACTACTGAACCAATCTGTATCAAATTTTTACTGCATCATCTTCATAGTTCAAGGAAGGTTTAGCAATAATAAAATTTACACATTTTCTATTAAATTGCTGTTAAAAAAGCTATAAATGTATAGTGCGCGGTGAAGTTTTGACATTGACCGATAGTTGGCGAGCGCCATCCAAGACAGGTTAAAATGATACGGTGTTATATAGAGCTAGAAATTTATAATAAACTAAACTTAATTCAATTAAATTGTTATTAAAAAAAGCTGTAAATATTTGGTGTGACGTGTGGATTCTAGTGAAGTTTAAAAATAGAATGATATGTGGCAAGCGACATTCTGCAATACAGTTTTAGTGAAACTAATGAACCCATCTAAACCAAATTGCAACTACTTCATCTTCATAGTTCTAGGAAGATTTACAATAGTATAGTTTACTATAATAATAATTTAAATGTACAATATTAAGAAATAGAAACGAGGTTTGTCTCACTGTCATCAGTTTTTAAGGTAAGAAATTGAGATCCAACCAGATGAAATCGATAAAATTGTTCCTACGGAATAAAAATTATAACAAAATCAAATCGTCGATTATTTGCTTCTTGATATTGTGTGTAATAATACGAATCATGGGCCTTTAGTTGCAAGCACTGATAATGCAGCCCATTATCCGCAGGGGTTTCTTAATAGTCTCTGTCCATCTGTATTACCAACTAATATAGTAAAATTAAGAAATGGATGAGTGCAATTTTAACCGGGTTAATAATTACTGCAATGCGTGAAAATATCATTGAAGAAATAATGCTCAATTACATTGTTTAATTCAATATTTTTATCGATAAAAAAATAAAACTTTAAATATTATTTTAAATTATTCAACTGTTAGTTAAAATTGTCTAAGTTCTTTACTTATGAGAGCGGGTGAAGGCGCGGCAGGGGATTCTAGTATATAATTACATACATATATGTAATATAAATTTATATTCAATAGAGATCATATGCGGAAAGATAGTCGTGTATTTGTTAAAGAATAAAGATAAGGCAAAGTTATAATAAGTTTTACATGGTTCGCATCTGAGTTTATGATGAAGTAGAGGTTCAATGAATGCATTTTTAAAATAACGGTTGCCTAAAAAAGATTAGAACACTTTTGAACGAATTCTTCGTAGGCACAAGACTTTTCCCCAGCACCTGCAATCCCCATTGGTTCGGAGGTCTTTATTCCCTTCCAGCGAACGCCTCCCAAGTTGGCTAAACCGAAAAGAGACAGGAGCGGTAGGCGCTAAGTGAGAGGCGGTAAGAGCAGCTGGATCCAGGTAGATCTCGGCTTTGTTCCTTTGTGCCGGGGCCCGCCTACTATTTGGCACCCACTCTTGCCAAACACTTGAAGGCACTTCTTCAACCTCCCCCCTCTCTCTATGACAACTCTCTTTTTGGCCGGAATCCAGGGTATCATAAAATTTCATTTCAATTACCAACGACTTCCACAACAAACATGAAAAATGAGACACACAGGGTAAGGGTGTCCACGATTTTAAATGAGATGTTTTTTTTGTTTTTTTTTCATACCTAAATCTTCATTTTGTATACATTTCTGACTGTTGAAAATATTATGAGGCCTTAGTAAAAAGTAATCTAAGCTTTTTGATACTAAAATATAAAATACTAGCATTCCCAGTAGCGGCTTCGCCCGCTCTTTTAAGTAAAGAAAAATAATTTTAACTAGCTATTGAAATTTTATTTGTTTACCAATAAAACCTTGTATTGAAGTAATGCAATTGAGCACTGTTTCTTCTATTATATTTTCATGCATAGAAGTAATTTTTAACTTGGTTTAAATCGCACTGAGCAGGTGTTAAACGTAAAAGCTTAGTTAGACATTTAAATCTTAATGATTTCATCTGGTTGTATTTCTAGCCATAAAGGTATATGGCAGTGCGGCGAATTTCGTTTCTACTACTCAAAATTGTACAATTAAATTTTTAATATGGTAAATTGTATCACTGCCAAACCTTCTTAGGACTATGAAAATTATTTATTTAAAATTTGGTGAACATGGGTTCAGTAGTTTTATCATTGCAAACTATATTGCGGAATGGTTCTAACCACATATCAGAATATTTTCAAATCACATGGATCCACATGTCGCACCACATATTTAAATCTTTTTTAATAATTTCATTGAATATAAATCAATTACATTATCAATTTCATGTTGTAGAGAACACCGTAACATTTTAACCTTTCACGTAGAATGCCGCTCGCCACCTATCGGTCAATTTTTAAACATAACTGTTATACAAATATTATCGCTATTTTAATAACAAATTAATTGAAAACTAGATTTTATTATTGCTAAACCATCGTCGAACTATAAAGATGATGTGGTTAAAATTGGGTAGAGATTGGTTCAGTAGTTTTGGTGGTAAGTGATCACAAACGAAAAATGGGTGGCCCTTTTATATAATAGTATAGATTGTGTGAGAGTTATTCTAGATTAAGATTGGCGAACTATTTTCGACTTCTATTGGAATTGTCTACAATTCTAGTAACATCGCCTTATCGAAAAATGAAATCAGTATGATCAACAAAGGTGTAAAAAACTCGATAAATTCACTCTTGAACATTAAAAACATAAAATCCTTATTGAAGCCGGTTTTATAAAAATATGATGAAAATTCCATTTAAAAATCTATATGCTCAAGGATGGAAGAGGATATACCATGGAAGAGGAAGGCCGAGAAAAAGGTGTTCCGAAAACCTAGAAGAGGATATCAGGAGCCTGGGTGTAAGAAGGTAGATACGGTTTGTTTTTGTGAGAGAGGAATGGGAGTGAGTGATTGAAGCGACTTAGTTTCTTCAAAAACCGTAGTGTCAGTGAAGAAGAAATAAGAAAAAGAATACAACTAATTTTAAACCAATAAATACAATTGTTTTTTCAAGTTTCGTTCGAGTATGTCGTCAGCTGACAACTACATACTAAAGTCGTATTTCCTTAAATGAGTGGATGTGAGGTTTATAGAATATTTTGAAACTTTCTCATCTCAATCGACCCAAAATCTGCAACACAATAACTGATTGAAACATCTGTCCACAGCAACCTCCCGAATCTCATTCAATAACTACAAGGAGCTCATCCAGGTCCTTCACAGAAGCTTATCGGGTTATTATTCCTTCGCCGAAAAAAGTATGAAAGAGAGAAACCGAGGGCAGATTACCTGTTGCCAAAGGGCGAGGGATGTTTGACCACAAGGGCTCCAGTGAACCGACGAGATGCAGATGTACCGACAATGGAGGATAAGCCAGGACTACTTGAGAGGCCTACTTACACCTAGCCGTACCATTCACACGTACCTTTCAACCGCACAATAGAGACTCCTGCTACTTGAGACCATGGATCTGTGTTCTCGTCGTGTAAACTCAACATTAAAAACAAACTTTGGAATATTGCAGATATTTTACGACACTCGAGACTCCATTAAAAGACTATCCGCTCATCCGAAGTTTCGATCAACCAAGCCTTATATTTTTGTATATAATTTTATTATGTATTATTACATTTTTTTTTCGAGCTATATAATAATTGTACTTATAGAAGCTGGGTGAGCCCCCATAGAGATATATAGATTGTAATTATAGACATCTTAGGGCGAAGCGAGTATTTTTGCTATATATATTTTTTTCAATATGAGTTTACTTAGGAAATAGTAACCCAAGATCAAGCCACAAATAACTATTTTACCATTAGTCGTTCTAACACATTCGAAACATGTATCATTGCCAAGGTCGGAGGAAGTTGTATGAACATTTAAAAAATAAATTAGATTTTAAAAGCATGTTAACGATGAGCAAGAACAGACAAAGGAAAATGGCAATGACCATCTCATCTTGACTTTAATGTTCTCCAAAAGCATTTTTTTTTTTTTGTATATATATTCAATTCTTTAAGATTGATGAGCGAAAACAAAAATAGCTATTCTTTTTATTTTATTATTACATATCGATATTTTTGTTCATATTTTTATTGATATTACACATTTACTAGATGTATAGAATATATACATCTAGTAAATGTGTGAGAAAATTACTACAATAATTACTACCCACTGTTAGTACTTCAATAAAAGTTCTATATTAGATGGTCTCTAGGCCATATTCTTTTCAGACGCCCTGGTGGGTTGCCCGGTATAGAATGGGAAGATTTATGGATACGTTTGTTTGTGACAGAATTACATACATAATAAGTATTATTTTGAAATTAAATAGATATATGCATTACGTCAATAGTACTACGTTATTTCGATAAGGATGTAAATTTGACTGGAGGTGTTACGTTTTCTTGGGTAACGTTTTTTTTTTTTCATACTTAAAAATGTAACATTTTAACACGCTGTAGCTCAGTTAGTGTTGCTCATATCAACAATTTTATGACAAATTCTTGATCAGGATTTGATGAAAAATATTTTTTCTTATATAACATTTGTTATATTATTATTTTGTTATATAACAGGACCTACCATTCAGGAGCTGTTATATTGGTTGGAATAAGTCACTCAAATCCAACCAATATAACTTTGTCTTTTTCAAATAATCATTGATTGTTAATTTAAAGTAGTTTGATATTTTTAATTCTAATATGTAAATTTGGAAAAGCAGTAGATTATAAACAAACATATCCATGATCTGTTGTTTTCCTCAGTCAGAGAGATGTTTTTTTTTATACCTACTTATTTAAATAACATTTTTGGAAGCCGTTAGGATTTATTGTATTTATTTTATTCTCATTTCTATAACAAATATATGCTTCCGTTCAATGTTCAGAGCGAACTATGTAACTGGCAGTTCAGATATACAACCACAGGTTTATATTTATAATGTCATCAACGAGTCGTAATCATAAATTTTGTTAGTGGCTACATCGAAGCGTATCTTTTCCCGTACAGCGTCTTGAATAATTCCAAGTGTTTGGTCCTTAGTGGAGAGTAAAAAAAAAATAAAATAAAAATATAAAAAATAAAAATGGTTTATTGCCCCTGATGTTCATTAGCCGAGCTCTAACTGGCTCCGCCATAAGGCAGCTCGTAAAGTAACAGCATAAACGGACAGCTCCGACACTGGGGCAGGCCGGCCCTTGTCCATATTTTAATTGTTCCCTGATATTTAAAAAAAAAATAATATAAGGCTTAACGAGCCGGTTGGTTCGATGCCGATTTTATATAAATTGATAATACATTAGAGCAGGATAAGTATATGCATATTTTATTATTTTGTTTCAATTATTTTCAATTATTTTTCAAGTTATTCATTCAATGCATTTTTCTTATTTTGAGGGGTTTTTTTTGTTTTTGTTTTTTTGTGATAAAGTTAAATAATTGATATATATATATATATATATATATATATATATATATATATATATATATATATATATATATATATATATATATATATATCTGTGTAAAAAGAAACATTTCATAAAATTTTCTCTAATCTCATGCTAATGGTGTAGTATTTTATCTACTGTATTGTTTCTACTTTATTATTACATTAAATATCTCTCCTGGAAAAGTTAAACCTCTGGACGAAGCGGGTTAGTGATGACCCGTATTTGCGACCTTAGAGGTTGCGTGGGCTCTGATATAGCTATAATTAGTGACTGTTTGTGTCTAGGGAGCGGCGTCGGGGGCTAAAGTAAAAAACTGCTAATGGAGCACTGTTTACCTTAACTTGATCTCTGACGAGATCCAGCTCACCGCAGGGACACCAGGCCACGCCACTCCTCCAAGATCGTCCAGATTAAGTCTTCGTCTGTTTGTCCGACAGTTAGCTGTGTTTTAAAGATCTTCTATTGAAAATATGGTCCATTTAATATAAAACTATTAAAAAAATAATCACGTTAAATCGATAAATTATTATTATTTTATAGATATACAACGTGATTCCCTGTTTAATTCCAAAGTGTAAAAAAAAAATAAAATTGAGTGAAACTAGACAAAAATGAAAAAAAATTCCGCTGACCGCAACTTGATTTTCCACTCCATTAACAGATATATACAAATTCTAAGATCCTTTTGTTAACCCACGGTTTTTGCCATAAAAGATGTAATTTCTCCACTTGGCTCCATGATTATTCAAATTTTGACCACATTTTCGGGTTTAGCATTAAATTTTCCTATAAGCACATGTAACACTGTATTTTACAAATTTTGAACCTAAAGAACAGCTTGAACTTACCTTTAACTTATTTAGGAAAGTTAAAATTTCTTATATTACTTCAACGCTCAACGTTTTTCAAAAAAACAACCCACAATACTACAACTATCACAAAAACTCGAATATTCAACCAGCTGTCGAATGGTATGATCAAATCAGTGATTGCTTGTTGATTTCATGCGGAAAGTTACTTTTAGAGCCGGTAAAATATGTTTTAATTTTCCATACATATCAGGAAATTGGGTAAATAAAACAACGTGATAATCGCTTGATGAAAATCTGTATTTTAAACAAAATTAACTCTTCATTGGAAAAAAAGAAAAACAAAATATCTTTTATTAGAATATTGCAATATTATTATGTTGTTGCTAGAGAAATGTTTTTTATATTTCATATAAGTTAACCTCTATTTAACTTTCATTTAATACGGTTGTTTTTACTTGAATTCATGGATTTTTTCGGCCAATCTTGATATTTAAAGACTTCGTACTATCGAGAGTCTACCTGTAATATATATATATATAACATATAAGAATTTAATACCTTATCCTGTTTCATGGAAGGGTGGAAGCTCAGTGGGTAAGGCACTTAACTTAAGTCATGCTTCCAGGCCCGAGTTCGAGTGCGACTAAAAGCAGAAATTGTATGTTCTGTTACCTCAAAGGTGAATCGAATTCAAGGTTTAGAGAGCCTCCTCAGGACATCCAGCCTTTACAAAGTGGGTACCCTCAATTTGGGGGGGAAAATAACCTGGTGGTTGAGCCTGACTTCGGCAAAATCGTTGGCCCATTGACAGTACATGCTTATGAAAGTACTGAATTCAAGACTCCTCATAGGTTATAGTACTAGGTTTTTCTTTATCCTTTTTAAGGATCACGGTAAGAAGTGGAACAGCGTAAATTGATGAGACAATGAGGATAGACATACTATTAATTTAATCTTACAAAAGTTACATGATTGTTATATAAAAAATATAGGTGAATTTAAGCTATTCTAAACTAAATTTATAAGAAGAAATTTATTTATTATGTTCATGAGATGTTTATAAAAATTAATATTGTGATTAATATTTTTTTATTTATATATAAAGTATTTTTTATTAAAACAGCAGTTGATTTTGTAGATTCAGTATGATGTCTTGAGTATACTATGTGACAAGGATCCGCAGCTGAAGACGCCGTCAATGGGGGAGATACTTGAGCTCCTTTGCGGTCCCAAGTGGCTATTGACGGCTCAGGTAAGGAGAGCAATATCTTCTTATCTTGCTCTATCTTTATATCCTGTTACCTTAAGGACCGCCGGCCCATTCACTTCTTTCTGTATGTGTTTGTTTACACTGGAAGTGGAGGTACGGTTTAGCGTTACGGCTTTGTGCTGAATGGAAACATCGGTGTATACAAAGGAAGAGAAAAGATACATTTCTCTCTGTGTTTCCGGTCTTTAGGGGGCAAGTTAAAAGAATGTGAAATTTTACTGAATATTCTTTAAAAATTTAAATGCCTATAAATACAATGTAACCAAAGGCGAACCACTGTCTAAATTTCAACAGAGCATTAAGATCTCAATCTTTTGACCCAATCCCTGCCAAGCAGCTTATCCCTGTAATCTTTTAAGGTTAAGAAGTCAGTGCCACCAGACCGTTGGTGATTATACGAAGGATGTGCTGCCATTATAAATTATAAATGTATGCATTTATTTTTAAGAATAGTGAATAATACAAAGAAGAGATAATTGTATTAAAATTCGAAATTCCTTGAAGCTTAAGTTGTGTTTTATGTTAACAAAATTAAACAATATGAGCATAGCAAACTAAAAGTAAAGAAATATTTTGTTATCTAAGATAAACAGAAGAAGAAAAAAAAATTGTTAATTCTCAATGTAAAGAACCACATTCTTTACCGAAAAGTAAATATATTTGTACGTAAATAATATATGGTCTATTCGTAAAAAAAATTAAGTAACTAATGTGCCATATCTCTGATTTTTACTAGTTGAGATAATGGCTTTCCGAATAAAAACATGTGCTTCGCGGCTTTGTTGCTTTCGAGTAGTTCCTAATCTTTAAACCAGTATCCCGAAATAAAGAGATATTAATAATTGTCGTTTTTATGATTTTTCAAAAATTCAGTTGAAGCCATTTGTAGAACTTAGTTTTTTTTTCAAAAACCTTTTATTTTTTTGTATATTCACCTTTTCTCACCTGCAGTTATCGTTTTAGTACACAAAAATGTCAACTGATCGGGTAAGTTAGTTTGAATTGCTCATTAAAATATAGGTCAATTCAATAGAATGGGTATATTTTTTCTTTAGCAACGAGTTAGCAACAGATTTATTAAAAATCATTAGAGTAAGGATAGCCATATAACCAAAATAACAGAAGAAAGAAAATACTAACGTCCGGAAAAGTCGCACACCTGTAACGCGAAAATGCTTCTGAACATTTCAATAGAAGTGAGTAAACACCTCCTTCCACCAATTGCTTCAATCGTTATTTATTTTTAATCAGTAAATTTATTTATTTTGTACGTTTAATAGAAATGTAAATACTATATAGATTAGTACAGAAATCTCTGTTCCTTGTTAGGTGTTGAGTGTGGCTAGTCGTTATATTTCATAGCAAGTACAGCTTTTTACAATTTTAGAGTAAATAATCACAGAATGCAGAAAAAAAGTCTACAATTGTGGTTAAAAATAATATTAGTCAGTAATAAGTTCAAGTAATTTAGGTAAACTAAAATATGTACAAAATGAATTAAAAATTTAAAGAGAATAACCGAGGTTTGTATTGTAAGTCTTCTTTAGAAAGAATGTTACAAGACTGGAGGCGAAACGAAATTGCACAACTTAAATTGTTGTACCTTCTCCGGTCTTGCAACAAACCCCTGGAAGAAGGCTTGCAATACAGGCCAAAACATTCGCACTCAAAAGTTTTTTTGACTAAATGTATTTTTTTTTCACTCTTATTTTACACTCATTTCATATGATTCCTATTATTTTGTTAGGGGCCTTCTTTTGCAAGGCTTTGATTGCTCGAAATGGAATGAAGACTATTTAGTGATTCCTTTTTTTTTTTTTTTTTTTTTTTTTTTTTTTTTTTAATATAACTAATTATTGGAAACCCAAACGAGACGCATCAAGGAATGCACGTTCTTTCAAAGTACAAGACAGGACCGAGGATAGGAGACAAGGAGTGTGATAGGCCCCTGGCGGAATACGGTATGGTGGTTGGCTTTGATCACAACTACCTGCCACGATGTAATCTGTTCGCTCTGTCAGTCTGCCTCCGTGACAGGCCGGCTACCAACAGAATTTCTTCTATTTTTGATCCCTTCTCCCCCCCTCTCTACCTCTCCAGAGATTAGTTATGGCTACAACATGGAATTATGATTGTGAGAACACAGTCGCTCTTGAGGGTTCTTATGAAAAATTCAATTCATTCGGGTACCATAATTCGGCCTGGACCCACCTGTCATGTCATCCCTTTTCGAATGTTAATGTACCATAGTAATATAATTTCTCATAAAAGAAAAGTCAATCGACAGCGTTGTTTAAAATGTATATTTAAAACTGAATATTAATTTATACAATAAGTAAATTTGAGGAAAATGATTACAATGAGGTGTTAATAAAACGTAAAGAACTACTCACCAGTATCAATACAATTTTTTTTTTTTTTAGATTGTAAGGATTGGATTCGAGAAGAATTGGAAGGTTTAGTGGAGTCATGTAAATAAGTCTTTTGTAATTTATTGAGAGCTTTGAATGCTTGTCTAGTAAATGATGGATTAGTCGGAAACGTCAGAGCATTTTCTCGTATCTTACGTCTGATATAGTTAATTAAAAAAACATAGATTTATCATTTCTTTAAATTTTGACTGTTTTTTTTTTTTATACTCTTAAAAAATATATATCAGTGATATGTTCGTACCATTCGTTTGAAAATAAACAGCAGTTAAGGTAATTGTAACAAACAAAAAATTTATTTTAGAAATCATTATTTAAGAAAATAAATATTATTATTATTATTTGATTATTTTGTTATACAAATAATTAAATAGTTTATTCACGCCCTTTTAATTAAAATTTAATATTTTATTATTTTGTTATATATATTTTGAAGGTTTTAATTTCCTAATGCTTTAAAAAAAAAAACAGCCTGAATCTTAGAAGAGAATTGTTTTAAATTTTGCATCGATGATCTGTTATTAAAGATGAAAAAATATCGTTTTTAAGAGGAAGAATCGATGTATCATTAACCAACTATATGTGTAAAAATATAAAATCAGGAATCATCGAATTAAACTCTGATCACAGATTCCGAGAAATAAGTGCGATATTTCCCTGAGGTTCCTTCATTCAGCTTTTATTTTAGCCTTCAAGTCTTATCAGATACAATCATAAACAAAAGGGTATAATGATCATATTTTGTAGAAATATGTTCGCATGATAGAAATGTTAGGCCATAGAGGCACGTAAAGGTCCCGGAAAGGAATCTAAAACAGGTTCTCCTCAGCCTTGTTAGGATCTGAACTTTCTTGAATAAAGAATTAGCGGTAGAATACAGAAAACAGGACCAAAATTTAAAAAAATTTCTTACCAAGAAATTTCTGATCATAGTACTCCAATATAAAACAAATTTATAGTCAGTAGATGCGGAATGCTGTCTACATAATGTTAGAAAATCTTTGTAAATGATATCTGATCGATCGTTATTTTCTGTAGACAATTGGGTCGGAGCTACAGAAATGCTGGAAAGTACTGCAGTAGTGTAATAAACTTCGCCGATATCAAGATTACTAATCCCTTTCCCTGTTTTAAGCGTGTACAGGGTTACTGAACCTTATTATCAATGATGCCCCCTCTCCAACAAAGGTGTTTTTTAATGAACTGCTGAACAAACAGCAGACCGCAACCCATCTGTAAATGTCAGCTAATTCAAGTGGCACCGGTAGTCCTTGTCACCATCATTAGGATATCAAGACAATTTTTTTTTGCTTTGTTAATGCTCAAATTTCCAGATGAAACGATGGATAAAGGTTGGATAAATAGCGAAGTTGTTTGGATCCAGATACGCTCAGTGGCTACTAAGGTAGAATCCATAGAAGAGATGGAAGGTGGGTAATTGCCGAAATAAAGTTATGCCGAAGGTGATGATATACTACCCCCGGCGACCGCAACCATATTTCTGTCGGTGACTCACAGCTCCTGCCGCCGTGAGAACCCTAAGCTTCTTTTTTTTTTTCCTTTTCCTTTATTTTGTTCCTCTCTACGGTTCGGAAATATCACAGCCTCGGCCGAATAAACCGACCATCATATCCGCTCCTGCTAACGAATGGTTTGATTAATTCAAAGAACCAAATAAAACATAACGTGATATTACTTTTAGGATGCTCTTCCATTTATCTTGGCATTTCAAACATTAAGAGCAATGAAAGTGTATCAACTTGATGCTGAACATTAAAACGCTGTGTGCTGAGATTTGTTTCAATCGTAAGATGTGGGAAAAGTAAAAAGAAAAACCTCAATTCTCCCTGACTGATAAAAACAATAGAACATGGGCATATCTATGTATAATCTACTGCCTAATAACTAATTTATACCTACTGCATCTGATTAAGAAACTGTCGTGAAATTTTGGATACGAGCAACATCAACAGAGCTTAAGCATGTCAAAAAAGGCCCAACACTTTGGGGCAAAAATGCAGGCAAAATGTGACTTTTTTCATTCAAACCAATATAGTTCCTAACCGATAGGTCCTAACGACAAATGTTATATGACAAAAAATATTTTCCATTAAATTTCTGATTAAGAAACTGTCAACAAAATTTCGATCAAAGCAACACCAACAGAGCTAGAGTTTTCCAATTTTTGAGTGTGCACGTTACACAATTTGAGGGTTAAAAAAAAGTCACACAAGAAAAACTTAAGACCTCAGCCAAAAGATATGTCCATGTCAAAAAAATATATTTAATCCGTAACTTAAAATGCCACAATCTTTGTGATTTGCTGTGAAATATAAAATCCAATTAATTATTCTGGATCAAATTTATAATAGTAGAGATCAAATTTCAGGAAACTTACTGACTTGTGTTCCTAAAACTATTTCCTTTGACACTGTCATTCCTATTTTCAATAAATAATATTAGATACACAAATAAATATGTTGTTATTATATACGATTAACTAGTTGTGGTGGGAGACTATCGCATTTAATCAAGTCTCATAACCAGCTCAAACAATAAAAATCTTTTATTCTTTTTTTTTTCTTACGATTATAACGGAATGCTATCAGAGAGGATAGACATCTATTTTGTCAACGATGTTTGAAATTATAAAAATCTTTACTTACAATACTTCAAGATTATAATCGATTTTGAGTTTCTTGATCAAACATATTTTCGACAAATTTTTACATAATACCTTAAAGATATAAGTGTATTTTATTTAAAATGTATACTGTAAACATATTTCACTGTAGTAAGTATGGTAAAAGGAGTCATTGGAGGATAAGTTCGTTGGGACAAGAGGTCTAGAGCCCCAGCTTCAGTGCTGTGTTGGTTCGATTCTAATTTGAGATCTAGTGTTTAGGTGGTGGATGGAAGAACGCAGAGTTAATAAATCAAGGATATAGGAAGGGTTTTTGGTTTTTAGGCATTGGTATATGAAGGTACCCAGAAAGTATTGCCGTCGAAATTTAGGAAATAGCCACCCAAGCTCAGAGTATCGGCAAGTAACGTGTGACCGCCTAGGGATCCCGAAGATAAACCTAATGAAACAGTTCATCAGTCTCCTCAGCTTCATCTCGAGATCCCCAGACAGTCCCCCATAAACCAAACAACAGTAATCAAAGCAAGGGAAAACAAGAGAGGACACTAAAAGTTGACGGGTACTCTGGGAAAAGAAATCTCGGGATCTATACAGTTGTTTAAGGATTATGATGGATTTTTTTTGGAAATTTGGGCGATATGGTTATTCCAGGAAAGGTGATGATCAAAGGTAACTCCTAAATTTTTAATGGAGTTTTGGAACTGAATAGGAAGGTTATTAAGGTAAAGCAATGGGTAGTAAGGAAGGGTATGGAGGATGGGTTTTGAACCGATGAGGATAGCCTTAGTTTTCTTTGGATTCAGATATAACTTATTCTTCACTGCCCAACGGTTGATGTTATCAATGTCTTCCTGAAGTTTACGAGATGCCTCGAGCATATCTGAAGGATGGAAAGATAGGTAGATTTGAAGGTCGTCTGCATATAGGTGATAATTGGAATTGTGGATAAAGCTGGGTAAGTCATTGATATAGATAGAAAATAGGGTTGGTGACAGGGAGGATCCTTGTGGAACACCTTGGGTTAAAGGTAGGGAAGATGAAGGAGGACTGTTGGGTATGATGACTGACTGGGAACGATGTGATAAGAAGGAGTGGAACCAATTTAGGGCACTATTAGATAGGGAGAAATTTTGAAGTTTAGATAGGAGAATTGAATGGTCAACACAATCGAAAGCTTTTGAGAAATCAAACATGACAAGGATCGTAATTTGTTGTTGATCCATGGAGTAATAAAGGTCCTGTGTGATTTGGACTTTGGATCGTCTGATAATATCCATTTCCACTTGGTCTCGGCTAAACTGTTCTTGATCCCACTACCCTGATTAGAACTCAGCGGTCTCCTATTGGCACTCGTCAGGGATTGGCAAATTAAACCAATGGGGCCACTTGCCAGACTAGTTTCCCCCCACCCCCTAATACTAGGAGCAAAGTATAACATGGCCATTTGGACGATTATGAAAATTCTAGAAACCGGATTTGGTCAACAGTAACCTCAACTTAGAAAGTTAAATCCCATATTATCGTATTACGCTTCGATAGAAAGTTCTATAAAAACTCATGACAATATAAGAAAATGGTAAAATACTATGGTATTTGTTTTTTAGAATTTAGATTTGGTTTTCGACTGCGGGAATTATATCCAGTAAATTCAGTTCAGATAATAGTAGCGAAACGGTTAAAATGGGCATGGAAAGTTGGGTTTAGTAATGGCCGAATTCCAAAAAAAAGTAATAAAAGTTTTTAGCCGAAGGGTAAACGACCGAGGGGTAGACCGAGACGTAGATGGGAGGATTGCATCAGGGCTGACCTTGGGATTTGGGTTTTGCGGGAGTGTATTGGAGGGAGGTGTGTGGTCAACGGTTGGTGGTGTCGGCATCGAACCTTCTGGTTCGTTAAGCCTTTTATTATTATTACTATTACATATTTTCTTCATGTATTTATTTATTTTTTATTCTTATTCAACTCGAAGTAGGTATATAACTTTACTTAAGCAGGTAATTACTCTGATCTTCTTATTTTATTTACAATAATAATTTTTATTTGTATAATCATTAGTGTCCATTACGTTCTTATTAATATTGTCAGCCATCTACGGTCAAGAATTCATATCTTAGAAAATACGAAATTTAATAAATTTCCAAAAAAGGAAACTAATTAAACAATTTATTTTATTTATTATTTAGATCTTTATGATATCAGTCCATATTATATAAGGTAACTGGCTTTCTTCGATTTAAACAGGGGATCGATTATGTATACACCTTGACATATTTTTGGGTTCACATAAGAATCACAAAATTCCAATCTAAATAAAATTCCTACCGCCCAAGATCAGTTTGAATTCCTGTTAAACCAGTATCATTTCCATTCTGCTTAAATTAATTCTATCTATATCACATCTGTGTCTAATTCATAATTCAGAAATATAGATATGGTTCCGTTATAATGTTCAATCGAAGTGTGATGGAAGTTCGGGCGCCAGATGTCAGCTGACGGAAAATTACCCATGGAGAGTTGAAGCGAACGGACGAAAAGATGGCCGCCAGTTCCGATTGTTGACAGAACTAGCTACCGGCACCATTAAGAAAATAAATACATCCTTACTTATAGGGTCGCTTCTTCAGAACAGTTTGCAAGGCAAACAAGCAGTTTGACCAACCGCTTGGCAACGTAAACAAATAAACCAGAAGGAAGCCAATTGACCCTCCCCCCCCCCACCTTCACCTACACTCTTCCTCCCTCTAATCTAAATCACATATCAAATTGTAATAAATTCATAATATATTGAACTAATAAAATTAGAATAAACCATAAATTCTATAAATCCTCACAATCAATCATATTTTTTCATCTAATAGGAGAGCAAGCTCAAAAAAAAATATATATATATACATATAATAAATAAATAAAATAAAAAAAAATAAATAAATATACGAGTAAAATAATTAAATAAATTTAAAAGATCAAAATATACGATTTTTTAAAAAGCCTGGTAGCAAAGAGCCCATTGAATTTAAACCTTCATTATTAATAAATATTTTCAATGAAAATTTTATTATCTTAATTTTAATTAAAAACATTAATTATTATGAAATGTTAGCAATTAATCAAATAATTATTCTCATAAATATTAATGTTTTTAAATATAAATTATTATTGAATATTATTTTTTATTCAATTTAAATTTCTAACGTAATACTGTGGGAGTGTAAGGATTATACTGCCATGATGTTATGGAAAGCAATTATCTTAATGTTTTGGACATATATGTGTATATAATATACATAAAGTAAAAATAACTATCTGCCTCAATAATAATAATAATAATCAGTTGTATTATCAAGCATACATTTAACGTATATTTAAAAAGAAGTGATAAAATTAAGCTAAATAAATAACAATAAAATTTATTTTAAAAAAAGTTAAAAAGTTATAATACAATATAGAAAGGAAAGACTAATAAAAATAATAAATAGAAAATATAATAAGATACTTTGAAATACATCTTCCCCCCATGACAGAGATGTAACAGGAGTACAAGAGATTGGGTAGACGCGTCATCTGAAGGCGAGAGGGTGTACAACTCAAAAAAAAATTCAGAAAATTTAAAAATATTGAGATGTGAAAAAAATCTTTAAATAAATATTTTTAGAATTGCATTTCAGGCCAACTTTCGTAAAATGGTTGTAACGTAATGGCTCACGGCCTCGCCTTCTCAAGGTGCGCCTTCTCTACTAGCTCTTCTTCCTTGCCACGTCCTTTCTTTCTTCTTGATTCTTGAGGCTATGAATTGTAAAAATATTTCATATTGATCATTGATTCTCAGTTACTGGCTTACCAGTAAGGTAGTGGGAGAGAAGAACTAGGTTCCCATGGAGGTCTGTTTTACCTCTCACACATTGGTGGATAAGTGGGTAAAGGAGCTCTAAGCTTTGTAAATTAGGAAAAAATATTTACATTATATAGCCACTAGATATAGCTGATTATTGTAGTATATTGTAATATTTTTAATTGCTGCGGCCAAGCGTGTTGGAGTTCCAAGGAGCTTTAGAACTCATGCGGCACAATTGAAATGCGGCCTATGTGGTTTGAGATATATTTCTTAGCGGATCTACGGATTGAATCTCGACTTTCTTACTATGGCTGGGATATACATTGATTACCTAAACAATAAGTCTTCCCGTGCCTCAACAAAAAAACTGAAATTGTTTTTAAAAAGATCTGGTTTGGCTAGTTCGGAAAAATTATAATTTAAATATTTTGAACCATAAATGTAAGACAATATCATTAAGAGATTACGATTCGTTTGTAATAATAATGATGCTAGTGAAAATAGTACATGTGATGAACAGGAACGGAAACATAAGGGTGGCCGAAGAATCAATAGAGTAGCCGAAAAGAAGCTGAGACTAATAAGTTACTTTATTGAATTAGGAGCAGTGCCATATTAGCTGGGAGATGGGAAAAAACAGTGGCAGGGGCAGGCCCAAAGACCATAGGCCTAATTTTTAGCCTCGGGCCACACGTCTCACTTAGTCCACTCTACCTGCACAGCCGGCAACGGGAGATAGTTTCTACTAATAAGGGAATAATCATTACAAAAAAAAAAAAAAAAACATGTCACTTTTTTTTTCTTCTTATAAAATAAACGTATTTTACTTTTTAATTTTTATTAAATAGGCAACCGGAGTAAGATATAAAAAATTGTAAAATTTCAAGGGATATTGTTAATTTAGTGATATATACTTTGCCAAGCACTTATGTATATTTTTTATAATAAACTGCACTGATGTTTACTAGAAAAAACATTTATAATAAATATCAATGCATTTTGTAATTAATATGTATATATATTTATGCGTGATATATATCATCTGCTTGGAGGTCAAGCCATCAAGTAACAAAATTAATTTTTTTCCGTTTGAATATTAAAGATTTCTCAGATATTTACGTAGTGAACTTTTATACTTTATAGCGCACAATGCGTTTTTGTTGAATTTGGAAAAAAATAGCACTTGGTGACTTTTACCTCCATGCATACGATGTATAATTGCTTCATCAAATTAGCAATATCCCTATTCATTTTCGCGCAGTTTAAATTGACCATATTATGATAAAAAGTAAACATTATAAATTAATTGAATTTAAAAAAATTATTTACAATGTTTAACAACATATTTAGGTTTTGATTAAACAATATAAAAAAAAACCTTAGAATATTTTAAAATATTTCTTTCCATTTAGCGAATTATATTTTTTAATTTTTTGCATTATTATTTTGTGTATGTAGGAATGGTTTTGATATACATAAATAACTAATGCATTGATTAGAGAGTAAAGAAAGCTATGTGTTAATGGTGTACGAGGAATCAATGAATTATATAAATAAAGTTCTATGAATAATTAAGTCTATTATTGTTCTTAAAAATTACATTTTTTTTTCATTACTACTTTTTCTATAGAATAAATAGTTTTGATATCTAAAAAAAATAAAAATAAAAATTTGAAAGCGTTTCTGTCGGTTATATTAATAATTAAGATGCATAATGACTACTGTGTATGTATATATACTGTGTATGTGTTTATATGTATTTTAAATATTTTGGGGCCATAAAAAAAAATAAGTACATTTCAAATTAGTAATAAATGTTTTTATATAATTTTATTTTTATATCTATTTCATAACTCAAAATGATTTCTACAAACAAAAAATAATAAAGCCGATTAAAAACTCTAATTTATTAAACGAATTTCTATTTTTTTTTTTTTTTTAATGTATATGTATACATATTTTTAAATATTTCTTATTATTTTGCAAATTTTGTTTTGTTTCTTTAATTACTTGCATTATTATTTTGTGGATATAGGAATGAATTTGAATACACACAAATTAAAATAATTAATTAAACCTATTCAATTCAGGTAATTTTTATGCTACGTAATTTTTAATTTAGCAACAAATATAAACGGTTAACTACGTGAAAAAAAAGACAAAAACTTAAATTTTTCCAATTTTATGGGAACATAAAGAACAAGAATAAACTTCAATATATATTCATATATATATATATATATATATATATATATATATATATATATATATTAAAGCTTAAATTGGACGGCGTTACGCAGAAACCAACTAACCCACAAAACACCATAAATTTAACTAAATACAACATTCGAATAAAAATAGGGCAATCTACGATTTCAGAGACCTACCAAGCTTTACTTAACTTAAAATGGATTTTATTGTATTTTATAACTAATGCCAAGTAATTTTATCAATCTTAATTATTTAATTAATTAATTATTACTAAATGCATATTTCAGTGTTTTGATAGTTTAAAAATATAGCCTGTAGTAATAAATGAATTACGAATCTATCAAACGTTGTTATGTTAAGTTTTAGGGTTTATTTATCACGAACCTAGTTAAAGAATTTACGACAGACACAGTAGTCATTGGCTATAGTAATTCCAGTTACAGATATAGTAGGAATATCCTGTCATAAAACCTCAAGCGTAGATGATGAATTGAAAAGCGTAACCCTAAGTAACGTTTGCCAACGTGTCTTGTTAACCCAGACGACACGAGACAGGCAAGTGTACTGTAAATAATCAATATTATGGCGCTATCCTGCCACGGGGTTGTCCCCGTGTCTTTGTTGCCGCTCTGAAGACATGATTACCCTTTGATGGATGCTTATTTGACTTGATGGTCGGTGGTTATGCTTAAATACGTATACGAATTAGTTTTAAATTTACGGATGAGTTGTTTTTCATAAGTTGTATGTGACTTAAGATGCAATTTATTCACAAGTTAAAACATCCGAAGTTTATGAGACAATATATAAATGTTTTATTATTTTTAAAGCTTATAACTAATTTATTTACCACTTATTTAGTACTGAAAGCAAGTGCGGTTAATACGGTCAGTGATGCGTCTGAAGTCTGTCAACTGTTATGTACTAATTTCAATGTATTTTTTAAAATTATTTTTTTAAATATATAGATATATTCTACTGAAAAATATTAAATAGCAAAATAATCATTCTACAGTGTTCAACAAACATTTTAATTTTTTTGATAATTATATTCTTTAAATAATACTCAAACAAGTTTCAGGCAAACTACTTCTGTTTTATAAAAAAGTAGTCCTTAATAAGAATAAAAATTTTAACTGATATTTTAGTCAAAAATCTAATGAAAAAAATATTATTTAAAAAAAAATGGAAAAAAAACAAAACAATGAGAACCAATGGTATAATCACATTTCAAATTAAAAAAAAAAATCATACTGAATTATCCAGGTTAAAGTTTATAAAATGAATTAATTATCTAATTTAGCAATAAGAAAATAATCACTAACTAGTCGAAAAGCTTTAGGATTTCGTAGGGAGCTACCTGATTAACTCAAAAAGTTGTGAAGTGTTAGTTTGGAGTTCTTATTAGCTCATGTAAATAGAAAATCTAATGAAGAATATTAAAAATTAAAAACGTTCATCCTAGGACGTAAGCAACATAATTCTACATTCTGACCTCCGCATAACAACAGTTAATGAACAAATATGGACTCTACAAATTATTTTACGAACAATTATATGGAAATTTCAACACACTCATGAACGACTAGGCCAAAACCTAGGACTGTATAGGGGTGTACTGAACAACAGTCTGGGATGAAAAAGAGCTGGATGAGGGATCCCCTGAGCAAAGTTAGAAAAAAATAATTAACTAAGAAGCAAGTGCTGTAGGGTAGTATTTCATCAAATCACTGATTGTTAATCACTTTGACAGACAGGTGTCAGTAGAGATTTGAAGTTAATAAAAAATACAATTAAACATGTTTAGTTTAAAAATATGTTGAATAATTTAAAGTTGCCTATATTATCTTTTATTGCAGTTTGTATGATGATTATCTTTCTTAATACACTTAGGTATTCAATGGGATTATAAGTAGGAAATAAAAGCCACTTATAATATTTTAATGAAGTGGTTTATCAGGTATCGGAAAAAAGTAAAAGGATAAATTTTTTTATACTTATTTTTGAAAACGGATTTCAAAATTGTCCGCGTCGTTTCAAAACAGTCATCATGAATGGTTTTAAAGATATTTATCCGGCTAATAAAAGGGGAACAATGCATCTATTTTTTTTTACTTCTTTTCCTGGCCTGCTCAAGAGGAAGAACAAAGATGTACAAAAGTGTTCCATCAGGACGGAACAAAGACTGAGGGGCCAACAATGCGCCATTACCTGCCATAGAGCACATGACAATGTCCGCTACCTTTGTCTTACCAACAACTTTCTAGTTGTTCCTCCTAATTGTCCCTGTAATTGGAATACCTAACTGTTTTCGGTGTCGTCTAGTTAGTAACCTGGATTATTAAGAAGAAACAGCCTTGTGAGTTTAGCGTGTTTATAATTTTGATTGAGAAAAAATTAACTAAAACATTTATTTAAATAAAAAAAAAAATTTGCAATTCTATTTTTGAAAATAATTTTACAACTTAAATAAATCAAATATAATAATTAGACTTTATTGACATTTACAATTACAAAACATTTACCTAGTATACATCTGCCGGTCTAAAGTTAACATGTTTAACACAGTTTTATACTTTAGTAAATAGTTTTACTCTTTAATGATTATCTGTGAACAGTAGGAAAAATAAGGAAACCCGCCCCACACACACACAAACACACACACACACAAAAAAAAAAAAAACAATAAAAAAGTAAAGAATGAAAAATAAATACATAATAAAATAAAATATAGAATAAGAATTAAATACAAATAATCAATATATAATAACTAGCATACATAAATGATGACTATATGTGTACATAGCAGTTTAGTGATTTGTAGGGAGAATCATGTTAAGAGTACGTGATTAGTTCTTTTGTGCTTGTATCTTTTGAGGGAATTTTTTTCATAGTCACCGATTTCTTTTATTTGGGAATTTCATGAATTTGTTTTTTTCGTAAATGAAATAAATAATCCAATTACGAATCCACATGACCTGTAATGAATTTAACTTTTGGTAGCACTATGTCTGTGCCTTTCATCTTTTCAGATTTCTCGAAAACAACAGCGAGAATCAAGTTAATTAATTAACGATTTGGGTATAAATTGGCTATGTAGTTTAATTTGCTATAAGAAATATTTTTTTTTAGGCGTTTACGCTTCCATATTCTTCTAGCACGGCATCATAGCGTATTACATATTAAAAACATTAATTGAAAGGCTCCGCCGAAAAACGTTCTAAGCGACAAAATTTCCGAAGTCTTTTTTTAAAATAATTCTAATACGTTTCATATGCCCTGTGGGGACATAAACTTTTAGAAAAACCATTTTACTCGAAGGAACTATCTTTTAGTTGAGAAAATGAAAAAAAATCAATTTCAGAATTTTCTGCATGTAATGTATCTCTATAAAAATTTAAATATAGTAAAAATTCTATCTTTCTTTCCTAATTAAACTATTTCCTAGTTTTTCTAGGAGCTAGGATCTCTTCTTACAGACTATTTTAACAAGCTTTCTGATACGGTGATTTTGATGACAATCGTTGAGCAAGTTAGAAAAAAATCCTAACCAGGCCTCTGCATATTTCTCATACACACGGCTATGCCAAAAAAACTTTCAGAAGGGGTATCTAAAAAATAAAAGGTTATGTTATGTTCAATAACGAGTCGAGGGAACTTATTCTAAGTACATAATATACATACATAATAAATTGGACACCGGCTTGGTTTTTTTTACGATAACGATGCCTAAATGTGTAAATTTATTAGATTCTTATGAAGTAGAATCAATGATTAGATTATTAAAAAAATACAGACCATTAGACCTTTAAAAAAAAATGAATCAATGAAAATAAAAATTAATTCTACTAAGAAAAAAATTGCAGAGGGGTATTCATTTTTGAATTATTGATAAAGCTATTCTAAAATCAATAAGGACGTAAAGGTACCTATTAATAGAGGACATAATCCAAGATTTAGAATCGGGCGACGATTTGGATGGCCGTGGACTGCTTGCCCTGGAACCAGTTTTCCCAAGCTCCTCCATATCTTATAACTGATGGCTTCCGCCTCTCAAAACTCTCTCGTAGCAGGGCAGTTTGTATAAAATGACAGCTCACCTTAAATATCGGCCGTAAAACTCATTGTTCTCTTTTTGTATTTAGATCGGAGCCGAATGAAACAAAAAAGGTAAATTAATGAATTTTCTCCTCAACGGACGGATAGTTTTTACAAGCGCCGTGGCTCTTCGTCGTTTCAAAGAAATATTGCCTAACTTCATCAGGAGATAAGCCGGGGGTCTGATTTATGGAGAACCTTGCTTGTAGGACTTTAATTAAAACTTGTAAACTTGTATGAAGTTTCGTTTAATTCCGTGTTTTGTAGTTGTTTGTTGGTTGGAATTAAATGCGAAATTCATAGTATTGAACATAAAACTCGAATGAATTATAATTTCTTAGACTGTGTTTATGAGACGTTTATTTTCTATTTGAATACAGACTGGATTAAGTTATTCCAATTCTACACTTACCTACTCTACTCGACTTTACTCTCACGCATTCAGGGTTTGAATATATTTTGAACTAACGATTTCTTACTTTAACAATTATTCCTAAATTCTCAAGATCATATTAAGACGAGGATTGTGGGTGTAAATGTGAAAACGAACCTGAAGGTCTCGACAAAAATTATGTGTTCACAGCTTAACACAAAAATATTTTTCAAACGATAACATAAAAAACGTTACAAAAAGAATATCGATAATATCGCACAAAAATCTGTTGCCATCACAACAGATAAAAGTAGTACTTAGTCAAAAACAAACAAAAATAATTTTAAAAAATATTCGTACGTTCAACCCGGGATACCGCTACTGACAAATTTTAAATATATTTTAATTTTTACTGTACATCTACGCTAATTAAATCTCATCACAACTTGCAACTAAGAGCACGTTTATAGAGAAAAAAAATGACAAGATTTATCGGAATTCAAAAATTTCTCAAGTCGGTTATGAAATGTTATACAATCAGATATCTTACAACGGATTGGCTTGTGACTAGCCTTATACGAGAATACAAAAAAAAAAAAAAAAAAAAAAAAAAAAAAAAAAAAAAAAAAAAAAAAAAAAAAAAAAATAAAAAAAAAAAAAAAATAAAAAAAAAAAATAAAAGAAAAAAAAAACTTTTTTTAGAAAATTCCCTTTTCTTTTTTTTTTTCACAACTATGACAATAAGGTCGAAAAAAATATAATTTTTGGTTTTAGAAAAAAAATGAGCTACAATTAATTTAGTTCCATTTTTTAAAAAGATGAATATTTTTTTTAATATTAGTTTTATCAAACCGAATAAAATTCCATCTACATCTGCGTGATAGTCTTTATAAGAACGTTTACTTTTTTATTTTTTCAATCTCATCAAATAATCTTTACCCTTCGACTTTCTGTCCTACAGTATCCTTCAATAATATCGCACTGATCCCTGCTGAACAGATCCTCTATCTATGACTCCAACTGAACAAACGTTTAACTTGGAATCCACATACAAGACTAAGACGACAGGAAACTTCAACATTTACCAGACAAACGTTCAAACCTTCCGATTTACTACAAAAGACTAATTTACATGATAGTTATTAGAGAAATTGGGACATATGTAATTGAGCTTTGGGGCTCAACTAAACCCTCCAATTCTTCCCGTATTCAATCCTTACAATCCAAAATTCTTAAAAAAATCCCCTTACTTTGTTACAAATAAACTTATCCATAAAGATCTTAATATCCCATATTTTGATAATTCATCCCAAACCAGATACCTATCCTTCCATAGTAAACTCCATTCCCGATAACCCTCTGAGGCGTCTGAAAAGAAGATGGCCTAGAGACCTTCTAGTGAAGAATTTTTATTGAAGTGCTTCTGGTGAGTAGTTCTTTTCAAGTTTTGACATGTCATTGTAATCATCAACATATTTACTTGATGTATATTTTGTAAAGTTGTTTCTTTTAATTGATGTATATTACTTAGTGCCATTATGAGTGGCAGTAATATTGTAATAAAAGCTTTCTTATTAAAATATATCTACATATATTGGATAGTAAATTATTTTTAACCACATAGATGTACTCCTCATGATTTTATTACTTTTTACATTTTCCGGGAAATTTTCCCGTCTCTAGATCACTTTAAAATAATAATATTTATTATTTCACAAACAAATAAAATTATTACCTTTTTAGCTGTGTTAGATAACATTGTGCTGTTTACTAGCATTACATAAAAAGCTACTTACAACTTACTCTGTATTATGGTACAAGGTCTACATTTTTTTACTATGACTGGCACTTATATATTATTAAATAAGATAATTTCAAGTATCTTTTTTACAATTTAATTTAACTTAAATTATTTATCTAGCTATAAGATGCCCTGAAGATGGGAAAGTTTCCAGAAACCTGTTGTTAAAAGTAAAACAAATAATAACAAGTTTTTGTTGAGCTATGTTATTATCAAATCTCCTTTGACTTAATTGAAATATATGACTAATTTTTTAATTCGCACATCAATGTTTTCCTTTATTCCGAATTAAAAATTAAATTCTATTATAATCCATACACAAATTTGGTGTTTACAACCAATACATTTCTCAAACTGACTGCAAATGTATAATTCATATATATTATTATAATTTCAATTAAATGTAATTTTTAATTAATCAGTTATTCTAGCAAAAACGAAAATTAAAATTGATTATAGTGATTATATAAAAATAATTTCATATGCAAAATTAACTGCATGGATTCGAAACAAGTGTGATCCAATTGATTGAGATATATTTATGGGTAACGATTGGATTGGTTTCCATTGACAGCATAGTTTGTTTTCCCTATTAGATATTCGATTTCAAGTCTAATTCTGAATAGGGCCCTTGGTTAAGAGAAGTCGGGACAAATTGGTTGGTTGGTAGCGCGTGGCTCCGTTTATCTGATCAAAGAGGAATCTTAAACATCCATCCTCCACATCTTTTCATGTAAGTAGCCCGTTCTCGTCTCTTCAGCTTTAATGGTCGCAAAATTAAAAAATATCTTTAGTATTTAGTTGAGCATACATTTTTTTTATAAGCAATAAAAATAAGAAACTTCATTGCAGTAATACTAACTTAATAATTCATAAAATTTAAATCAATGAAATAAATATTTTAATATAAATGTATATCTTTCGATACGGAACTATAATATTTTATGGAGCTTATTAATTTTATTAATAATATATAAATATATACATGAGTTTAAAATTTTGTTTACTAGTACAGTTGATCTGTGAGGAGCAGTATCTGAGTGGGTAATAAATAGAAGTATATAATTATTTATTCTTTTATATCAGCCGAGGATTGATCAAGAGGTCGGAATACCTTCTTTGGGCACACCCAGCCTCTGTAAAATGGGTACTCAAAACGGGAGAAAAATATTGGGAAAGAATGAGGTTCTGGCGAAATCGCCTACTAGTCCAGAATAATAAAGAAGAAATGAAAGATAATAGATTTCGGTTTGACTATTTTATATATAATTTTACTACTATTTTATAATTTCTGGCCGTATAAGTAATAAAATATAATTCGTTTTTGGTTTGTATTTTTCTTTTTTTTCTTTATTTTTTTTTAATTAACCGTACCAGAATTAAGTGACAAGAAACCGCTCGTCGTTTCTAACAACTCCGACATTCCCTAGACAAGCGTTCAAAGTTCTCAAAAAATCACAAAAGATTAATTGTATGACAGTAATTAGACGCATTTGGACATACAGAGTTGAGCTTTGGGGCTCCACTAAAACCTCCCATTCTTCACGTATCCAATCCTTACAATCACAAATACTTGGTAAAATCCTAACTGATCCTTATTAGGTCACCAACAAACTTATCCATATATTGCTAATTTGGCCCAAACCAGATACCTATCCTTTGATGGTAAACTCCATATCCAATCGAATCCACAATCCAACTTGCCTCACTCTTCAATCCCGATAATCCTTCGGGGCGTCTAAAAAGTAGATGGCCAAGAAACCTTATAATGTAGAACTATTGAAGTGCTACTAGTAAGTAGTTGTTCACATGTTATTGAATGGTCAAAAAAAAAAATTAGTGACTAAATTTCAATACAAGAACAGCTTAAGTTTCAAAGGTCTTTTATATCATATAATAGGAAAAATAAATTTCAATAGAAAATAAAGGCAACATTGAAAATCGGAAACGCTTATTATTTCTCGGCCTCAAAACTATTACGTCCTCAAAACTGCAGAAATTTAAAAATTTGCATATATAAGACTCTAATCCTACCAACAGCTTTTGGATGGATGCGAGACATGGCCGCATATGTTGTGAGAATAATAACACAAGTACTACATAAAATATTTGCCCCAAAAAGGTTGTATTTAAGGGAGAATTAGGAAGGCTTCACAAAGCGGAATCGCGGGAGGTTTATCAGCTAATAGCAGCGCGACGTTGGGGAATGTAAGCCTTTAACATCCAAAATCCAGCTGTTGGATTTAATAATGACCGAATTCAAAAAAGTCCGAAGGGAAGACCGAGACGTATATGGGAAGATTGTTTCGGGAATAGGGTTTGAGTGTCGGTATCGAATCTTCGGGTTCGCTAAGCCTTATATTTATTATTTATAATTTTTTTTTTCTTTAAATACGCCACGACCATGAACATTTTTTTTAATGAATAACTTGCTTTTATATTTATTTTTTTTATTATACTAACGTGACCTAAGCCTTTCGAAAATCTATATTTTTCTTTATAATATGTCTGCATGAAACCTGTAAAAACTCATATTTCAGGCAATTAATGAAGAGCAATCCATGGATGATAGTTAGCTTAGCCCTACATATCAACATATGAATTTTTTTTTTATTCAGCTTCATATCCTATATATGTTTATTGATATAACAAAGTTTTTTTTTCTAACATCTTAAATTTCTCAGATATTTTATACTATACACTTGTAAGCACAGCGAAATTATACTATTATGTAGAATTGTCCATTTAAATAGTTCTTTTACAACTATAACAATTATAAGTTTTTAACACCGAAGAGATGATCTTCCACGTCTCTATAAGAGGACAATGTATTCAAAAAAGCAGGTGGCTTTCCGGCGCTGTGTGCTACCTGGACACGTCAAGATCTTTTTGTTCCCACCAAAAAAAAAAAAAATTAAAAAATAAACAAGTTACGACGTCTCGAGGGATATTTATTTGCAAGTTTAGGTCTTCTCGGCCAGATCTTATCATGCAAGTAAAAAATGACGTCCCTCCTTCTCTGATTGTTTTACAGCGTTTTTATTAATATTTTATGTTTTGACCAGAGATGTTTTTCTGTTTTTAAGTGTCATTCCTTAGTTCGGTCCTTTCTACGTAAGAATAGTAGGCTTTTAATTGTGAATAAACATTAGGGAAATAAGTTACATTTTACCAACGTTAGAAAAAAAAAAAAAATCCGATATAAAAATGTTAAAATATGATATAATATAATATTTAATATTAAAATAATATTCAAGTTGATTTTTGTAAAATTCAATTTTGTACTATCTATATAAATAAATCACATTGCAAAATTATCAATGAGAAAAATTTGATTTAATGTACAAAGAAATTAATAATGGCATGGAAAAATAAAAATTCACCATTCATTTTTCAGATCTTATTATAAATATATATATATATATATATATATATATATATATATATATATATATATATATATATATTTGTATATCATTGGGTTTGAAGTAGATTTAATAATTTTAACTTCTGTTTATTCTACGAATTTTAATTTAATTTAAAAGGAAAAATACTTGAGCTACAAATTAATCTATTCTCAACAAAATGTTTATTTTTCTAAAGGATTAAGATCGGCCAATAAATCGTCTGCTTGGAGGTAAAAGTTATTAAGTAACAGAATCAATTTTTTTTTTTTTAAATTTCTCAGAGAGTTATATAGCGAATTCTTTCATTCTCTAATTTGCATATATAGCAGTCATATTCACTTGGTGACGTTATATATATATGGGAAATCATAATATCAACACAGACGGACTTAGGATAAAATTACATTTAGTGACTTTTACCTACAAGTAGACGAAATACATATAAACACTGAGTTGCCAACTAATCCTTTTTGTGCTTCCTAAAATGTGGAAAAAAACGTAGGCACACAAACAGTCTATTCAAACTTTTATGTTTGTCCCTATTAGCCATATTCCATCATCTTGATTTGATTCATGGTTGAATATTATAATCAATATAATAATGTTTAAATAATTATAAAAAGTAATATTTATAAATAAACAATGAGTCAATCAGTTAGACTTTTTTAATTTTTTTTTTTTTTTTAATTTTGAAAATGTTGCTATTGTTTCAGTTGTCCAATGGTTTTGTAATGAATGGAATGATTTAATAATTTTATTATTTAAATATTTTATTATATAGCCTTGACATTAAGCAAGAAAATATTTTTATTTTTTTTTTTTAAATGCAAATCAGGCTTATAGCAGCCAATATTAATTGTTAAACATGTTTCGGTAGCAAAATAACCAGCAGAAACTACAATAATAGTAAAATTTATTTTATAGTGTCTTTAACAGTTACAGCTAATTGAAATCACTATACTAGATTTACTTATCACAAAAATATTTTATTTTATTTTTATTTATTTATCTTTTTGTAACAGACAATTGTGATATATATTTTAATAGAAACTAGTTAGTTCGGATTGAGTATTTCTACACGTACAGTAATAGAAAACAAGAATTGAATTTAGCTAACAGTAATTTGTCTGTCAGTATTTTGAATTAGTACAGATGACATGGACTGTTTGATTAATGGGTTTAAGGCAACAATAGATGTCGGATAAAGCGTGATCCTTCAACTAGGGTAGTCCAACATTAAAAACGATAAAACTTTACAAATAAAGTACAATTATACCTATAATAAAAAATATATGGCATCTTATGATATCTTACGATCGATTAAACTATTTAAAAAAATAATAAAATTATGAAAAAAAATATTAGTACACCAGTATTGTTTTTTTACCTTTCATAGTAACTGTTTTATAGGATCATGCTATTAGAAGTTTAAAAGTTTCCATGCAAATTTCACGTATAACTGCAACGCTTTATTGCTTCTATTATGATTATTTATGAAGAATCTCAGTTAAAGAGAACAATATAAAATTAACGTCCGAACCAATGGTTGATTTTAAGTTACAAAAGTTTCAAGAAACGCTAAACCTATTTAAAGATTTACACCTCCATATCTAATTTTTAAAGAATAAAAAACATACCGCAATAAACTTATGTAACACGAAAAGGATGTTTAATACTTCGAGAAATACTGTATAACCCATATAAATCAAACCTTCATGGATGATTCTGAGAGCTGTAACCATAAAAATAATTTTATCGCTTCCAATTAAACAAGTTTTGGAAACATCGTAACTTCATTTGATTTAAAATATAGTCCCTGCTGAAATTAAACTACAGCGGTTCGAGATCGGTAGGATATTCAAATTTTTATGATCTCCGAGATGAAAATTTAAATTTAATAACCGATTGATTTATGTTTATATTTATTTACAACCTGAATGAGGGATAAATTAAAAAAAAAAATAATTGACTATTTTTTAATTTGCTTCCAAGGATAAAAATGCGAATTTATTATTTTTTTTATGATGTATTTATTGACTGTGGAACTAACGAAGATGATGAAGACAGTTGGCGTGTGCAGACATGGAAACACGGTTAAAATAAAATAAAAAATTGATTGTGCCGAGGTTTCGGCCAATAAAATTAATAAGTTTTGGGCTGATTTTTGAGAGTGGATAGTTAGGTATGAAATTGATTAGTTTTTGTAACTTTTTTTAAATAAAACGTTAGTTGGAATTAACAGTGGCCTTCATGATTTTACTGCAACTCCTAATTTTAATCACTATGCAAGAAAAATCGAAATTTTTCTAAAAACTGAAATTTTATTAAATTTTTTATTCTTATGTAATTACATAAGAATTTTATTGATCATTAAGTATAAATTACACAAGAAACCTTCATTAATACTGTGAAGTATAAAAATTTAGGCTTACTTATAATAATTTTTTTTCTATAATGCATTTAATTATATTTATAAATATATATTTTAAAAATTACCGAGTGAGTTAGAATAATTTATAAGCTAATTATATGATAAAAACTTATAACAAACAATTTCCAATTTTGGCGCTTTGTTTAACACTGGCTGTCCAGAGGTTATCTTCTTTTCAGACGCCTCATAGAATTATATTAATCCTAGTGAGCAATTGAGCTGCTAGTGGATTTGAGTAGGTTTATAATTTATTATGAAAGTATTAGTTTCTGGTCCGGGGCAAATGAGCAACATAAGGGACATGAATGCCATTGTGGATTAGTTCAGTTGTGACATAATATGGATTAGAGGGACTGGATGCTGGAAGAAATCGATTATATGGTAGAACCCTTTTCGGATCGACTCGATGTCCGGTCTATCGGGAACCGGATGAGTGGAACTCTATAACGAATATTAAAAAAAAAATATCAATGTTTTAGTTATTGCAATATTTAAAAAAAAAAAAAAAATGGGTATAGGAAATGAAACAATTGCATTGGTCATAATTTTAGTAATAATGTCAGTATTACTGCTGCTTGCATCATAAATTAAATATGAACCGCCAAGTATAATTTTTTTTGTTTTCAAATTACCATTTTTAATTGTCTGAAAAACATGAGTTTATAAAGCCTAGTTGAACTTACAATTGTTGTGAAAGCTCTAATTTGTTAATTTTTTAAAGAAAAACTTATATTGTAAGAATATTACAATCTGCCTCGTTCAAACGAAAAATATATGACAATGGCTAACAATATGTACAATCCATTAAATACAATATGTAAAAAAAAAAAACTTAAAATAATCTCTAAAAAATAATAACAACGAATTACTGATAATTGAAATCAATATTAATATTATATTAAATTAATTAATATTATATTGGTATAATATTAATAATTCAAATTATATTAATAATTAAAATTAAGATTAATCCGTATTCTTATTGGCACCTTACTTTAGAATAGTGAATTTTGCTATTAAATCAATTTCCTATATTTTTCTATCGGAGTTGTTTATTTTATTTTATTTTTTAATGAAACCAACCTCTTGAAATTCAGATGAAGCATACCAAAAATACTTGGAAACATATGTGTATTATATATAGAATAAATATTGTAATTGTATAGACTTCATATAAAGTTTTTTTTTTCGTGTGTACCGAATATGTTCTTTAGTAACCGCTTGTTTTACGTTTGTTCAATATTAATTTTTTTTCTCTTTCAATTTTGTATTGAACGATATTTTTTGAAAATACCTAGTTTCCGAGATAAAATTGAAAAACTGGAAGTGCAGTTCAGCAACCAAAGAAATACTCCTGGAGTTATGCACCCGAGAAACTAACATTAAATACAAAATCTATACTTTATAGTTTTTTTGTTTGTTTGTGATCAAGGAAAACTGCTGAAATTGTAGCAATTTTAACAACATCACCTTCAAAGGGAGATTTAAATATTTTTTTCAATTATATTGCCGTAAAAAAGCTATAAAAATGTTCGTAGTGAAGTTTGGTAATCGACCGATAGGTTGCGAGCACCATTTGAGAGAGGTTACAAAGGTACGATGTTATACAGAGCTAAAAATTTATGATGAAATTTACTTATTCTCAATTAAATTGTTATTAAAAAATCTGACATGTGGATCCCAGTGCAGTTAGAAAATCGACCGATATGTGGCCATTCTGCAACAGAGTTTGTAATGATAAAAATGCTGAGCCCAACTGTACTAAATTTTAACTACATCTTCATAGTTGTAGGAAGGTTTATAACAATAGATTTTACTATAAAAATAATTAAAATGTATAGTCTCGAGTGCCAGAAACGAGGTTTGACAAACTTTCATATACTTTTATGGTTGGAAATTAAAATCCATATTTTCTTTGCCAATGTTTTTATTTATTTATTATTATTATTATTATTTAATGGCATTTGGTACCTATTTATGTACGGCCATATATGGTTTTTTGAAAAATGTTTCGACCCCTGCAGGACGGGCAGGAAGCTGCGAGCCACGGACAGCCGAGGAAATGGTTATTGATGCCGAGCGGACCATCAATTAAAGAAATGTTAATGAAATTAGTAACAGTGTGGGCTCTGTTTTTGCCCTTCCAACAATGGCCAACCGAACCCTCCCTTTCTAATGTAATTATCGCCTTTTCATCAGCTCTGGAACCAATTTATCTATTAATTGGGGAGCGGGGGAAATAATAGCTTCTTTTCAACCAGCTAATACTCGGCTTATTAGGACAGCGGGATCAAAAGTCTGTCTTTTTCCAGCTCGGAAGATTGTCTATGAATTTAAAATTCAATTTGATGATAAAATCATGGGTCTTTTTCAGAATACGGTCGCCAGTTACTTATTACTAACCTTAAGTAATTTCTGTTAATTGAAAAATATAAACACAAAATAAAAAATGTATTTATTTAACCAAACACTAAAAAAATTGAATAATTGAGGCATGTAAATGGATAAAGCTGTGCCAAAAATAAAATAGAAAACTTTTTAATTGGTAAATGAATAAGTTCCATCGCCAATGTAATGGAAACTAGTGGTAGTACCTATCATACAGGGCTTGGTACCAAGAAAGGTACGGATCGCTGTTTCCATTACATTGGCGATGGAAATTTGGAAAAAATCTTTAATTTTATTTTTGGCACTTAAAGCCTTTTCCATTTACATGCCTCAATTATAAATTATTACCGAATAATATTAATTTATTTTCAATCTTTTCTTTTATATTTATTAATTAATTTATAATTCCATTGATTTATTATTGTTTATATTTAAGTTAATCCCTATATCATTTTAAAATATTTCATATTATTTAAAACTAAACATTTTTGTACAAATATTGATGATAATACGCGTTATGTCGAGAGATGGGACGCGTAGAAATATATGCACCTATTGCAGGGTTACTGCAATGTGGAAAACTAGAACTGAAAGCTACATTAAAATAAAAAATATGTTAGATGCATTACGTAGTAACAGTTAGGTACTAATAATAGTAACCGGTGACCGTGATCTAAAAAAGAAACAAAATCATTTTGTAGATCGAAGACTCATTGAGAGACAATGCCCACCATACCGGTTGCTATTTTGATAGAAGTAGCAGTAAAAATCAATTTTCTTAATTTGAATACTTTTTACAATTAGCTACTCAGTTATATTCACGAGCAACATATAACTCTTAACGAACAAACCCTGTAAGAAAAACGTCCGGCCCTTGAAAAGTGAATGTGTGTTAATATCAGACAGGAACCCTATCTACAACGAATAAAAGACCAGAAGAATATTAATTCTCAATTATTTTTTAATTTTTATTTTCTTTTGTCATAAAAAAAAATCTTACAGATATTTGCATGTAAAAGAGTTACTTCTAATCATAAAATCAGTTTTATAACTAAACATCGTTGACCTATTTTTTTTTAAATGTTTTATTTTTTTCTAATAGCTATATATATTTTTGGCATTTATAATGCCTACTGATTTAATACAATTGCCGCGTAAAACTTGTACATAAATAAATAAATTAGATTTGAATAGATTATTAAATTGTTTTATTAATAAGTTAAATAACTTTTGCTTTAAATAAAATAATTAATAAATTTTGTTGTAATTGTTTTAAGGAATCATTCATCTTGTTTTATTATGAATGGAATAATAATTATTTTTATTTATAATAATTTCAGATTTAAAAAATCAAATTCTGCATTAAATGTTGCCCAAGATTGAAGTAGACATATTCATTAAATAAACAAATACTGTTTTCAAAAAATAAAATGTTTACATTTATTTATATTTATATTTTAAAATTTCATTTTCAATCTAGTATATTCCAGTACGATGATTTCGTTCTATAATAGTCTTGCTAGGTTAATAATGCGTTTAATTAGTTGCTAATATTGAACAATTAAAATTTAGAATAAAAAATAAAGAAACGCTTAAATGCACGGCATGGAGACTGGGCAACCGAATTCGTTGAAGCTGCATTTATATGTAAAATAACTATTAAATATAACAGTCTGACATAGGTATAAACACTCTTTGTATATCTGTTGATACATAAGAATCATTATGGCTTTGTTGAAATCAAGTGTATCTAATTAATAATTTCGAAAAATAAAAAATCAACCGCATAATAGTTCAAAGCAGATTTGTTTGAAGGGTTCTAGCCATAAGTATATAAATATAAAATTCTAAAATGTGCTTGGGCTTGAAATTATTATCCTAGTATTTGTTTACATATTTTTATCATGAATCAAATAATCCATAACTGCATTAGTTGTGAATTACACTGATAAGATTCAACTAAAAAGTTGAAGCTGATAGATTTCATATTTTTGTTATTATGCTAAGTTAAAAACAAATAGAAACATGATTTTAAAATGCATTAAAACTATTCAATGCAATCAATGAAACATTGTAATAATCGAATATTATTTTAACAATAGGCGGATCGGCATGCCGCTGGCCGAGTTACGTATGAAACATTATGAATTAAATATAATAAAATAAATTAATATAATACATGTTTTTAAATATAAAGATTTATTTAAATATTTATTTAGATATTTAAATAATCAATATATGAACTGATGAATAGATTGGAAATCCAGAATTCTAGTTTACTAATATTAATGACACCTAGTACTTTTACTTTCATGCAAATGAGAAAAATAAAATGTGGGTCAACTATTTATTAAGCCACTTAAATCAATGATAATCATGCTGGTTAATAATTATTTAGACCATATTAATATTTAATTAATTTACTTAATAATATTATTTAATTATAAGATTATTAATGTTATATTATGTTGTGGCTATACCAATATTTCAAAACCTGTTTATAATAATATTTTCAACTTAAACAATTAAAGCTTATTAATTTATAATTATACCTTGCTAGGATTAAATGTAAATATTTATAATCACAGGTAACTAAAACTCTGTTTCTTTATAAAACGTTTTTTGTTATTATTCATGTAATATTTGTCTTCATAATATGTTCTAAAATACCACTCATTCCACTTGATAATATCCCACACCACTGGCATAACCAAATTTTTACAGCTTTGTCTTTTGTATTTTTTTTTTTAACAAGAACCTTATTCAACATGGAATTTCTAATACTAAACAAGTTATAACATTGTTAATAATAATTCATTAGTTTGAAAATGTCAATTATTTCATAATAAATTTATCACATAAATTGTATAAATTTATGCCTGGAAACTGATGACACAATCTAGGAGCAATTTATATGGAAGTTAAGACGGTTTTTATAAAAATCATTTTATAATAATAATGATAATAATTATAATAATAATGATTAAATTATTATAACAATTCTAACAGCTAAAGTTATTTGTTTACTTGTAAAACCAGTCGTTATTAAATTATACTATAAATACAAATATACTTTTTTAAATTTTATCTGTAAATATAAACGATAAAAATGATTGAAAACGCTTATTGAAACATTCTAAGTTGATTGATTCTATTCATGAGGTAAGTAAACTGAATATAAAGAAAGGGAGATATTAGGCTTCCGATTAGACAGCTAAGTTTTGGATATGTAAGATACAGCAGATTTGGGCCAAATTTATATATTTGACTACTAATTTTCTGGAACCAATCACCTAATGTAATCATGATTTAATCTTCCAGTTCATTTTTTAGTCAATTAATGATTTAGTTCAATCAAAAATGAAAAATCAAATGAAAGTTTTAATCATGATTAAATTAGATGATTGATTTAAGGAAATTAGTTTTCAAATATCTAATCATGATTACATTTTGCTCAATTCTGAAATATAGTATACCGTAAACAGGTTTTGCATCCCACTTTAAAATTGTTATATTGTTCTGGATATATTTATAATTTAGCCTAACTGTCAAGATCTAAGATACCTTTAAGACTAAATTATAACAATAGTTAATAATAACTATGGACTGACCTGTATGTGTCCTCTTGTGTATCTTGAGGTTCTCCGACCTAGCGAAGACTTTGCCGCATCCTGGGAACGGGCAGGGGAACGGCTTCTCTCCGGTGTGTACTCTGATGTGGTTGACCAACTTGTACTTCGCCTTGAACGGCCTCCCAGACCTCGGACATCCTTGCCAGAAGCAGGTGTGCGAAGTACACTCAGGTCCTCCAACGTGATCCACTGTCAGGTGGGTGACGATCTCGTGCATGGAGCCGTACATCTTCCCGCAGCCTTTCCCTCCCTCGGACCACAGGCACTGAAGACCACCTCCGGGCCTCGAGTAGCGGAAGAACGCCCCCGGCTGGGGGTATTCCTGATATTCCGGCCGGTAACCGTAATCGTATTGTCCGTACTCTTCTCTCTTGACGAGGTAACCGTGATGGTGGTGGTGGTGATAGCCGTAGTCCTGGTGGATATGCTCTCCGAAAGCGTTCAACATCGTCACCTCATCCCGTACATTCCTTGTACAATGCTCGTCGCCGACTGGCACCCTGGACCGCCCTTCTCGCCCTTCCTCCTCCTGACCACGCCCCCCAGCGATCCCATTGGTCGGCCTGTAGCATGTGCCCAATCCCTTACGGACCCCTCTCCCCACTCCTTGTTTCACATTAATTACAGGGGATTTAATGTTTAATAGCCTGTGATATAAGTACACGTTACGGCTTGCTCCACATGGGCTCTTCACATTTTATTTACAACACCCTACAAGTTTCTATTCACTACAACACTCTAATTGCTGTTTCTTTACTTATTAACAACAATTTATCTTTTTGCATAGAAATACATATGGCTTGCTTCTATACGTGTACATTTCGCTTTTATACATTTCCTAGCAACTCATAAAATCTATAAATAT
Source organism: Euschistus heros (assembly GCA_003667255.2). NCBI lineage: Eukaryota > Metazoa > Arthropoda > Insecta > Hemiptera > Pentatomidae > Euschistus > Euschistus heros. The sequence continues at coordinate 470,248 of RCWM02000032.1, read as the reverse complement.
ATTTTTTTAATGCATTGTAATAATAAATATTAAGTATATACTGGTCATTAGGTATGGTTAACGTAAGAGGACCTCGATATGCCATATCGACGATATTTTGAACTCTGAATATCAATACAGTAGAGTGTCGATTATCCGACGTCAGGGGTGGATCGGATTATCAAAAATACGGATAATCGAAATTCATTTTAAGAAATTTTTATGTGTAAACAGCCTCTTCCAACGGTTTAATTATCGCCTTTTTTTTCAAAGTTTTACGACTCAAACTGCTTATCTCACTTATGGGGTATTATAATATGGATTGTGGGATACCTGATGATTGGTTTAGAATTATTTTTGATTGTTCATTTATCTACCTTGAAATCGATAGCTATTATCTGACCTGATTCCTTTTTTTTTAACAACGTGATGATTTCCATTTTGTCTTTAAATGAAAAGAGCTGTCGTTTCCCTTTTGTTGGCATGGGTAATTACATGTAGTTTTTAAAACAAAAAGTGATCACAAAGGCGATGTTTAACTCACAAAGGACGATTTAAGACTTGAGGTGAGATCTATTACCAACCAAATGATTACGAAGACTTTGAGAGAAACAAATGAAATGGTCAAATTAAGTATACAGTTCTCAGTAAGCAAAAATGTCGGTAGGTATAGAAGTTCATTTTTGCAGTTTCTGAGAAATAAATATAGATATTTTACCCCTTCATTTTGTTTTTCATTTAATTTTATTTTAAAATAAAAATAATTTTAACAATCCAAAAATTAATTATATTAACAATTTAATTAAAATTACATTAAAAAAAAGATTTCGTTAATTGAACGTTCCGATAACTGACGTCCGGATAATCGACACACCACTGTATATGATATATCGGTCACTATAAATATTCCAATCAGGTTGCAGTGATATTTCTGTTCATTTTATTGTTTTAGCTAATTTGGGTAAAGACATAGAACCACTGCTCTGCCAAATTCGTCTAATATGAATTTAGTGTTATATATATAAATATTTTTTTATTTCCACTTCCCTAAAGGGAGAAATTTTCATTACACATATTGCTTGAATGCAGTTTTTGTCAACTATATTACTTTTTGCCTTAAGGTAAGGCAGATTGGAATAATAATTAAATTAAATCAAAAGTTAGCAACATTACTTTCAAAATTAGTGTTTTATAGCTTGGTATATAAAGGTATTTTGGATGGAAGCAAGGGTGGAACAATGGTGGGTTCCATGTATTTTCCTTAATTTATTTGACAACATAAATGGAAATACAATTTAAAAGTAGTTTATTAAGAATTAACAGCAGATAGTAGGCACATATACTTCGATATCAATATTATGTGGTCAACAATTTCATTCCACATGTCGTAATCAGTGGATTGTAGGAAAAGTAACTATCCCAAAATTTTCCTATTTAATTTATTCCTTGTTGGTGATTATTTGTTCTGCACTAGAAAATAATTGCTCAGTTGGCACTGAATTGGAAACAGTAGCAACGTGTTTCGTTGACAACTTATATAAAATTGGAAAAGTGGCATTAGAAACATTAAACGTAGAAAGCTTTCCCTTATTTAAACCATTTTTATAAGATTTTTATTAATTTTTTTTTAATTTAGTTGTATTTTATGTACTCTATATTCTTATAGAGAAAACAATATATCGTAAGAAAAAATATTGATACGAATATATATGATTATCGGAAGAAAAATTTCGATATATCGTGAATCGATCTCGTCCTTACTGGTCATACCGAAATACAACATATTGATTGATCATAAGCAACTGAAAATTATTTTCCTTAGGTTTTTTTTTTTTTTTTTTTTTTTTTTTTTTTTTTTTTTTTTTTTTTTTTTTTTTTTTTTTTTTTTTTTTTTTTTTTTTGTCTTTTCTTATAAGGACACCAGGTCAAAAAACAATCTATATTTTACATTGTGAAATTTTTATTAATTTAAAAAAAATATTTTTAACTTGGAAACCCTACCTAGTAGTAGTAAACAAAAATTGAAGGGTAGGATTCGTAATTGCTTTACACTTTTAAATTATAACTAAGATTAAAAACAAACTTTTAGCTTACGGTTACTTTTAACTATTAGTAAAGTGGTTATCAACTAGGATACTTTTTAACATTGCATCGGAAAACAAAATAATTATTTTAGGTTATATTAAGTTTTTTTTTAATAATTTATTTATAAAAATTTACAAGTGTATTACAAAAATACATCCAGTAAATACCCGGTAACTATAATGCAAAGTAATGACAGTACAACGACGTAAAGAGGGACTACCCATTTGTTGCACTCTAATATTAAGTTAATAATAATTATTCAAATGTATAAATTTTACATAACTACCATATTTCCAGGATATATCAATCAATATCTGTTTTTGTTATAATATTTTTTTTTTTTTTAAATAAGTTTTCATTATTTATTAATACCCCTTTACGTCATTTTTTACTAATTGTAAGTTCCTAACTTCTCAGTTATTGAACCTCCAATAACTACAAAATTCCATGTAGGAGTGTATCTACTTGTATCTCTCTTCAGCATCACTGTCCAAAATTGGATTCATGCTAACATTTAGCCATTTGTTCTATGCATGATACAATAATAATCATCACAAGAAGATAACGTATTGATAATTGGAAATTATTGAAATTGATTTACATACAGCAAATATTGACCCTAAAATAATATCAACTAGTTTCAAGTAAGCTATTATTTGAATTAAAATGATTGTAATGTTAAAGGGATTTCGGAAACAGTAAATACATTGTTTAGGAACAAAATTCTTATATAGAAACGGATTTTTTTTCTTAGTATCAAGTCATATATATAAATATCTAATCACTCTGTAGCAGGTCTAGCCCAGTTTGTCGTAAACACTACATACCATTAGGGTTCTTACAAGTTCTTATTGAGTACTGCTACAGTAAGTAAGTAAGTACTACTAAAGTACATAAATGATAAAAAAAGTTTTTTAATTCCATAGATCATTTGGAGACATAAATATTGCGTTATTGTTTCATATTAGAAATATAATATTTTTTTTACCTTTACTTGTAAACTAATATTTACAATGACTTATTAATGTCTACAAGAATGACTCATTAACGTTTGCAAGAATGAAAATGACTCATGCTTCACAGACAACACAACTTTACTTGTCCAAATTTCAAGACTGGCAAATCTTTGAAAATCCCGCATAAATTACGATAGAGCCTCCACTGGATTCTGCTTGTGATGTAGCTGAAAGAGCAGCGCTGGGAACTCTTTGGAGTCCTGGATTTCCCCGGGATACTTGTAAATATTGTATATATATAGTATGATTGTATTTAAGATTATTTTTATTTTTCCTCCACAATTTTTGTTTATTAGTTTCAATAATCGTTACATATTTTATGTTATCATTTATCACATATTATTTTATATCTTGTATAGTCAGAGGCTGTTTATTTTAATTTTATTAATTTATTTCTGTATTTTGCTTTATTTGATATCTATTGAACATATTGTAAGAATGAGTCTTTGTCATCCATTTAATTCGCCCTTGAGTGAGGCGGCTGGTAATTATTCAGAATAAAAAAAATTATGGCAAATCACAACACAGCATGTCCTACAGTTTACCTTGACAACACTTTGATTCCATAGACTGACACTGTACACTATCTTGGTTTGACATTTGACAGGAGAATGACATGGGGTCTACACATCAAGAAAAAATGGAAACCCATCTACCAAAGGCAAAGACTTTCATACTCACTTTCTTTAAGACGCTCAAAGCACATCTTGGACTCAAAATTAACACTTTTGGACACAAATTAAACTCCTAGTTTTTCTAGTTAAAAAACATTTAACACGTATCAAAATGAACCTACTTCCTTCCCATGCCAACCGTTTACGAACTGATAAGGAGCTGGATGAGGGTCTTTTGGGCTAAGTTAGAAAAAAAGCAAGATAGGAGGTGGAGACCTAGAATTAAAGTATTTCACCGAGTTTACTTTTTGTAATCACATTGAATGACAGGTGTGTATAAAGATTCAAAATTAAAAAATAAATAAATCTATAAAAAACTATATCGGTCATTCTATTGTTTTTTCGGAATTTCGACATTGTGATTCCATTAGAAAAAAGGTATGTAAAAAACTAGTTTTTCTTGTTTATTATAAACATCTTTATAATAGTCAACTAATGATACTAGCGAAAATTCCGTTCATAGAATGTAGACCATATGCACATTTAAGATCATGCTGGAAATCATGGAAGAGTGTGATGGAAATAGATAACACATTAAGATATATGAGTGAACACTTCATAAACATAAAACTTGAATGAAAAAATTTTAAATGGTAAGACATTATAACATACATTTAAACTTGGAAATGGAACAATAGGTTAATATAATGAATATTATATTAAATTGAAATAAATGGTGAAAATATATATAGAAGGTCTTTTTTTTTATCTAAAAGGAATAAGGGAAATAGAATTTTGAATTTAATATTAACAAATCCTCATGCACTTCAAAACAAAACAAATCAAGCTCTGAATTATATGGAAACATATACTTCAGTAGAGAGGAAACAAGAGTCGAACTTACCTTCTTTGAAAAGTCACTATGTGAGGGAAATAGAATGACAAATGACACGATTAGAATACTTGAACTGACACAAACTTGGGAAAACTAACAAAGTAAATTTGTTGTAAGTCAGGTTAGGCGGGAAGCTTTTGCAGTGTTGCCATCCTAAAATATAATGAAATGAATCTTGGTTATTATTTGGTGGGCTTTTTCAAAAAATGTGAATGAAATAGATTGAACCTCTCGGACATAGGCATTAAAAGTTATCCTTATAGTTATAAGCAATTAGTCTCAGTTTCAATTCTAAAATTCAATATAATGCAACTTACCAGATGTACTAGAAAAAACAGTTAGTTATTAATTGCAGAAATGTAGAACTTATTCGCCTATAAAGTTACCAACTCATGTTATGGGACACATGAGGGAAATAGATTATGACGTTTTGAATTCAAATTTAACCATGGGAAAACTACGTTTAAGATGTAAGATACCTTGCAGCTACTTGTTAGTTGGGTTGCAAGAAATTTCATGTAGAAACCACAATCGCTTCGGGACAGAAATTCAAATGTAATGGTAGACAAAACTAATTTTGTAAAGGAATAAGAAGAAAAGAAAAAAAAAAATTGTATTTAATGTTATTCATAATACTAACATTTAAAGATATAATAAAACTTATAAAAATATGTAATCACTTTTATATATATATATATATACAATATAAATACTAACTAACTTACTAAAATACTTACATTAAAGATACAACATACATTAAAAGATGTTGATGTCAAAATAAATTTTGATTTTTCTAGGTTTTTGATATCTTGTAATTACAATAATATTGATGAAATTCAAAATAAATCAACCTGAAAAAAATGATAGTATAACAAGAGATTTTTGGGTACTTTTAAACCAATGTGATGGATTGGCATGTAACAGGGATGAAGAAAATATTTGCACAAGTGGATTGGGATTTATAAAAATGTGAAAATTGTTGAATTTATGTTCACGTAATGTGTAAAACATTGTGTTTTGTTATTTTAAATGTACCACGGAACGTGTACATTATTATAATTATTTTTGTGTGACTGGACGTTTGTGTTTTATGAATGTGTGAGGGTTTGGTAGAACAATAAAGTTCTGCTTTGTAGGTCCATATTCCTTTAGTAATGTTGTTTGAATAAATTTTTGTTTTGTAAGTTAAGTGGTGGTTGTTATTTAAGTACGTAGGGTTCTTTAATTTCTTGTCGTTTAAGCTTCGTATGTATGTTCTAAGTTAGTATAGGTTTAAATATTTAGCGACTGTCATATTGTATTGTAGCAATAAAAACTGCCGGACAACATAAAAATGTTAATGATTAAAATGTATTTTGTGGAATACCTGAACTTACAATTTAATTTTTTTCTGGATTCTGAGTCCCATGCAGCATAATAAGCAATAAACAAAAACAAAAAAATAAATCGCATTGGTGGTCCACGTTTTTTAAAAAATGTTTTTATTGCGAGTTTTTAGTCAAAGATACTTACAGAAAAGTTCAAGACCTAAAAAATGAAAAAAAAAAATTATGAAAAACTCAAATAGTATTTTTCTTGATTTTAATTCCACAATTATTTGGTTTTACAAAAGAATTTCCTAATTATACCAAAAGAGTGACCATAACCATTATCATTTTTCCCCTCTAATTCAATGTACTAAAATAAATAAGTCTCATTTTGCCTATACAGACTCAAAAACTATCAACTGCTACTGCTTCACACCTCACTTGGTAGGAGGAAATCCTCAGCCTGGATGTAAATATTTTAAACAACTGTAAATGTGTTTTAAAGTGTCGTATTTTTACGTCATTTATTGAATTGTATCATAATTTCCTTTTATTCCGAAAAAATGTTGTTTTTTTAAATGAAAGATTTTAAAGAACAATAATATATTTCTCTTGAATGCGACAGATTTCAATTAAAAAAAAAAATTGTATCTTCATTGTTTGTATTAGAAAACAAGGAACAGTGCAATCTTCGAGAGAATTTAATATCAGAACACTTACTTCAATATATTTATTTTTAATATTTCTCCTAAATTGTAAGATTAGATCAGTTCACAAAAGTAAAATTTTATTTTCAAACACCTTCTCTTATTATTTTCCGCTTCTTATAAGGGCTTAAAGAGGGTTAAAATTCTTTACAGGCTGGCAAGAAACCTAACAATGGTAACTATAACAATACACGCCTGGGACTCGACTGTATAATTACATTGTGATATTGATGTGTTATTAATAACGGTTTTTCACATTGTTTAAATAAAACCATTATATATTGTAACTACTATTTTTTGTTGAAAAATAAAATAATACAAATAATATATTGAATTCATCGTCATTAGCCTCGTAGTTTGGTTTTAATACTGTACTGTTTAAAAAATATAGCGCAACTAACTTTTGAATAAGGTTTCCTTTTAGAGATATTACAAATAAATAAAAAAATTTTTTTGGTATATTAGTTAGTTAAAAATTTAATTTTTATTTAAATTTTTCTAATGAGTGATAAATTTTTCTAAGAACATAATTTTTAAATGGCCTAGTCGCTTCAGTAAAATACATCTTTGGAAACTGAACATTTTAATACCATCAATAGTTTTTTAATTGAAGTGTATTTTTGATAAGAGTTCTAACTCTTGAACTTATAAACAAGCCAACACACTGCACAAAATTTTAATATACTCTATTGTTTCATAAAATAACAAGTGATAATTATTTTATGTTCAAAATTATTATCCCTACGGCAAATATCTAAGAACTCTTCTTATCCCCAAATTTTAATAAGAACTTTACAATTTTTTTTTATTCTTTTATTAACAGAAATTTGCAACTGTATTACAAAAATTCATCAAGTAAATATGCGATGCAAAATTATCTCATGATTAAAGAGAGAGAAACTACCTATTGGTCCTCTAAAAATTAGAACTAGCTTGAAAAAAAAAAAAAATTTAATATATATATATATATATATATATATATATATATATATATATATATATATATATATATATATATATATATATATATCTTGTACCATTATCATTCTCAAACCGTTTGAAAGTTTAATTCAAAAAGCTTTACTTAAAATATACTCTAAAATATTATTATTATTTTTTTTTTTAAATATTCATACAAATTCTTTTTTTCTTTAATATATTATGTTTAGCATGTTCAATGAAAGCGCTCCTAAATACTTTTATGATAATTCTTATATCTTGATATATTTTTAAATATTATCTCGCTATCTTTGGAATCGCTTACTGCAGCCTGTGATTGGACCAGTTTTCTGAATACAAAAACAAACATTTATGTCTTTCGTAATTTATATATTTTTACTTTTTTCAAATAGTATGCCCTTTTATTTATACGAAAATGTTAATATATGACTCTTTAACGTTTCAGTAAAAAATTATTTTACAAATATATATAATAAATGTATTTACAAATAACGTGAGTTTAGAGGAAATAGTTCCAGCAAACCAAAGATGTATAGTTGTAAGATATAAATATTAATTTACGCTTTTCATTTCTACGATTATGATTCAAAACTTCTCATTGTATGTATATTTAAATCAATATAATATTATCATAATCATAAACTTCAACATCTATTGTAATAAAATTATCGTTCTATTCAATTTTGCTTATATTTTATGTTTGATAATTTTGACTTTCTAATTTAAAATGGTTGAAATATATCAAACCAAATTTTTTTTATTTATTTATTTTTTTTTTTTATTTTAATTTAAGGACAATAACAAGCATGGTATTTTTTTATGTGATGAATATGTGGTTCTTGTAGCAACCCCAAGATTCGCTTCTAGGTCTGAGCACTTCTCCGAACAGTAAAGAACCCAATATTCGGGAACCATTAAAAGAGGTTTAATCGACTTTTGAGATATGTAGAAAAGTTACAAGTGGGTTGGTCGTTGTTTTACGATGAGATGGAGTGGGGAGATGATTTGTGGCTATCTGGTCACGACGTACCAAACCGGTAGGAAACGCCTCCTCTCTGACTACTACAGCTTCAACAGTAAGTGGGCCTTTTAAAACATCTAATCTTACAATGTATATGACAATGGAAATAATAAAAGTGGCAAAGAAACTGATATATTATTTTTTTGTTTATTTATAGAAATATACAACTGTACAATATCAAGCAAATGTTTGAGAATCTTTACATATAAAAAACTATTACAGAATCCCACTAGGGCTTCAATAAAATCTACGTTAGAAGGTCCCAAGACCGTCTTCTTTTCAGATGCTTCGGATGGTCAGGAATTGACTGGGGAGCAAGTACAGAGGCTGATGGATTCTAGTGGGTATGAAGCTTCTCATAGAAGGATATGTACCAGGTTTCAGCGATACATGGTATGTTTAGATCATTATGGATAAGTTTATTAAGTAAGGATTGGATGCCAGAAGAATCGGAAGGTTTAGTGAAGCCCCAATGCCCAGCTCCGTTTGCTTTAATCTTTGTATAAGTCTAATTATCGCCTTGTAAATTAACAGCTTTGAACGTATTCCAGTAAAGTTTAGAGCAGTTTCTTGCCGTTCAACTCTTTTATATGGATTCCAAGTAAGTTTGTCCAAATGTAGTCCTAAGTAGTGAATCCTAACCTATCGTGGGTAACGTAACTTCACCTTTCAAATGACAAATACAGTAGTCGCCATAGTCGAGGCAAATGGGACCATGACCTCCTCGAGCTGATGAAAACTAATAAAAGTTATGATATAAATCAAATAAAGCTATGTTGAGAAGTTTATCGAAATTAAACTTTAATAAATGTATGTTTACATAGCATATTTGCAAAAAGAAAATTTCTGTATCTTCAAAAAATTATCGATTTTCTTCTGTTAGGTGAAACTACTATGTTTCGCACAGCAATGTCACGTTCCTTGCTGAAGATCTGGAAAAAAAAAGCATTGCTATACGTATTCACTGAAAAAACCAACATTGTTACACTTTTTTATAACCGTAGGAGGATAATCCTGCATTAGACGAAGTGGACCAAAGTTTACAACAATGTGAGATTCCTGCTTACCAAATCTCCCAATTCTTTTTCACCTCCCACAAAACTGCTGGCATTAATTTAAGGGGGACGGGCAGACTATGTTCCTACTTTGTATTTTTCTTTACAAATTATTAAGCCACCAGCTCATCTTTCCTACTCCTTTTTTACGAAGCTTTCTGCAGATGTGTGAGCTGCAATGCAACGATATCTGCTAAATCTTTTTATTCTCTTTCTATCTCGGGTAATAGAAAAATACATGGTTTACTGCTTCCGCTAGGTTTTCGTAAGTAGGGCAAAATTGTTCATTATTTAATTTGAACCGAACAATATACGTCCAGAAAGAATTTGGGTGAGGTAATGACAACTTCTGCATGTTTCCGGGCCATCCATACATCAATATCTGATATCAAACGGTAATGCATCCCAACGACTTTGCCAACTTTGTATTGTGTTATTCCTCTCTTCCCTAGCAATTTTGGGCCAATATGCATCTGACTCCATCAGTTTTCGACGATAGATGTGGTTGCGTTCATTCACCAATATGTCAGTTTGTGGCACGTCAGCTACAACTCACACTGTATCATAAGAAACATGCTCTATCGACATGAATGGCACATTTTCGGTAAACATTACTAACCTGTTATGCGCATGACTGCACAAGTATGCCTTCATCCAGATCGGTGATGCTTGTAAGAGATCAGAGCCAGCCCCACTGATCAGATGTCTTCTTCTGCTATGACTAAGGCCACTAATATTTTGCCTAATTTTAGCTAATGAATTCGTTGCTTGTGCTGCTTTACTGCTAACAATGTGGAGTTGTTCATCAAAGCTTAGTTTGGCGTAAAACTGCACACCAAAATATCTAATAGATGTTTGGGAGGTAATGTTGTAATCTCTAACCGTCACGCTAATTGATTCCCTTATATTACAGTCTCGGGTTTATACGGAGATGACCTTTGGGGCTCCATTAAACCTTCCGATTCTTCTCGTATCTAATCCTTAAAATCGAAAATCCTTTGTAAAATCCTCAATGCTGCTTATTATATCACAAGCAAACTTGTCCATAAATATATTAATATGTTGCAGATTTGGCAAACCTGGAATACCTATCCCATCATAGTAAACTCCATACCCACTGGATTCCAATAGTCTCTCGACTTGCCTCACACCCGATAATCCTCCGAGATGTCTGAAAAGAAGATCGCCAAGAGACCTTCTATTGCACTACATTTGTTATTATTGAAGTCCAACTAGTGGGTTTTTCTAGTCTATATTATTTCATGAAGTGGCAGCGAGGGAGGGAAACAATGTAATATGATTCTCCACAGATTTTGTGGCATTAAAACAAGCAAAAAAGGAAAAAAAAAAAAAAAAAAATATATATATATATATATATATATATATATATATATATATATAATCATCAAATTAGACTAATTTGGATTCCTTAAACAAAAAATTTATCATTTTCTTCCTCCATTTTTGAATATTTCTTATTCGCCTAAACAAAACAACTGTTTTAAATGAAACTTAATCGTTTTCATCCCTTGTTTCTGAATATCTCTTATTCATTAAGCAACTAAACCGTTTTAAATGTAACTTATAATGTTATAGAGGTAAGTTTGAATCCTGGAAACGCTAAGAATTTCCAACTTTACTTTTACTAGTACGAGTGAATTTGAAATTAAAAGTATTTGTTTTTTTGTTTTTTTATATAATTGTTTTTTAGTTTCGGCTGGCGTTTTGTCAACTCAATTACCATTTCAATGGAAATTGTTTTGGGTATTTATAAAAGTTTCGGAACTTATACAAAAATCTAGAAAAAAATTATTTTTTTCTATATTTTAAAATCTTTAAGGATTAGAACCAAAATTTTTTATAGAGCATTATATATGTAAAACATACTTTTATGTATTCTTATGTATTTTATATATATATGTATTTTGACTTAGTTTTCTTTATTAATATTTCTGATTCTTTTTTTAAAATTTTTATTTCTTTTAAGCAATATTTAAATTCTATTTAGCTCTATGAGTTTTGACCATAGCAGTTTACCCTATTTATAGTATACCTTAGGTATAGTATTTTGTTTTCTTAAATAAAATATTTAGTTCAACTACAAACTTTAACAAGACTGCTACCAGCAAGTTATTTTTCATCTGTTATCTCAAAATTGAATGTCATCAATAATATCAATTACATTTTTGAAATCAATTCTGACATGGATATATGTCTTTTGGCTGGGGGTCTATACTCTTTTGGAGTAACCTTTTTTTTCGCATCATTTTGACGAGCTCTACCTCTGTTTGTGTTGTTCGGATCGAAAATTCAAAAACAGCTTTTTATTGGAAATCTAACAGAGAATATTTTTTGTTTTATAGCATTTGTCGCTAGGATCAACCGTTTAGGAGCTATACTGATTTTAATGAAAAAAGTCACGCTTGAGACCCCAATTATATCCCAACTTTGAGATAAAATAATCATTGACTTTTAATTTTATTTAATGAGTTTAGGTAATTTGATCATAGATGTACATATGTATTTCATGATCTATTGTTTTACTAGTCAGGAAGAAATTGAGTTCTTTATGCACGTTTATTATTACTAGAAATTTCCATAAAATATTTTACCACAAAGCGAAAAATAACCGCTTCTGGTCACATAGAAGTAACTCTTAAAATTAGTTGCGACTTTTATGAACAGTATTTTATTCAAAATCGTCAACAGTAGTTATAACAGGTTTATTACAGATAATTCTAACTGATAGTTCTATAATGTTAACATGCTATTATAATTTTTTTAATAAGAGCACCAATTCTTTGATATAGAAATAATCTTGACTAATCCAATTGCCAAAAAAAAAAATATAACAAATAAAAACTATTGGAAGGCACTAATCGTCTGTCTACAACCCATTTATTTTTTTATGTCCCGAAAAATACTCTGTTCCCTCCCCGTGCCACGACACTATGATAAAGTGCCCCTTCAAAATATAGATAAATTTATGGTGTGGAACTCGAATGACTAAATCACTGCCACCCCCTCCAGGACCCCCCGCCAATGGGCATTATATAGGATATATATATATATATATTTATACATCTCACCGCTCCTATTTATTTATTTCCCTACATATATTTGTATATTTTAAAAAGGGTTGGGAATAATTAAGGGCTCAGATATTTATGTTGTTGGTTAGCCTCAACTGGACTCGGTTATTTTCGTAAACAATAACAAACGGTTACGTAAACAATTGTTGACGATGGTCAACTTTCTTCTTCCGTTCCTATTTCGTTCTTTGTAATGGCCGAACGAGGGAGACATTAGGTTTATTACATTATGCTCTTCTGGCTGAAGCACCACCAGCACCTTATAAACTATTCTTGGGGCAATTCATGAGAAACGTATCCGAGAGATTTCTTCCGATTTTATATTCTCATTATTTTTGATTCGTGAAAAGAACCTGGAATTTAATCCACAATAACTATTGTATTATTGAATATATGTGAGCAAACTAAATAAAAAAAAGGGATAAAATAAAAAATTAATTTTATTTTTTATTTTTAAACTTATAGAATAAGAAATAAAGAACACTGTTTTTGATAAATCTAAAGAGGTTAACTAGCTTTAAGTTTTTAAATTTTTTTTTATTTATAAAATATTACAATCTCTTCAAAGTGGGAAATAATATGGATGGCTCACACAATATGTACAATAAGAAATAAATAAAAAGTAGAGAAAAAAAAATTCAGAACTTTAAACTATGCAATATACAAAGCAAACATTAATAAAACAAATTAAAAAAATAAAAAATATAAATATTGAACTATTATAATAGTAAAAATAAAAATAAAATTAAACTAAAAGAAAAAAATAAAAGAAAAGAAAAATATAGATATAAAATATCCAGTTTATGGAAGAAGGGGTGTCTGGTTTGGGCCGAATTAGCAACATATGGGGCATGAAATATTGGGTTGTCACACATGAAATGCCCAATTTTTCTTTATAGAGAATTAAAGCGTTGCCTGTTGATTCCTAGCAAAATATTTACTATTTTGTATAGTACTTATCTATAATAAGCACTACTAATCCTCCATTTACAAACTGTGTTTGTTTTTTTCATAAGTAGGCATACAGATTTTAATATAATTTTAACCGTGGCCATGGAAACACGCAATTTCCGAACGATTTTTTTTTTTTTTTTATGAGTACAAACTCGGTCATTCCGCTGCCCAGGCAGAAAGATATATTAATCATGCGTTTGGTGAAGGAAGTGCTAATGAAAGAACCATCCATCGTTGGTTTACAAAATTTTCCTCAGGAGATACGACATTAGAAAATCTGCCCCGTGGACGGGAAAAACAATTGATTCAACATCATACTGCCAAGAAATTGGCCAAATGCATCAAAATTTGGCCAAGCAACAGCCGGTACTGGTAAACAGGAAATGACCTATCCTTTTTCATGATAACGCCCGACCTCATGTTTCAATACAGACCCCCCTAGTTTCCCCTGATCTATCCCTCTACAGACTACTACTTTTTTCGGAGTTTGGACAACTTTTTGCAAGGAAAATTGCTTACCAATGATTTAGACATTAAAAATGTATTTTCTGAATTCCTTTCATCACGGGGCTCAACGATTATCAAATCTGGGATAGAAAACATGGTAAGCCGTTGGTGTATCGAAAATGATGGTAAATACTTTGAATAAAAAATATGTTAGATTTGATCTCAAATTTTTATTTTCTTCCTGGTTCTAAAAACATGTGTGACAACCCAATATTTATGGACTAGTTTAATTGTGATGCTCTAGCAATGCAATGCATGCAATACTAGTATGCATGTGTACCTGCTCAGTCTAAACACCTACAATAGTTAGTGCTGTCGACATTGTTTAGCAAGTGTTCTGCGTGTTTGAATCTGCTAGTCATTATTTGAATGTTTTTTACTTTTGTTTAAATTCGTTTATCTTTAATTTCGTTCTTGAGATGTCCCGTAAGTGGACTGATGAAATGACTTGTAAATTTGTGGAACTTTACGTAGAGCACGAAGTTCAGTGGAACATGCATAGCGAATCATATAAAAATAAATACGCTCGACAAACAGCATTGGAAGACATCGTTGAAAAGATGGCTGTAAATGGATTGTATGTGATTGCGGCAAAAAAAATAAAATAAAAAGTTTAAAAACCTACAACCAAGAATATTTTAAAATTCAAAAATCTCTCTGGTGCTGGAACAGATGGTGCTTATAAGCCTAACATGAAGTGGACTCAGTCGTGTCGACTGCTATGAACTTATACACTCTCAATACATCTTTAATTACCTTTTTATATCACATTTCCCTCGGTACCTTTTGCATTTTGCAGACCCAACTTGGCACTTAACTTGCAACTGACAGAAACACGAGTAAAGACTACTTGCCATTTTCCATTGCCAGGCCAAGTAACTTGCTCCAAGTTACTTTCCTCCCTGCTGGCCTGGTGTGAACGAGCCTTAAGTATTGTAGAAGTTATCAAATTTATTTTTTGTTAATATCATAATGTTTCTTAAAGTTCAATAATTGATTAATTCTCCTTGTTCTTTATCTTCTTCCTAGTGTCATAACTTGCGTGGAGGGGCATCGGTTCAACGCTGCCATACCTCATGGTCCCTGCAGAGCTGCTTCAAAAAAAAAATATTAATAGAATAAATTGAATTTATATCCCTACAATAAATAACAAACTGTAAAGGTGGATCTAAAATAAAAGTTACGATCAATTGAGGCTATGTTTTCATTTCAATCCATCTATTTTTAAGCATAAAAATATAAATGAATAAAGTTGCGCTTTTTGCCGACCACAAGAGTAGCCGACTTTAGGCATCAATCTCTAATAGGTACCAATGTGATATCGAAATAAATTGTGACTGTGTCTATGAAAATTTCCTTGAGGAACAGGGAACCAACGACTATTGGTAAAATAGGATACAATTCATCTAAAGGTCAGAATATCCAGAACCGCAAGAGCTTTATACATATATCGATAGATCGAATAAACAATAAGTTGAATTCTCCAATGTTCAACAAGTAGTAGAGTACAGTTGAGGTGTTGAAAAGAGTAAGAAGGAGAGGTCTGAGATAGGAAGGGTTAGAGGTAGTTAGCGATGACAAAGACCGCAGCGGGGGTCTCAGCATTTGACTTATGTTCCCAACCCTAATTACAGATTTGACTTCGGATAAAAACTAAACCGATCCACCCCCCACAGCTCCTCATTTCACTTGCAGATCCACCGCTCACTATTTAGTAGGAGTGTTTTATTTTCTGTCAGCCTCTTCCCCGCCATGATTATTTTCTCAAATCCACCCTTGTGTGTTTCTTTAACTGAAGCACAGGCGGGGGGTAACGTGGCCTATGGGAAAAAAAGTCATCTATCCAGGTCCGGGAAAGCGATGGTTCGGAGCTATTCAGATGATGCGTGCACCTCCAATCAGGGTACCATTCTTCGTTATCCCGCTTCATGTCCAATCTTCAAGCAATTTTCTTCAATTACAGTAATTGCCCCCACTCTCAATTTCTGATCACTAGCAAACTACCCCCAATTTAATCAAGTCGCTTTGTAAAAAAGTGATACTGAATAAAGAGACAACTTGTGGAATATACTCCTTTTGATAGCTAATAGGACTGATAAAAGGTTTAAAGGAATAACCAACCGGTTGGTTTGGAAATAATATTTATAATTTAGATATGTAATTATTATACAAGGAGATTAAAATGTTAAGATATTTATAAGGATAATGAGCAATGCTATCACCCAAACTAGTTATTAATCAAAGATAATAATAAAAAATGTTATTAGTATTCCTAGTAGTACTTTAGTATTCCTCTGTGTACTAGTAAATATAGCACAAAGAATATGCATGAGAATAATAAATGACTACCCCAGATACACAAAAATAACCGACATGCTACTCGAATTAGATTTTCAGACAATTAAACAATTTATGCACACACAGACCAGAAACTTTTTCAACTCTACTAACAGTTCATGAAATCCTAAAATTCAAACAATAGTCAAACGTACAAAAACATACTACTATAACAATATTTTGCTAATAAGACATCCAAAAGTTATTATCTCAGCTCGAAATTAAATTTATTGGAACACAAATAATATATAAGTTAATTATCTAAAATGTTGATTAACTTAACGAACAAAAGCTAATAAATTATGCATTTTAGTTTTTTTTATTATGTATTTGCTTTTATCAATCTCTTTTTTTTTTTTTTTTTTTTTTTTTTTTATTTTGTAGGTTTTTTAGTATTTTCCCTACTGTAAGAATAAATGCATTCCAAATTATACCCATTTTAGCTAAGCTCAGCTGACTATGTAGTGTAAATGTTTTATTACCAAAACATGTACCAATATTTAATATGTGCAACTGTTTAATCATTTGAATAAAACTTTTATTATTATATTATTATTAGCACAAAGAGTATGATTGTATTCAGATTTTTTTTTTTTTCTAACTATATTTTGATTTTTAATTTCAAAAATCGTTATTTTATGTTATTTATCATTTCTTTATTTCTGTATTTTATTTTATATCAATGTACATATTGTATGAATGAGTCTTAGTCATCCTTATTACTCGTTGCCCTTGATTGCGGAAGATTTAATATTCAAAAATTAAAAAAAATATGACCAATCACAACATAATATTAGTTTCAACAATTATTGACTATTTTATATTATCGTTTATGACATTTTATTTTATTTTTGGTATATTTAGGGGCAGTTTATTTCAATTTTCTAACTTAATTTCTTTATTTTATATCATTTTGCATATCGTATGAATGAGTCTTTGTCAACCATATTACTAATTGCTCTTGAGTGAGGGAGCTTGTAATTATTCAAAATAAAAATATTTAAAAAAATTCCGCATGATTAGAGAATTTCATTCGTGAATAAATAAATTCTGAATTTACAAGGATAATGAGTAATGTTATCTCCCAAACTAGTTTTATTAACAAAAAATATTAATAATCATATGTGCGACGTTTTATAGCTTTGCCATATTTTCATGCCCTAAGAACAAAGATAATAATGTAATAAAAATTCCTTTGCTTTTTATTCCAATGAAGAGTTTATTATGTTTAAAATGCATTTTTCCATTAAGCGATTTTCATAATGTCTTATTTACACAACTAACCGATTTGTATGCCAAATAAAAACACCATGTTTTTCCAAAAAAACGGTGAGCGTTGAAGTATTATAAGACATTGCAACTTCCCCAAAATAGGGTAAATACGGCTTTTAAATGGTAAATAACGTGGTTTCCTCAATAAATCTTTGAATTATCGTATATCTGCAACGGATTGTAATAGAAAGGTAATATCTGCGCCATTTTTCTTCATTTTTGATCTAGTTTCACCTATTTATTTTTTATTATTATTTTTTTTTTTACACTAGGAGAGGTACTCACCCTGTATATTGCCCAAATGTAGATGGAACAATTAGGAATATTAAACTTGTTTAAAATAATTAATAGTTCTGGCATACTTAGAACATATTTAATGTAATATTGGTAACTTATTTTAGCATCCATCAACCCCCTTTTGATTACGTAGCTCAGAAGTTAAATTTTCATTAATAAAAATTTTTGTAGTTTACGATTAGTCCAAGACATCTTCCATTAATTGTCCATTTGTTGGAATTTATCATTGCTTTTCCATATTGGCGGAATTATATAATGACTTACGTTTATGAAAGGGTATATTGTATAGCGGATATAAGTTATAATGGTGGAAGGGAGAATAGCGTTCCAAGAAAATTACGCGCAATGTTCACCTATTTTTTTTACATTGAGCTGATTCCCTTTTCAACCAATGCGGCGTTATAACCAATGACTCTATTCTCGAGATCAAAGAAAAACTGGTCGCTATGATAAATATGTTGTTATAAGCGATGGAATTATATCTAATTTAAAATGCAGGTCATAGAGATAGCAAGTTCAAGGTATATTATAACTCAATTACTATAGCCGATTCGTTGTTATAAGTGGTATCCAGTTTATATAGTTTTATTGATAGAATGGAAAACTGGTACAAATTTATTTATTAAAATTAAGACACATTTTTAACAAAACCCTAAAATCCGTAATCAACATGTTTCTATTAATTGGGACCTTCAACCAGTACAATACACCGGTTCCAGTCTGGACAGAGCTCTAATTTTCAGGAAAAACATTTAAAATAAAATTTTAACAAGAAATTTGGATATAATCAAAACAGTATTTCGAATTTAGATAACTTGCCTCTCCCATCTATAACTAATTGTGGAAAAATGAGTAAGAATTACAAACTGATATATAAAGATCGTCTATAGGAACTCCTCAAAATCAAATAACTCAATGTTACTTGACATAGAACTTCCAACGACACTTAACTTCAATACTCTGTTTTTATAATAGTCCGATAAAAAAAATCGGTGAGTGTGTGTGTCATGGACACGGCCATGTGTTGTACGTGAATACGTTTATGTAACGAGTTATATTTTCAGAATAAAATATTTTATTTATGTATTTAGGATAAAAGCAAGGAAACTGGGCATTTCTGATAAACTTTAATGTTAACTTCTGATAAACTGATAAAATCAATACAGGTATTACCTAACGTTGTTGGAGAAGTTTCAATATATGACAAATTGAACTCGCTGAGCACAAAGTCTGACAATGAGCGGTTTTGTGAGACATCAACATTAAAGTCTCGAACTATCATAACTGGTGTTGTAAGATCAGGATCGTAATTGGTTTTAATTTTAGTGATGTTTTTGGAATATTTATACGACTTTAACGTAAAGAGTTTAATTTCTGCTAACGCTGTACCCGGGTGGATATACCCACATCCGTGTACGAATTTGAAGATGCCATTGGCCGTTACGTTTACTAGACAACATCACTAGGTGTAGCGTCTTTCATTTCCAAATAAATTTGCAAAAAAGTCAATATTAACTCTATTACAATCAGTAAAGCCATTGATGTTGCGATTTATGGTTATACTCCACCAGCGCTGCGACTTGATGATGACGATACCGCTACAGATTATGTAGTTGCAATTTCTCTGTTCTTAGCGGTATTACAATGTAATCTCAGTTAAAAGCTAGGGATATTCACTGGCATGGAATTTTCCATCCAAGTTTCGGTTATTGCCAAATAATCAGAACGGTTGATTTTTTATATTCAACCGATAAATGATGACTAGCTTCTCCGAGTCAAAAGTTATACTAATTTTAAATCTCTAAACTCTGCAAAATAACTTCAAAATTGCGGCGCTTCTCCCTCCATCGCGCGCTATGCGCCACTGTTCTCGCTTATCGTAATGAATTTAGCTATCCAGTGGTATAATTTAATTTTGGATGTAGAGGATAGATTCGAAAGTACAACGCCAAATTAAAAGACGTATTCCCCTCAAAAAAAAAAATTTAAGCATGAGCTCTGATTAGATATATTAATTTTAAAAATGTAAGACCAGAAATAAAACATGTTGTTACGCAACTACTAAACTTATGTTTTTGTGTAACTTTATTTTACTTTCTTTATCTTCAAATGAAAATTTTCAAATACTCATAAGTTGATTTGTTTTTAATCTGCAGACAATATTACTTGTAGATGTGAGTTATAGTTGTTTTGTGATAGTGTTCCTGATCAGCAATTGTTTTATACTTGTTACCGCAATTAATGCACAAAGCTTGGTCGCGCACTCAGAAGAGATCTCTACTGATACAATCATCAACCGATCTGATTATTTGGCAATCAGCGAAGCTTGGATGGATAATTCCAAGCCAGTGAATATCCCTAGCTTTTAACTGAGATTATATTGTTATACCGCTATGAACAGACAAGTTGCAACTACATCATCGGTAGCGGTATCATCATCATGTCGCAGAGCCGGTGGAGTCGCCATATATCGCAACATCATTAGCTTTACTAATTGTAATAGAGTTAACATTGACATCTCGGAAATGTTTTTGGAAATTAAAGACGTCAATGGCATCTTTAAATTGGTACTCGGATGTGTGTACATTCACCCGGGCACAGCGTTAGCAGAAATTAAACTCTTTATGTTACAGTCGTTGTTTAAATATTCCAAAACATTGCTAAAATAATAACCTATTACGAGCCTGATCATACTACACCCGTTATGATAGTTGGAGACTTTGATGTTGATGCTTCACAAAACCTCTCATTGCCATACTTCATGTTCAGCGAGTTCAATTTGTCATATATTGAAACAACGTTACGTTAATACCTGTATTGATTTAACGTTTATGAGAAATCTCGATGTATCTTGTTTGCCATTTGCGTGGTACTTTTCGTACCTCAGACCTATAATTTATAGTTATTTTGTAACACAATAATTATTAGTTTCCTTGTTTTCTATCCTAAATACATAAATAAAAATATTTTATTCAAAAATATAATCTGTTACATAAACATATTCATATACAACACACAGCCGTATCCATTTTAGTTCATAAAATTATAAACACGTCTAACTCCGCATTATACACCAACCCAACCTAATCCATCCAAAATTATTCACATTTGATATCCACAATACCGGGCCGTTATTACTTACCATAACTGGTACAACAAGTAATATTTTAAAATTAATATTGGGCATAGCTGGCATAACCTAGTATGCCAAGGAAGTTTGGCCAAGCTCAAAATCCTAAAATCTATTTTGCAACACCTATATAATGAATTCTTCCTATCACTCCATAGGAGAAATATATTGATCCCTCTGTCCAGATCCTGAAGTAGCTTCCTTTTATCTCCAAATCAAACACTGAAGAATGGTTAAACGAATAGCTGATAGAAGTAGATTATTCTAAGAACATAATTTTTACCCTCCACCCCAAATCCTGCAGTAATATTTATTTCAATGATATTCTAACGACCTTATTTGACACAATATATCTTGGCTACTTTCTAGAAAAATCAGCTTTTTTAGGATTAGCTTTAACAACAGTATCTGAAAATATTAGTCTACCCAAAGTGATAATTGATCCGTTCATTCTTCTCCGATTTTAAACCACCAAAAAAGCGGCTTTTCTTGCGAAAATCAGAACCTGTTTAGGCGATTCGGATGTCATTAATTACTACTATTAATACAAAAGTATAGTTCTATTGAGTTTTGTTGGGATGGGCCCAGAGTAGAATCGTTCGGATTCGGTTATCCTTATAGTGACTACATCGAGGTTATTATTATTGTGTAAATACAGATACTTGGAACGATAAATCGGAAACCTGTTCTAAGATGATAAAGATGATGATACCTTATTCTTTCTTTTCTTTACGTAAGCTTGAATCTATTATTGCCTTCACAAGTGCCAGATCAGCCTTGTCTGATTCCATTTGTTACCTGAATCTCATCGGATCTTTCGCCTACTATTTTCTCATATGCGTTATAGTAAGCTTTATGAAGCGTATAAGCTTCTAAAGCATATTAAACTTTTTAATTTGTCACAGTACTGCTCTTTACGTGTTATGCTGCCGAATGCTACTTTAATACCTATGAAACAATGGTGAGTTTAATTGTATAATCGCGCCCCTGAATGATTCGCAGACTGAAGATTTCTTTCGAGTTGGATCTTCATTTTCGAAAGCCACAAGGCCATACTAGTTCATACCAGTCTTGGAATATTTCCTCTACTTTTCTGAATCTTGAAGATACAGAAAAGTAGAGATGCTCCTCGATAGCTACTGCGTATAAAGTTATCACCCTCTTTGCAGATAGGACTTATAACTGACATTTCTCAGTCAGAGAACACATGAACAGAGAAATATCCAAAATTCAAGGAGGTGTAATGATTTGACAATTTCGTTTCCACCATTTTTTAGGAGTTCAGCAGGAAGAGCATATTCTTCGAAGGTCTTGAAAGTTGCGCCGAATATCTCAATTTGTTTCATTCAGCTTTCTTCTGATTTTATTTTTTTTAAATCCATATTACTCCACTGAATATTCTCACATTTCATAATCTGCTTCTATGGCGCCTTCGTATAAGGTATGATAAATCAGGATTTACCATTGGTCTATCGGGTGAAGTTGAACTGCTTTTAAGGAAATTATGGAATTTATTTTATTATCTAAGTTTGACAAATCTCTTGAGGCTTTACATCATTGAATCTACTGTCAAAACTGAGTACAGTTTTGAAATATAATTAGGTTTTGAGCATCTTCTTTATTTTTATTTTTTAATATATTTTATATTAAAAAAAATTATAATCCACTTACTGCGTTCTATTAAAATTTGTTACTTATGGTATTACAAAATGAAGCAAAGAAGTTTATTCGATGGCGTTTTGCGTTTCCCGAGCTATAAGTAAAAACATTATCTTTTCGTTATTAATCTCGTGAAAAGTTGAAAGAAATATAGGTTTAATTTTATTTGTTATCTTATCGATGAAGAAGAAATAGGAAAATGTTATTTTAACTATTTTATTAACATAAAATTTTATTAACATAGACACACCAAATTTGTACAAAATTCCTTTTGTTGAACAACTAATTTCAACTGGGATCAAACGATATTAAATTATATCTACGTATTTTTTTTATTTTGCAATATGATATTTCTCAAAAAATACTTATATCAATTTATTTCCCATCAATTAGGCACTTAACACCACCCTAGTTTTACTTATTTTAAATACTCAACACCACAAATTCAAAGTCACAGAAAGTGGTATATCATATTTGCTGCTGCGCATTTCCCTTGATTATGGAAAATTGCGGTATTTATCAAACTAAAAGTTTTCAATACTTAGATTGTCAATATAATAAGAATAAATTAAATAAGCTATGAAGAAAAAAAAAAAAAAATCCTCCCCTTGCCTTCCTACTCAGGTAAGGTTGAAATATTGCAGATTTATATTTTAATATTCTATCAAGGTGGCAGTTCCCCATAAGTATTAATTTGTACATGAAAAAGAAAAACTGAATAATTAGGTTGACTTAATCTTTGTTAATTCATTGTATAAATATCAAATTAAACTCGATTTGATACAAGTAAATTTTATTTTATTTTACTTTATCGACACTTAATCATCAGCTACTATCAGCAGGCGATTTACAACCGCGTAGGTGGAATTATTAACTCATACATAGTTTTTTTAGAAAGGTAACTGAATTCGAAAACTAATACCTAATTCCCATTCATTGTTTGAATAATAGAAATGACACAACAATTCTCGTGAAGGGCATAAATTAACAGGAAAAGCATGAAAAAAAAGTACGGGATGAAAAGGTGGGTAATGTTAAAACAAAAACTGGCTCGCGTGCTTCAGAAATAATTTTATCAGGACAATGGAAGATGTGGTTTATCACCTCTGGTCACGGAGCTCCATTGGGCCAGATGAACTCCCCCTTCCCCCCTCCCTCCCCCTATTCCTTCATTATAATATGATAATGAACTGATCTCTACACCGGCCTTCCGTGCCAGTCTTCGTACGTGAGCTGAAAGGCATCCGTTTCCCGGCTGCCATGGCTGAGGTATATTCGTCAAAAAGTAGCCATCATCTCTAGTTGACGAATAACGAGATTCAGGGAATTTTAATCTTGAAAGTGTTTCCAATTTATACACATTTCGATAGTTTTTATATGTAACAAGCGTGATATTCTCTTTCATTGTTTTCAGATTGCTGTTGAAAGACGGAACTTCGTTTTAGTCTGAATGACGCCTCCGCACCAATTTGCGTAAGGCTTACTCGACTACTTAGTGGATTCTTTATTAGATTTAGATTCCCAGATTTGGATTAGATTCCCAGGTGGCCAAATGTTACTTGCCAATATTCTGAGCTTGGGTTACTTTTCCGTACTTTCTGACAGCAATATTTTCCGGGTACTTTCCTATCCAATCTCTAAAAACAAAAAAACCTTCGTATATTATTGATCTAATAATTCTACGTTCTTGTATTCAGCTCCTAAAAACAAGGTCCCAACCTTTTAACCAGTATATCCCCTCACATAAAACTGCTTTCTTTGAAAAATCCTTCATCATTCGTGCTACCTCCTCCTGAAATTCCCTACCCACTCCTATTCCTAAAGCAGCTTCCCTAATTTATTTTAAAATATTTTTTTTTTTTTTACATTTTTAAGACAATTAATCTTCCGCCAATAAGTAAATAATCAATTATATATTAAGAGTTATTTTTTCCGTTCGACAATATCTGCTGTAATAACAAAAGCATTTAATTTGTAAATAATACGGCCAAATAATTGTACCTGTAATTGTATATCATCATTATTCTAAGGGGACAGTAAGTCCCAGGAATAAAGTTTATTTTTCATTTCATTTTTTGTTTTTGTTTTCGAACTGATCTTGAAAATAACCTGGACCTGAAAATTCCCCTTAAAACAAAACAAGGCATTAACTTAGCAATTGACAAAGTAACATCAGCAATACAAACTAGTATTACTAAAAATACAGCACCCCGAAACATCCATGATACTCAACGGAATAACTTACCACAGCATATCAGGTCCTTAATAATTGAAAAATGCAGAGCAAGGGCAAAGTGACACCGTACTAGATACCAATCAGATAAAAATAATTATTACAACTTAACTAACTTAAGGTAGAAATAAGAAAATTCAAAATTCAAAGCCTACATGATAATACTAAAAGTTTCAATACTTCTGACCAGTCATTGTGGATGACTACAAAAAAACTCCTAATTACAAAAACTTTAATCACCCTCTCCTTACAGATTCTCAAAACTGGACAAGATCTGACGAAGAAAAATCCCAAATCTTCGGTCTACACCTCTTGAAAGCATTTAATCCACACCCTGAAATCATCAACCCGGCTCGCCTTGAATGTATTGAAGCAGAACTAAATATTCCACACCAAATGTCTCTACCTCCTAAAGCATTTCATCCTTCCAAAATATCAAACCTAGTCCACAGATTGCCTTTAAACAAAGCCCCTGGAAATGACCTAATTACAGCCTACATCCTAAAACTCCTTTCTCGGAAAGCGATTCTACTCCTAACCTATGTATATATAAAGCTGTCCTCCGCACCAAATATTTATAGTAAAGATGTTACCAAACCCCCCAAAAAAACCTGAGCTCCCATCTTTATACCGTCCAATATCACTCTTGCGTATTATGGGAAAAATCCTGGAAAAACTCATCCTGAAACGCCTGTATCCTATCCTAGAATCCAATCATATCATCCCGGATCACCAGTTTGGTTTCCGAACGTCACACGCCACTATCCAGCAATACCATCGTGTGGTGGACGTAGTCTCATCAGCATTAGAGCGCGGAATGTACTGGTCTGGAGCCTTTCTCGACGTAGAACAAGCTTTTGACCGAGTCTGGCACCAGGGACTGCTTTAAAAACTCCGTGTTTTCCTACCTCCTACATACTTCCTTATTATCCACTTCTATCTCAGCAATAGAACCTTTAAAGTTAATTATAACTAATCCTATTATCCCCCTTTATCCAATTTGCTGGTGTTCCTCAAGGAAGTTTCCTAGGTCCTATCTTTTACACGGTTTATACAGTTGACATCCCTACAGATCCTAGTACTGTCCTCACTACGTATTCTGATGACACATGTGTGTCAAGATCCCTTCATAGCACCCCAAACACTCCAATCTCATATCATAAACCTTCAAGAATGGTGTCAAAATTGGAGAATCAAAATAAATCTCATCAAATAACCTTTACCCTTCGTCGTAAACCAACGGCTTCCTGTCCCAAAGCATCCTTTAATAGCATTCCACTGATCTCTGTTGAACAGATCCGCTATCTAGGGCTCCAACTGGGCAAACGTTTAACTTGTAATCCACAAACAAGACTAAAATTACAGGAAACTGTCGTTTTCGAGTTCTTCAACATATACTAGACAAACGTTCAAAACTTCCCATTTTCTTCAAAAGATTCATCTAACTCATCTCCTACCCAATCCTTGCAATCCGAAATTCTTAGAAAAATCCTTAACGCTCCTTACTTTGTCACAAATAAACTTATCATAAAGACCTCAATATTCCATTATGTTACTGATTTAGCCCAAACCAGATACCTATCCTTTCATAGTAAACTCCATAACCATTTAAATCCACTAGTGTCTCAACTTGGTTCCCATTGTCTTCCTGACAACCCTCCGAGGCGTCTGAAAAGAAGGTAGCCTCGGGACCTTCTCAAATAGAACTTTAATTGAAGTTCTACCAGTGGGTAGTTGCTTCACAAGCTATTGTCGTTTTTTTATTTTATCTTATTATCACATTTACTGGACGTATGTTTTTTTTTATGTACAGATAAGTCTCTGGAAAATGCAATAAATAAAAAGGGAAATGTAATTGGAAACATAGATGACCTACTCTGCATTTGTTTAGGGTATTTGGAAATGGTTGTTAAAGAGTTGGTTTTTAAAATTTCTAATCCGCACTAATATTTTGTTTATGGATTTATGAGTTCTTTAACAAATAGTAGTACCTACCTAGTGTATTTTATTTTTAAACATTTTTATTTTTTTATACATTATATATTTTCTGAAGCTCAACAATTTGAAAATAAAAATATAGAAAATTGTTCAAATTCACCTTGGTTAAATTTCTTAGTCAACTGTCAGAGGAACGAATATAAAAAATAATTTAAATAATTATACATGACAAAAAAAAAAAATCACTCCGTCAATAATCTATGTCACCATTATATATTTTATTTTGTCATACAATCGATAATGCGACTTCAAACATATATTTTCTTTTAGCATGAAGGATGTTTAAAGTCTTAGTTAATGATTCATGGTAACATATAAATATAACATTGTCATTAATTAAGTTCGTTAAATTAAGATAACATTAAAACAAATTAGATCCCAAAGATATATCTGCCTCGAGAAAAATGTGGAGGAAACAGAAATGAGATAGCGATGTAATTATGGCACAGGAAGGACCCCCTCCGGGCAAGAAACTGCTTTCTTCCTTTAGCTATCTGCTCAGTCTTCTTCGATAATGGTAACACTTTATGTCTTCCTTATAATCTCGAATTACTGCAAACAGTAAGCAATACCTCTTATCGTTAAGTGCATTCAACTCAACTAGGCTAGATTACTGTTTTAAGATAAAAATTTGATTAAAGTTAATGAATATTCAAATAAAAGATGTATATACTAGATCGTTACAATAGTCCTCGAGCATGAACATAACCCATAATTTAAACTCTCATTACTAATGATTTTGTTCCCACTATTTATGTCATTGTTTACTTTGATTAATCCTTTCATTCATTGTGACTTGAGTTGGTTTTATAGAGTCATTTGGATATTTAAAATAAACGTGCTATGTCAGACGAAAAAATCGTTATTTAAGACAGTACTGCAAAGTAGGGTTGGGCGATAGTCGATAGTTACTATCGATATATCAATAGTTCATGCCCATTGATGGTCACTATCGATAGTGTTGACTATCGATAGGCCATTTTCACCCTTAAGTTTTGAATTATGCTGATCTGTCTCTGTCCAGTGTCGAGTTTTTTGTTTTTTTTAAATTGAATTCGGAATTCCTAGAGCTCAAGGGTTCTCTGAAATATTAAGCCAAAGGAAAGCAGAAATGCTAGTTTTTCTTTCGGGAAATATGTGGCTCAAGGAGCACACTTGGCTCTTGAAATTAACTATTTTGTTATTTAATTTGTTCATTATTATCGTAACCATGCAAATTGTAAATAAGTTTTTTAAATTTCAAATAAATTAGTTTTTTCTCTCTCATATTTATGATATAATCTTATAATTTATAATCCTGCAAATTTTAAATAGTAAGTAGATAATTGAATATAATTAAATTAGTTAAAATTCTAGCTTTGGAAAAAAAGGAAGCAACTATCGAAAAGCTATCGATAGTTCTCAACCGATAGTATCGACTATCGCCCAACCCTACTGCAAAGGCAGCCACCAAAGAAACATCTGCTATTGATTGAGAGTCAGTTATCGAAATACTGCCGCACTTTGGTTTATTTGGATCGATTTTGGGTAAAAAGTGATGCTTTGTAATTGGTGGAACTTCGAAAAAGTTTTGCATTTTGAGCTTGTTCGTGACCCACTACGCGTTCAATTCACTAATTTAGCGTGAAAAAACTCTAATTTTAATACTTAGAAATGTCGGAATTGCAAGTATGCTAGTTGTAGATGTAACAGCCAGAAAAGCATTTCTGTTCACCATAAGCGTACATACGAAACATGACAAATCGGATACGACTAAATCCCCTCTCATCTCCTAACTTACTCCCTTACTCCGTTTTTTTAATGGTGTTGCTCAATGTGTATGGTTGTTCCTTAGAGTTTTTACATCAAGATGGATTCTACAGAAAGTAAATGTTTTTTTAATCTTTACTATTATATAAAAGGACAAGCCATTTTTCGTTTGTGATCACTAACACCGAAAACTATCTGCACCAAACTTTTACCAAATCATCTTTATAGTAGCAGGAAGGTTTAGCAATAAATATACTGATGTTCCATTAATTGGTTTTAAAAAAGCAATAATAAGTGGATAATAGTAAAGTTTGAAAATTGACTCGTAGGTGGCGATTACCATTCTACATGAGAGGCTACAAGCGTACTATGTTATATAGAGCTTAGAATTGATAATAAAATTTACTTATTTTCAATTAAAAATTTAATTAAAAAAGCTATAAATATTTGGTGTGACATGTGGATCCCAATGATGTTTAAAAATCGACTGATACGTGGCTAGCGGAATTCTGCAACACAGTTTGCAATGTAAAACTATTGAAAACATCTTCATCAAATTTTAATTACATCATATCCATATAGGAAGGC
The DNA here is from genome assembly GCA_003667255.2 of Euschistus heros. NCBI lineage: Eukaryota > Metazoa > Arthropoda > Insecta > Hemiptera > Pentatomidae > Euschistus > Euschistus heros. Next base: position 440,793 of record RCWM02000032.1, on the reverse strand, counting down.
TTACATCAATAAAGATTATCATAATAATAGTTAAAATGTACAGTGTTGACTGCAAGAAAAAAGGTTTTAGACACTGTAATATGCCTTTATTGTGAACAATTAAAATTCAACCAGATGAAACTTCTTCCGAATAAAAATTACTACCAGGCCAAACATAATTTCACTTTGATATTGTGTAAAAATATGATTCATGGGTCTTTAGTCGTATACACTTTAATGCAGTCCATTGTCAGCAGGGGTTTCTTAATAGTCTCTGCCCATTTGGAGTTCTAACCCATTTTATAATTAAATTGATAATTGTACGTCCTACAACGTAACCTTTTAGCACCTAATCAGTGCACTTTTAACCACTTTAAAAATAACAGCTATGCGTGAAAATATTATTGAAGAAATAAGGCTCAATCAGCGAGGTGATATACAAATAGAGCTGCTAATGAGATAGGGCGGGGCTACAGGCAGGTGGGACTAGTGTTCCCCCACCACTATACTACCCAGAGCTAACCCAGTTCCCAACTCACCAACATTATTTTAGACTGCTGCTGATGCAGTTATAGGTAATAAAATTATTTCAAACATAGTGTATAATTTTTTTCTTAAACTTTGTTAATATGAAGGATTTTTATTGTAATATATTTAAATATTTCCAAGTATTGAAATACTTTTGACGTGGAGTTTATTATAAAAAAGCAATTGCATTTAACACCATCGCGAATTAAATTTGACTAGGTACAAGAAAGAATGAATGAATTTTGCGTTAGGTACTTACCTATGAAAGCTAAGCTGCATATCATTTTTAGCCCCAGTCTTGTTGTTCTTGCATCCAATCACAGCATAAAAAGACATACTTAATGTCGAATGGGTTTATAAACAAAATAAAAACTCAACAAGAAAAGGTTTACGAAAAAAATAAAAAATTAAAAGCAATCACTTGTAACTTTAGTTGTAACTTTTGAGGTTAGGGTAGCATAGTGGAGGGGGAACGAATCCCATTCCCACTTCACTCGTGACTGCTCTATTGTATATCTCCTCGCTGCGCTCAATTGCATACTTAAATAAAATATTTTTATCGATAAACAAATAAAACTTCAAATATTATTTAAAATTTTCTAAGTTCTTTACTTTTGAGAGTGGGTGAAATCGCGTCATGGGATAATAGCCTAGAATAATATGGATTTGGATAGACTTTGTGGACTCATCGCAACAAGTTTTGAACATTTTACTTGAGTAGAAATCCCTACACAAAAAACAATCGATTTTTTTACGCAGGTTTACGCAGCTAATTTTTGTTTTGAATAGAAGTAAATTATGTGTACAATAAATACATATGAAGCACACTTTGACCATAGATGACCAAATATTACTTTTTCTCCATCAAATAGTGTTCCAGCTTAGTGTTGTAATTTAGTCGATACATGTTTTTAAAAAATTAGTTAAGGTTAGAAACGATTTTTCGTCCAGATTACTTTATATTAATAAATAAGAGTTTATAAGTTTATCTGTAAATAAGTATATTTAATTATTAGATTTAATTTAATTTCTCATTGAATTTATTAAACTGGTTTCCTTCAGATAACTTCCGTTGGTCCATTCCTTTATCCAGGTTATTTCTTCACGATTTTCACCATCTTAACCAAAATCCGCTCCGCAATCAAATGGCATTCTATCTCTCTCAACATTGGTCATGCTTAACTTAACTTTTGAAATTCCTTGTTTTCTATCCCATCTTCTCCTCTAAAGCAAATATAAATTAATCCAATAACTTTATTAGTTCTTTTAATCTTATATGTACGTACTAGTAAGTAATGGATAGATTTAACTTTCTTGAGTATTTTAATTTTATATTTCTCGCGTTCATTGTTTTTGTTAACATAATCTTAACCGAGAACATAAACATATATATATATATATATATATATATATATATATATATATATATATATCAGTATATAAATGTATGTAGGCCAATCGAACTCACGGGTTATTTACTAGCTGAGTGATACTGTGCGTGACCGTGTAACAAGCGAAGCGTGTAGTGGATTCAATAAGACCACCGAGCCCCCCTTCAATGGACCGATTATCCAGCTCTTCTTCCCTTTGTCGTTCTTTCGCTTGATAAGGATTATTTAGGTCTTAGCGGCTCCTTACGCTTCCAGTACACATACGAAACAATCCTATTAGAATTTGGATGAGTGGACCAACGACAATAGTCATTAGAATTGAATCGAAATAATTAATTTAAAACTATATAGAAGCCTTTCAAACATGGCGTATATCATTAAGTTAAATTTAAATTAGACTATTAGACGATTTTTTTTACCTTGGAACACAACTGAACTCCGCCATTGATAAGCACCCAGCGATTCAACGTCGGATTATGGCTGCTAATAGGTGCTGCTATGGACTTCAGAAGTTTCTAAAAAGCAAATCTCTCTCTACAACAACAAAGATACAAATATATATAAAACCTTGATCAGGCTCGTTCTCGCATCCGAATGCTGGACGACGACGAAAGCCCTAGAATTGTCCCTAGTGAGATTTGAAGTTTGGCAACTAAGGGAAGCCTTGACTCTTCACGAGTTGTAGTGCCAACAAACAAACAATATATACGATTTTTAATAAAATAATTATTCTTATAAAACTAAGCTGAACTCCAAAAAGCCATCTCTCAATAATCTGAAACCCAAGAAGAAAAAGTTCAGATTCCCAAATGATAAATAATAATTATAAAAGTAAAGTTGACTTATGATGAATAGAGAAGAAGATGATCAGGGTTCCAGTCAAAAAGGAACACCAGGTCTAAGAAGAAATTCTTTAATACGTGCCAACGTTTCGATCTGCCTTGCAGGTCTTCTTCAGGGCGAACCACACTTGTGAAGTGATGTTCCTCTTCGACTGCATCTCTGATCATCTTCTTCTCCACAAATAATAATTAGATAGAGTATCTAAAAAAATATTATTTGTTATGTTGTTATATAAAATAGGTAAGGGATATTTTTCGAACTACTACTATCGGGTGTTATGATGTGATATAATTGTTTAAAATTTGAGGGTCAAATGATCTACACTAGAACCTCACTTATCCGACCTCTAAGGGATCAAGGGTTAGGCCAAAAGGTTGGATTAACCATAGATTCCAATCAAACATGTTTTTTAAGTTAAGTGCATTATAATTATACTGAAAGTTGTATGCCGATATTTTTAAAAACAAAGTAAATTGAAACGTACGTTATATACTCTAATATAATAATATGTTTGAACTAGCTTTATTACATACAGGAGCACTGACCGTAGTAACACTAAATTTTGTTGGATTTGTAGAAAAATAACTCATCTTTAAAATCTTTCACAATGAATTATACTCTAAACGTCGTTCTTAAAGACGTATAGAGCAAAACCGGAAAAAAAAAAATTCACAATTTCCACCACTGAGTATTCCGAAAATTTGAAAGCTTGTATCCTAGTTTATGTTAAAGCTACAGAGCTTAATATTTTCTTAGATTGTAGAAGATCTAGAAAAGTTTTGTTTAGCTTTGAATAAACAAAAGATTTTCTTTAGAGCCAACTGTGCAACAGATTTTTGGTGAAGTTTAGAAAAGGTCGAAAGTTTTGACGATTTGGCGCTACAAATTAGCGAGCGATGGCGCTTCAAGGTCCCAAAATTAGGATTTCAGGACGCAAGAAACAACAATATATAAATTGTACATAAAACTGTCCGACCTTTTGCACACCAAAATGTGCAACTTTTCCGGATTATTAGATATTATAGTAGGAATTCATAGCGAGCGGTGGATTAGCGAGGTTCAACTGTATTTAAAAAAAAAAATATTAATGCTGTGATTTTCTTTCGAATGACTGATTTCTATCTAGCTTTATCTAGTGATTTTTCTAAAGTAACAGTGCTGGGACATACCTAGAGCTAGAATACATAAAGATTAGTCAACCTCACCAAAAGTGACTGCAGATGGTAATTGAATGAAATGTTACTGTATTTTTGTAACAATTTCAATTACAGAAATGGAGGCTCACTGGGTCATTCTTCATAAAATATAATGGTTGTCCTTCATTATTCTTTATAACTAATTCTTATTAGGACCAATCCTATACTATTCAGAAGTAAGAATGTGGAAATGTTCTTAACATACACTGCAGGCCGAAAGGTTGATACAACCTTTAAAAAAATATCTATATAAATTAAAAAAAACTCTATGATAGTTCAATCAGTTGACACAATACAATATTAAAAAAATGTAAATTATGAAAATCAGTTCAAACAAATAACATTATTAAGGTAATATCTGAACTTTATTTTCATGAAAAAAAAAATACCTTTCATGTACGAAATATTTTTTTTCACGAATATTTTTAGTATTTGAATTACTACTTCAACAAATAGCCATACTTTCTTAAAAACATGTATTTTGTTCGATGGGTAAAACCACAAATCGGAAAGACCATCGCTAAATCATACGATCAATTTTCATTTCTTGTGGAATAACGGTATCGCACTGTTGTGTCATAAGACTTGGTATTCCAAGTAAAATCATATTTTTAATTGAATTATTTAAAATTAGCAAGTCAGTACTTAAAAGTAAGTAAGAAAAACTAAACAAATGTTAAATAATAAAAGATATATTTAAAATTAGCGTCCCCCGTCTAGCATCTTCGCCCGCTCTCATTAGTGAAGAACTTAGATAATTTTAACTAATAATTGAACTTTAATTTTGTCTGTTTTAAGGTAAAACTCATTAAGTAACAAAACCATTTTTTTTCCCGTTTCAATATTCAAACAGGAATATGCTCATTAAAAATTTATATCTATAGTGAATTTTCTCATTCTTTAATGTGCTTATATATTAGTTATATTCACTTGGTGACTTTTTATACTTATGTGAGATGATAATATCAACACACAATGACTTTATGTCGAAAAAAATGCACTCAGTGACTTTCACCTCCAAGCAGACGATTTGTTTATCTTTTGTTTATATTGTTTATATTTTGATTCGGTAAAATTTTTATTTGGCAGAAATAATTTTTTGAATTCATCTGGTTGGACTTTAATTTATAATCATAAAAGTATATGACAGAATGGCAAACCTCGTTTCACTCAACATTGTACATTTAAATTTTTACATTTGAAAACTTTATTATTGTTTAACCTTCCTAGAACTATGAACATGATATAGTTAAAATTTATTTATCAGTAGTTTTACCATTGTGGACTCTATAGTGAAATGGCGCTAGATATTGGTCGATTTTCAAACTTCACAGGGATCCACATGTCGCACCATATACTATATTTTTTAATAAATAATTTAGTTGAATAAAAGTAAATTTTACTATCAATTTCAAACTCTATATAACTGTACCTTTGTTACTTGAATGGTGCTAACCACCTATCAGTCGATTTTCTAACTTCACATATTTATCGCTTTTTTAACAATAATTTAATTGAAAATCTGTAAATTTTATTACTGCTAAACCTTCTTTTAACTATGAAGAAAATATAGCTATAATTTAGGACAGATTGGTTCAGTAGTTTATGTCAATAGAGATCATCAACGAAAAATTGCTTGCCCTTTCATATACACTGCGAAACAATGTTAGACACACCCTTGTAAATAATAGAAACTTTTAATGATTGATATGATGATTGATTTATTTTCATTTGATATTAGTTTTTTAACACTTTTTGAAGGATAAGTTAAGATATTTAAAAAGGAGACAAATGTATCAGACCTTGCTGAATTTTTAAATCCAATATTCACATTGGACAGTAAAATATTCACATTTTATTTGCGACAAAATGATAGACCGTCGTTTTTTTACGATTCTCCTAATCTTATTGAGGTTGAGACCAATATATACCATTTCTGATTTAGAGTTGTGTTAAATTTGAACGAAAATAAACACAACTAAACACATTAACTATGGTAAAAAATAATTTTTTTCAAAAAAGAGGCCCTCGTTTGATTTCTTCACTAATGAGGATGGGGTGTGTTCTGGGGACATCGCAAACCGCATCAAACGGAGTTTTTCACCAATTGCGAACATTTTCTTATTTGCAAGTGTGTCTAACATTTTGTCGCATATTGTGATGGTATAGATATAGATATTTTTAGTTACATAGGAACTTGATATTTTTATAACTTTCGTCATTCAAACAAACTACAGTTCAAAACTGCTAAACCACAATAGCATGTTATTACAGTAACCTATCCCAAAAGTCCACCTGATTCAAAATTATGATGTCATTCAAGTAAAATGCAGAGACCGTACATAATATAATAGGAAATATATTCGCTAACCGTAATAAGATTCCATCCTTCTGTGTTCTGAACCGAGTGGGAGTTACATACACTGTTGGAGTAGAATTACTCTGTCTTCAAAACAATGAGTAACAGGCTAGTAAGTAACGCTAAGACTCGAAAAGTTATACTGAATTTAAAACGAATACAAGGAACGATCGTAAAATACAAAATGCCAAAATATATGGTACGTTGTCATCTTCGAAAATAAATTTGTAAACCTTATAATTTTATTAGGCTGTAAAAAAGTCGTATAAAACAAAATTCATTGTTCTCCAAATGTGTATGTTGTGTATTGTGACAATTTGTATGCAAACGAGAGGAGCTGTGGGCGAGGCTATTGCTTTTATTGTCATCGTACAAAATACATAGTTATAGGAAGAGCTAAATCATAAAGTTTTGTGCCTTTTGGATTTATCCTTTTGAGCCTTTATGGGTCCGTTAAGGTTTTTTTCCGGTGGGGGACGGCCGATGGTTGAGGCGATAAGGGGATGATATATCAGTAGATTATGCACAGGAGGCTAATTGCCACTATGGAGACACAACTCCTGTTAAGGCATGCCCTAACCTCTGATACATATCTACAACCCTTATATCTACAAGTTCGGATCGTCTCTTTGATTTTATAGATCCCGGTATTTTTTTTTACCCCTTAGAATTTTTCTAAAATGCTAATAAAACTAATTTCAAAAATAGACATTAGACAGATGTTTTACTGTTTCGCGAAAGATAAGATAGGATCTGAATGCTTCAACCGACACCAATTTGTTTCCGATCACCGTCGCATTAAAATTATTCTTTAGGCACCTAAAAACCTTCTGGAATTTTCTCAACAATTTATGTTCCCATCTTATATTGGGTTGTCTGGAAATTAATGCAGGATTTAATGTTTAAATTAAATCACCTCGCTAAATAATAAACTGTTTACGTTTGACAGATAATTTCTTCCTATAAATTTCTATGTCTATCTATACTATTATATAAAAGGACAAGCCATTTCCTTTTTTTGTGATTACTAACCGCAAAAACTACTGAACCAATCTGAACCAAATTTTAACTACATCATATCTATAGTTCCAGTAAGGTTTAGCAATAATAAAATCTACTGATTTTCAATTAATTTGTAATTAAAAAAGCGCTACTATGTGGATAACATAAAGTTTAAAAATTGACCTGTAGTTGGCAAGCGCGATTATACATTACAGGTTACTAAGGTTTTATATAGAGCTTAAAATTTTTAATAGAATTGGTTTACTCATATTCGATTAAATTATTTTTAAAAATTTAAATATGAGATGCGAAATATTGATCACCGTGAAGTTGAAATTCAACTTTTACGTTAGAAATTAAAACCCAACCTGATGAAATCAATAAAATTATTTCTGCCTAATAAGACGTCTTACCAAATCAAAATGTTATCCTTTGCTTTTTTGATGTTCTGTGCGAAAATATGATTGATCCGCCTTATAGTTGTAAGCACTAATAATGCAGTCCGTTATCTGGAAGTTTCTTAATAGTCTTTGCCCATCTGGATTACCAACTCATAAAATTGAATATCTAATCATGGTTTTACGTAATCTTCAAACACCTGTGGAATTTTATTCAGGTAAAAAATTCCTGCTATGCGTTAATATATTATTGAAGAAATAATGCTCAAATGCATACTTTAACAGAGGATTTTTATCGATAAAGAAATAGGACTTTAAGTATTAGTTAAAATTATCTGATTTATTTACTTATGAGAGCGGGCGAAGCCGCGACAGGGGATGCTAGAACTATTATAAAAAGACAAGCTATTTTTCGATTGTGATCACTAAAGACCGGATTCCGTGAAGTAAAAATTAGCCAAGCGTGCAATAAAAATAAAAAAAACATTGACTAACGTGCAATTCAACATTCTACTGACGTAAAGTCACCGTGAGTCTACCATGTAGTTTCATCTACCATGATGTTAATATAATTGTTTTATATTCTTTGACATATTTCCTCAAGAGAATGTTCACAATAGATATTTTTTTCTTCGCTCTCGTCAGGACCGTTTTTTTTAAAAGTATTTTTGCAAAAAAGACTTAAAGGGATTGGACTGCAGTTCATTGAATGAAACATTGGAGCGATATTTATGGTGTAACATAAATCGATTAAAAAAGTTTGTTTGTTTTCATAAAACGAGCAGCTTTGTGTGTGTAAATGTTACTGGGACTCGCTTGGATTTTCGTGATTTGCATTTTGCACATTTTGCGTTCGTGAGCACATCTGTGTGCCCACCAATAAAAATTCGTATTGGGAATACTCAAATGCTATCGTCTAGTACTTATGTAAAGATAGAATGTACTTACTTCAGTCGCCATGATCGTCTACATGAGATTTTTGATCGGAATTACAATTAATTTGTTTTGCATTTTCACTATTACTTGTACTTGTTTACCGAACTAATCCCTACTGTAGAATAAAATGAAAATAAAAGATCAGGTCGAAAGGTGGGGTTAAATCAAATTAAATATTCTACGAACCTCAAAACAAAGAAAACGTTGGTCATTATTATACCATTTATTTAACAAGTTTGGAAAAAGGAATGGAAACCATAGATTTTTTTGCTTTCTTGAAAATTTCTGTAGGTAAATGTTATTGTTGATAATTTCAAAATAAATCGTAACTTTTCTCAAAATTATTTTTTAAAAAAAAATTAATATTTTTAATGAAATATTAAGAAGTGCGTACAATTTTTACAGTAACTCCCAAAACGTGCAATTTCGTGCAGTAAACCCGAAAACGTACAATTTCGTTCAATTGCATGGAAATCGAGTCTTTAGTGATTACTAATCACGAAAACTACTGAACCAATCGGTACCAAATTTTAAACTCACCATCCTTATAGTTACAGGAAGGCTTAGCAATAATAAAATCTACTGATTTACAATTAATTTGTTACTTAAAAAGCGATAATGTATATCTGGGAACATTTATTCTGGTATTCAAAATTTACGGAGTTTGTAGAGTAGTCCCTGGGAAGATACGTAATTTTATTTGAACTTTGTACTGCCTGTTGTTTCAATTAATATTTCTAAAATTAACTCTCTTGGATGGTTATTTATCACATCGATATAAAAATATAAGATTTATTTAATATCATTTCTATAATATTCCCGATTTTTTATTTTTATTGTTCGTAACTAAAATTATCCATTAAAATATTCAGCTTCGGATCAGCAAGCTGTTTGTAGAATTCTCAATGCTCTTAAAAATTAGAGATAAGTGATTTCTATAATACATTCTTCAGGGTTGGCTAGTTCAGAATATTGCCTGTAAAGCACTATTGTACTCCATCACTAATAAATCAATTCCAGGAGGGAGTGGCCATATTTTTTGGGGTGGAAAATGAAATTATAGTGCGACGTACTTCGCAAGCAGTGTATCATGAGCCAACGTGATATAAAGTAGTAGTTATGGGAACAGCGTTACTAAAGCCGTTGACAGAGTTAATTGAGCGAACGGACACTTAGCTTTGCCAGTGTGTACTTGACTGTGACACAACTTTCTTATTCGTAACGATTGACATAAAATTATCAACAGATTTTCTTTCGATATCACTTTAAGTGATATTGCAAGACCATTCCGTTCTGTTATTGTTATTGTTGTTTGTTGAGGCTTAACGTACACACGTACTCTGACAAGGGCAAGAAGGTTGGGTATTCTAGCTAGAGTGGGAAAACTAATAAATTAGGGTCTCGATCAACCCATATATTTTTGTATTAATATTTTTTTTCTTTCTGAACAAGACATTAAGAAATATTTTTATGAGCATTATTACGAGAAGGTCGGATGGGAAGGACAATCTATTAGGAAACGAATCGTCATCAAAAATTTTTCAGGAAGAAAAGTTTGATAGGTTGGAGAAGGCACTTCAACATCTCAAAGGCGAAGATGATGCAGCATCATACAATTTCATGGGTTTTAGGAAACGTAAAACGTATTAATAGGTAATATGGCGTATAAAAAAATAGACCTTTTTAAAAAAAAATAATACAGTGAATAAATATTAAAAAGTTTTTTCTTTAATTTAACATAAAATTAATACGCAAACTATAGCTCATTGAGCTGCACCACCATTTACCATCTTCTTTAGGATGGCTATCGAAAAACTTCTGAACGCTCTAATCTGAAATTAATTCCCTTTCAGAGCCATGAATCGAAAAAAAATTAAAAATCTGATGGAGGGAGGTCCAGGAATGTATGGTGGGTTCGAAACACGTTAGATGCTATCAAGAGTTTCAAAAATTTTCCTTGGTCTGATGCCATTATTTTTTCCAGTAATATCTAATAATAACAAGGATCACATAAAACACAATCATGTTTTTTTTTCACTAAACACGGTTGAACTTATGCTTTATTAAGGCAATCAGTTTTTGATAAATTAACTTGTATTAGTATTCTACACAGAATACATTGTTGGTAAACAATGAATAGGATAGATAAAAACATGTTTTTAGTTCTTAGGATCCATAAATGAAAATGTTATTGCCAAAAAGGAAGTGTCAACCAATGTTTTTCTCGTAAACTTAGCAGCTCTAGTGTCAATTGACCCATGGTAGTCCCTCGGAATGATTTTCCATCTTCTCACAGTGGTAAAATAGGTTGATAACCTGTAGAATAGACCGTCCTTTCTGCCATATTTGGATGAGTATAGCCCAACAAACGAATTTGAAGAAATCACAAGGAACTGGGAGTAACTTTTAAGCAACATCTTTCTTGGAATAATCATATTTCACAAATCACGAGGAAATCTTTTTTTATTCTTAAGCAACTTTTCCATTACCACTGAGTACTCGACAACTTCTGGTACCATCTTTCGTTTTTCCCAACATTGACTACGGATGCACAGTATATGGAGGACTGTCTAGTGAGTTTCAAATGAGATGTAAAAGACTAATGAATTGTTTTATTAGATTAATTTTCGTGATTTCTAGACGTTCTCACATATCTCACAGGTAATCTGAAATTGGGTGGCATTAACCGAGTTTCCCGACATCAATACTTCCTGGGTGCACTCACATTTCAATCCTTGAAAACCAAAACACCCACCTCTTAAATATTAGAACCCAACCCATCATCATGTGGACTCCTGCGTATCGAACTGCATGCATGCCTTTATTATCCGTGCTTCCTCTATATGAGATTTATTGCCCATGCCAAATCGAAAAATCTCCACTCTTATATCCTTTGAACATCATCTATTTCTTTACTTCCTGAATTTTCAATCTTCCGAGCAAATGTAAAACATGAATATTTATGTAATATACATTGTAATAGTATACATAAGATGTATCCTTTTACAAGATTACCCTTTTTTTCTGTAACTCATAATTTTATTACTAAGCAATTTTTATTATCATTTATTATTAATATTTGTCATAGCCAGATGATTGTCCTATGTATTTTAATCAATCATATGTTATTCTTAGGGGACAAGTTCCAGAATAAAGTTCATTTTCTTCATATTTCATATTCTTCTTAACTAGTCGTTTGGAAATTTGCGTATGGCAACCTGTCAATCATCACATGTACAATTGTTATAGAATTAAAATACTTTGAGATTTATAAAACACAAAACAAATAGCTAAATAATGTTTCAGTGGAGTACGTATAAATAGTCTACCACCTTCCATTAAGTTTAAACTTATTATATTAGAAGCGATTATACCTTTTAAGCTTTATATCAGGAACGAGATTCGCAGGCAAAGATATGAACTACGTTAATTGCAATGTAATGGAAACCATTATTCGGTGCCTCGACCTCGCCGTGCGGAGATATCTTACGAGCGAGCACCTTCCTTCGTTTAAAACTGGACGTCCATGATTAGTTTAGTGAGAATACACTGCTGCCATTACCATATAAATGACACCATAACACCTGCCAACAGGGCTATTACAAACATGTATATATTTTTTTTAATTTCCGAGAATATGCCTTTCCGTTTCGAAACCAGTCCAATTCTATTTCTGAAGCTACCACAATCGATGGGAATGACATTTAAAATTTACCTTTCAGGAATAATAGGAATCTATCACGAAATGCATATAACGAATCTCGGAATCTTTCTTTATAAACATCCAAAAAATGCTTGTAATACTCGTAGAAATCAAAAGAAAGATACTGAATAATCAAGTAGCATCCGTAAAAAAATTTAAATCTTTCACAAAGTGGGTAAATCTTTACTATGGAAACAAGAATATATATATTTATTTTCACTAGTTCTAAATAGCTACTTTTATACATTTATAATGACTACTTCAATCATGCCGGAAAAGGTATCGTCTTTATGGACTTATGTATATAACACAAAAATATCTTACGTATAATTGTAAATAAATACGTATGTAAATTGTTAAAATAGCTGTTTTCATTTCTTGTTCCTACCTGTATGTTACATTTCAATTAATGATTAATATTTTTTAATTATAACACAAAACCAAAACTGTGATTAAAAAAAAATTTATTTATTATTCTTTAAAAAAAGTTCTTTATATTAAGGGAAAAGAAGATTATCAGGGATGCAATCAAAGAGGAACACCACGTCTAAGAAGTAATTCTTCAATACGTGCCAACGTTTCGACCTGCCTTGCATGTCTTCTTCAGGGCCACCGAACCACACTGGCGAGGAGACAAACAATGATTAGACGTGGTGTTCCTCATTGATTTCATCCCTGATCATCTTCTCCATTCATCATAACAGTCAACTTACTTTTATCCTTATATTTAGTTTCTATTCTATGAGTTCTTATTCCAAGAATAAATAACAAACTGTAAAATGATTTTTAAATAAAAATTAACTAGCATCCCCTATCGGGGCTTTGCCCGCTCCCATAAATAAAGAATTATAATTAAAGTTTTATTTGTTTATCGATCAATATATTACGTAAAAGCATCATTAAATATCCTATTTTTAATTTTAAAGTATGAGTTGGTAATAGAGATAGGATACAGCCTCTTAAGAAACTCTTGCGGATAATAGACTACATTATCAGTGCTTACAACTAAAGGACCATGAATTATATTTCCACACACAATATTAAAAAGCAAGGGATCGATATTTTGATTAGGCAATAATTTTTTGTGCTGCAGAAACACTATCGATTTCATCTGGTTGGATTTTAATTTCTAACCATAAAGTTTATGGCAGTGTGGTAAACCTCGATTCTGCCACTCAACACTGTACATGTAAATTATTATTATAGTAAACTTTACTATTATAAACCTTCCTAGAACTATTACGATGCAGTTAAAATTTGATATTAGTTGTGTTCAATAGTTTTTCCATTGCAAATTCTGAGGAATAGCACTAGCCACATATCAGTCGATTTTTAAACTGCACATGGATCCACATTTCGAACCTCATAGTGTGCATCTATAGTATTTATAAATAACTATTTTATTGAAAATAAGTATATTTGTTTACAAGTTTCTAGCTGTACGTATAACCGTACCTTCGTAACCTCTCTTGAATGGTGCTCGCCACCAATGGCTGATTTTCAAACTTTCATTAAATTTTCAAAATTATTGCTAAACCTTCCTTGAACTATGAAGATAATGCAGTTAGAATTTGGTACAGATTTGATCAGCAGTTTTCGCGGTTAGCGATCACAAACGAAAAATGGCTTGTCCTTTTATATAATAGGGTGTATAAAAGAAATGACTGTTTTTAAAACAAATATTTGTATTATTATTTCTTTGATATAAAATACAATTAATACTCAAAGTATAGTCCATTGTTATCTACCGTCATTACCCATCTGCTAGCCAATTGCTCGACGCCACGCTGATACCATTCCTTGGGATGGCTGTCAAAGAACTGTCCAAAAAGTTTTAACTTCCGCAAAATTATCAATTTTTTTCCATTTAAGACAATGGGCCATGGATCGAAACAAGTAGTAATCCGAAGGTGCGAGGTCTGGACTATATGGTGGATGAGGCAGGAGTTCAAACCCAGGAAGTTCTGTAAGCTTTTCTTTAGTTCGACGAGAAGTGTGTGGATGAGCAGGTCTTTTTCACCTTCCCCATAGAGAGAACATGGGGACAAACAGTATCTTTCGACACACAACACTCCCTAGAAAGTTCGCGAGTACTTGTGCATGGATTTGACTTAAAAGCTGCCTGTTAAATAAATAAAGATATTATTGATTAATGTTTCAAGAGGCTCTGATTGATGAAGGTATTAGCAAGTACCTCTTGGGGAGCGGATCGAAAGTCGATGCTGATGGTATACACAAGCATAGTAAGGTCTAAAATAGACTACGGTTGTGTGGTTTATTCTTCAGCTAAACCAAGTCGTCTCCTACTTCTAGATTCTATACACCACGCTGGAATAAGATTAGCCACAGGTGCCTTTAGGACAAGCCCAATAGAAAGCCTCTGTGCTGAGGCCTCCATAGCACCTCTGCAATTTCGAAGACAAGACCTAATGAACAGTTATATTACTAAACTTAAACTTCAACCAACTAATCCAGCTTACCATCATATATTTCATCCCCGCTGTATCAGAAATTTCGAAATAAATACAAGAAACGCCCCTTTAGCAATCAGACAAAAGGAAGTTATAAAAGAAATTTATGATATGCCGTTGGATCAAGCCGACTGTGGCTTTCAATTACCTCCGTGGAAATATGAGAAGTATAAAATAGATCTAAGCTTAAAGCATAAGAGCACAGGATCAAATAGTCTTCGATTTCACGAGAAGTTACAAGAATATTCAGACCACGACATAATATATACTGATGGATCCAAGAAAAATGAATTCGTTGGTTTTGCAATAATTATGAATGGGACAACCCACAAGTATAAATTACCGCATTATACAACAATACACACTGCAGAACTGCAGGCGATTTCTACAGCACTTTACCTATCCGTCAACAGTGGACATTCAAAATTATTAATTTGTACTGATTCAATGTCAGCACTTCAAAGTATAGCTAAATTCAGCAAAACTAACCACACAATTGACAAGATCCATCGTCATTTGGAAATATTAAAAAAACGTAACTTTTCTCTGGACCCCTGGACACTCCGGAATTCCTGGAAATGAAGCAGCGGACAAAGCTGCCAAAGAAGCTTCTGTGATGAATACCGCACCACTAAAAATATATGAACCAAATGATATTAAAGCGCTTTTGAAGAGAAAAGTAAAAACTAAGTGGGAAATCATGTGGTTCGAAACTCCAATGACGAACAAGCTGAGAAATATAAAAAAAAGTACGAAGCAGTGGACAAGCGCAATAAGGGGTAACAGAAGAGAGGAAGTTGTTACAACAAGGCTGAGGATAGGACATTCTAACCTGACTCACGCATATCTGATCACAAAAGAGGCCCAACCACATTGTGAAAAATGTCAATCTCCGATGACCATTAAACATATAATAGAAGATTGCATATTATATCAACAAGACTTTGGGACTAAGAAAATACCCCGATCGACAGAACTTGCTCTAGAGGACTCCAGAAACTCTATTAACAAAATTATAAATCTATTCAAAGAACACTCACTTTACGATAAAATATAATACGAAAATTATAATAAAGGACGAAGAAAAATAAATTTTCACCATTTAAATGAAAAGGGCGTAATAACCTTGTAGTTGATCGCCCAAATAAAAACTCAATCTACAATCTTAACAGCTGCCTTCAGAGCCTCATCAATATCCATTAATGGCCGCCCGGAGCCCATCTTCCAACGTCGTATCTCCACTTCTAATTTTTTTCAAACCAACGCCGCGCAGTGCGCTTTTCCAGAACACCTTCCCCTTCATATTTAATAATTTCACGAGTTGCTTCAGCGGCTGTAAATATTTTTTCTAGTGATGTCTTAAAATTATGAGAATTTCGTAGGAGAATGTCATGTTTCTTCTTTGAAATAAATAACTGAACTGAGGCTTTTTTTGAAGAAGTCCAGTGTTAGTAAACAAGCTTACAGAATGTTCTAAAGGGATTATTAAGTATTGGTAAATAATAAATACCAGTAAGATATTTACAGACTTTTGAACTCTTTGAATTTGATAAAACGGCCATTTTTTTTTTTTTTTTATACGCCCTATTTGTAGTATAGACTTGTATAGATAAAGGCCATTAGTAAGTTACCGACTAGTCGTCCCATCTCTTAATAACAATATAGTAACAATTTTACGACAATTTGCCACCCCAGCCTTTCGTAAGAACCTCCCTGTTTTTATTAGTCCCCTTTTTAAATCTAGTGTTGAAAAGAGCAATATTGAAAACGAAATGTAGAACTGACAACTATTATAAAGTTTGTCTCATGATAAAAAATATATGTATAAAAAATTAATGGAATGTAAAGAATATTTTTTTGATAGTCGCGCGCTGGGTGGAACCACCCCATGTATATTAATAGGTTTGTGTGAGGGGGTAATGCGGCTAAGATGGATGCTGACACTCTGTCCTGTTCTCTTAATAAATCGCCAGGATTCCGAGCATCAGTTTTTTTCCGTGTAGGTGCCGGAGTCCCTTTGTCCCCTGAGCCCTCTCCCAGCTCTCCCAAGAGCTTCGCCCCCACCTTTGTTTCCCTAATATCTCCTTCTTGATTGATTTTCACAGGTAGCGGTTCATCAGCCTCTTTCTTTTTTTCGTCATGTTCTTCTGTATCTTTTATAATCTTAGCAACCGTGGCAACAGCGCCCCTTATCGAAGGGACACTCGTTTTACTTTAATTTTAAATGGGATACAAAGACATAGGTTAAATGGGAAGAGGTTAGCCAGAATGATGAGTGCGAATGTCGAAAACAAAGCAGAAGGTCTTAACGAAGATATAAACACACATATAATCAAATGACAGAAAGAGAGCAAGAAGCTGCATTCCAAACAACGAAGGACATTTTGAAAATCTAATAAAATGGACTCCTTTGATCTGGCTCTGCTTTATTGAAAGTTTTCCTTTATTTTTTATTTATTTATTTTTTTTAATTTTCATTTATTGATGTTTACAACTGTACAAAATAATATTAATTGATAGTGAATAGAATGGCATGTAAATAACTTGTGAAGAACTACTCACTGGTAACACGTTAATTAAAATTTACACTAAAAGGTCTCTAGGCCATCTTCTTTTCAGATGCCTCGGAGGATTATTGGGAATGGAGTGGGAAGCAAGTTGGGAGACTAGTGGATTGGCGTGGTTATGGAGCTTACTAAAGAAGGATAGGTATCTGGTTTGGACTAAAACATAGAGACTGCAAACCATAGTACTTACAAAAATTATATTGTGAAACCAAAAGATACTGAAGTCACGTTTGAGAATAATATTCTATTTAAAATATTAATATTTTTGATAAATAGAAATATTTACTTTTAATTGAGCTACTACAATGATTTTAGTCTTTCTTCATTATTTTTATGATCACACACTTTGTTTTAACGATGTATGATTTATGAATCCACCCATATTTTTTATTTAATATACCTTAAATTATATTTTTAGTCTTTTTTTTTTAAAAGCGTCTCAGTTTGCGCAAAGTTGTACTTTATCACATGGTCACCGACTTTTAGTTCACAATATGGTAACCTATTTTTATTTTTTTTAATTTATTTATTTTTTTTTTTAAATAAAAACAAAGACGGGAGGTGCCGCTGGGTTCTGCTCCCCTCTTGCCTTTCGCGCCATTTTCCTTCTCACAACAGATTAACTGGTTGTCTAATTGTAATTGACAGGTGTCAATTATAAAGATATAAAGTCAAAAAACAAAGATTTATTGGGTCATAGAATACTAATTTAAATAAATAAAAAATACTTCTGTAATATTGGAACAAATCTAAAGACGAATTGAATCCTCATTGGTTATATGGCCTAGAAAACAACACTTGATCCTTTATTTACTTTTCATTAGAGACTTATTTTATTCTTATATTCGTCTTCAACCAGACACTACACCAAAAGTCTGTCCTTATATGCGAATAATAGATATGAATTTATATGTATTTAATAATACAAAATATGGAGGAGCATGAAACTACTTAAAATGTTACTGGTGGATACTGTTATTGTTTATCTACTACTAAACTATAACAATTTTAGTATAAAAGTGAACTTTGGGAAATTGGGGAAAGACGTAAGAGATGAGGGTTTATGTGGGTATTTCCAAACTTAATGGTATTCTCAGGTGCAGTTACATTTTTTAGATTAATAATTCACATTTACTACTGCTACTACTTCATGCAAATGAGCCACTAAAGACTACGCAAAGCATTAACTTCTTTTGAGCCTTTTTGATCTTCCATTTTTCTTTCATTTTTTCGCTTTCTTCTTATCTTCCTACTATTTGGTTCCTTTTTTCATTTTCCTTTCTATCGGACATACTTCCTATTTGTCTACCTTAAGTCTGAATTGCGCTCTATCTGTTATATCTCTCTCTGTTATTCGATCTTTCCTAAGATCCTTCTTTACTTCAGTTATCCCATCCCATATTCTTGATATGTATATTCCAGAATCCGTTTAGTAAGACGTGAGTTGTCCATCCTCTGGATGTGACCAAAGAATCTCAACCTCCCCTCCTCATGTCATGAATTGATAGTGATATTTCTTCAGTCTCCTGTCAGCTTCGTAGCTATATCCCTCGTCCGTCTCATTCCGCCCCAATATCTTTCTTATGATTTTTCTCTCAGTCTTTCTTATTTCATCCATCTCTCCTTTCCTATTTATATTCAATTTTTCTGCCGCATAAAGGCTTTCCGGCTTCACCACAGTGTTATTATCTTATTAAGTATTATCTTATAATTCCTCCACTCATCTGCTTCTCGTTCTAATTCACATTTATATATAATGTACATCACAATAAAACCATTTATCCATTTAAGTCCAGTCTCAATAAAGAATCATATAAATTGACAAGCCACCTGTATTTATACATGTACGGGTAATAAATATTTTTATTATTAGGGATCAAATGGACCGTTGCTGTAGACAATTCACGTTACATAGATTTCTTATTTTTTAAAAATAATGAGAGAGAAGTCACCTCTGAAAAACACCTATGATATATTTTCAATAAATGTAGTAAAGTCAAAAAGCAAACGAATTAATGTTATTGTCAAAAACATCTGACAAAAAGTCCGAAAAAGGGCCATTGGACCTGTTATGTTTGGTACAGTGTTAAATAAGACCAGTTGCAAACTAAAAAGAATTCTCGATTCTCATTCTCACATATAGGAAAAATTTTAAACTTATTATACTACTATTATTAAAAAATAAGCCCATAAGTAAAATGTGTTAAATATTAAGTATTGAACTAGTCTAGTTATATAATTGTAGAGATTGAACTATGCGAAACCCTGAAAAAAATGTACAATTTTCTTTCGTTTGCCTTTCTGTTTATTTGAACAGTGAATGTTACGTATTACTACGTCCATGTTATTATATTTCTGAAGAGTTGTATATTATTCTGTGGGGGGCTGTGTGGAAAAACGCTATGGCTTGCATGGAATTTGTTTGGAAAGGTTTGCATTGTGACTGCTATGGCCGGTTGTAAATCTTAGCAGGTACCGGGCTGTCTATTGAGACGTGTGGTTGTTGAGGCTCCTCCAAAGGTAGGGGATAATAGCAGTGAAAGCTAAAGAATCATTTCCTTTCGCATTGTCAACAATAAAACCATTTTCAAACCTTTTAACCATTCACAAACATTTACCCCTTCCTTAGGAAGCAATAAATTAATGTGGTTTCCAGAGCTCAAAATATTTTCATTTCTATAACAGGATTATTTAACTCATTATTAACATAAGGGATTATTGAACTGCTTTTGTGAATGTAGTGATATTTTTGATATTATGTAATGGCTACATAGGAAACTACCCGAACGGATAGGCATTATCATTTCCTATATGAAGGTTACCAAAAAGCTTTAAAAGTTTATTAGTTTTAACGAGTAGGTACTATGACAATACACGTAATAATTTTATAATAGTGTCAATTAGATTCCAAAATAAATAAATAACTTCAATGACCAAAATTCAAACTAACAATTTGCAGGAATGTGTCGATTCTCGATTACACTGAGTCTTAACTGTGTCAAAAGTTTCTTTTCAGGTTATAGTCTGACCTCCAACCTTCTCCAGTTGTTCTCCAGCGACCCAATTCTGGAATTCCCAATGTAATGTGGTATTTTTTATGACGGATTTCGATATAAAATCAAATTTTAAATGATTTTTCGCGATTTTCGGCGAAACGGTGCCCCGGATAAAAAAATTCACCGACGGTTTTCGATAGAAAATCAAATTTTGAATCGATTTCATACCGTTGATTTTTTTTATCCGGGGCACCGTTTCGCCGCAATTCGCGAAAAATCATTTTAAGAGAATAAGAAATCTAAAACTGGTATTAAATCAATAAATGAATGAAAAATTACTGTTAATTGGAAAAAAAAAAAACATTTTTCAATTACAGGAGGTTTTGGCTCCTAATATAGCTAAAACTGGTATTGCAAAAATAAAATTTTGGGGGAAACCTTCCAAGTGGACCTGTTCTCAGCGCTCGTCTTACCAGTCGCGGGAAGGACTTAATTTCATATTTTTGTTCAAAGTTTATTTTATTTTTACAATACTAGTTTTAGACTGCTTATTTTCTTTAAATGATTTTTCGCTATTTGCGGCGAAACGGTGCCCCGGATAAAAAAATTCACCAGTATAAAATCGATTCAAAATTTAATTTTCTATCGAAATCCGTCGGTGATTTTTTTTTTATCCGGGGCACCGTTTCTCCGCAAATCGCGAAAAAAGGGGATGGTCATCGAATATTGAACACCCTGAATATATAATTTTATATTTACTTTCCTATCTAATAATTTTACTCTATACCAAAATCCCCTTGGGCCGCTCTCATAAGTAAAGAACTCAGATAATTTTAACTAATAATCGAAGTTTTACTCACTTATCGATAGTAATCTTGCATTGAAATATGCAATTGAGCATTATTTCTTAAATATTTTCACCCACAGCAGTAATTTTTAACCTGGATATATTGCACTGATTAAGTGGTTGAAGATTACCTAAAAGGATAATTGACCAACCAATTTAGTTGGTAATCGAGATAAAAATGAGACTATTAAGAAACTCTTGTGGATAATGTACTGCATTATCAGTGCTTACAATTAGAAGCCCATGATCCATATTTTTAAACACAATATCAATAAGCAAAAGATGGACATTTTGATTGGGTAATAATTTTTATTCGATAGAAATAATTTTATTGATTTCATCTGTGGAATTTTAATTTCAAACTATAAAAGTATATGACAGTTTGACAAACCTTGTTTTAGCCACTCAATATTGTGCATTTATTTTTTTATTTTTGTAAATTTGTTTATTACCAAACCTTATTATTTTCTTTCATACAAAACCTTCCTAAAACTATAAAGAAGCATTTAGTACAGATGCGATCATTAGTTTTAACATTGTAAATTCTATTGCGGAATGGTGCTATACACTTAGCGGTAGATTTTCAAACCACTAGAATTCACATGTCGTACCAATAATTGCAATCGTTTTTTAATAATTTAATTGAATATAGGTAAATATTACTATCAGTTTTAAGCCCTGTATAGAACCGTACCTTTGTAACCTCTCATACAGAATGGCGCTCGCCACCAATCGGTCAATATTCAAACTTCAATGTTATCCACATATTATCGCTTTTTTAGTAATAAATTAATTGAAAAATATCATCAGTTATTATTGCTAAACCTTTCTGGAACTATAAAGATGGCGTTAAAATTTGGTACAGGTTGGTTCAGTAGTTTTCGTGGTCTTTCCTTCCTCGGTAATTTCTTATTATGTCTGGAAGATCCAAACACTGGAATTTACCTACCAGTATATTTTACTAAAAATGTTGGAAAAATTTTGAAACTATAACCCATACCTTTGGATATAAGATATTGGGGTTTTCATAAAATGAATTATAACTTTTCCGAATGGTTTCACCACCCTCCAAGACATTATTGTAGCAACACCATTGATTGTGTTATTATAATGAAGAAACTTTTCCAAAAAATAAAATAAAGGGTTTCATTATTAGTACAGTGATAGTTTAAACAATTAAATAGAATCGTTGGTGTTAAAATGAATACTGGTAGTATTATATGATTCGACTCAATATTGGTACACAAAACATTGAAGCGGCTCTTAAATAGAAGTTTCTAGTTTTCCACATTGCAGTAACCCTGCAATGGGTGCATATATTTCTACGCGTCCAATCTCTCGACATAACGCGTATTATCATAGATATTTGTACAAACATGTTTAGTTATACAAAATGTGAAATATTTAAAAATAATATAGGAATTAACATTGAGTGAATATGAAATATAAGCAATACTTAATCAATGGAATTATAAGTTAATAAATATAAAAAGATAGAAAACAAAACAAAATATAGAGAAAACAATTTTTTTTAAATATATAAATATAAAAAAAATAGGAGGTACAATTGTAAACAAACTGTTCAATTGTTAAGCTCTATATAATCATAATGATCCACAAATGCATCAAATTCATCAAAGTATTTGTCTATGAAATCCTTCTTTAAAGGCGGCCATTTGCTTCCGTTCAATAGGACTTTGGATATCAGTTTTTGTCTGTACCTTTCCAATTTTCTGCAGTCATAAATAAGATGGTCGCAGTTACAAATGCTGTTATGATAAGTTTAAACCTGTGTAAGAAACGTTTTGCTCTGACATGTCCTGTCAGAAACTGGGTTAGTTTTTATGTCAGTTTTTTAATTTTGTTTCTATCGTCTAAGAGTTTTAATAAATTCATAAGTATGTCTACCTTTTGTCGAATGTGTCCATTTTTCGTTCCAAGTTTGTCGAGTTATAGTTTTCAAAATGTGTTTAACTGCACTAATTGGTGCCTTATTAATTAATATTTGAAGAGTTGTATCCTTTGCCGAATTTTTAGCTCCTGCATCTGTCCGCTCATTTCCTTGTAAGCCTGCCTGGGCTTTTATCCGTTTGAAGGAAATAACTTAAGCTTGAGATACTTAAAATATTCAAAGAATTAAATATCTTCTAACAAAACGATCTACGACAAATAAAAGTATTTATATGAAAGGGTAGTTGAATCCATCAAAAAAAATATAACATTCCTTCAGGTAACAAAGGGGAGCTAAGCTATCTTTTGGAAAGGTGACTGAAGGAAGCAAATAGTCATCATTGTTCTGCTGTTGTTTGGAGTGTGGCCTGATGTGAAGAGACTGTTAGGGCCTAAGAGGAAAGGGGCTAGCGGGAGCGGTCACGGTGGACAAGGCGGACCGAATTCAATCAGAGATCTCCTCGATTCGCCATGTTGTCTCTGTAGGATTAGTTCCACTGCCGTTCCCAGGCTGCCGGGAGATTATTTCACACTGGATATGACCCACTCCTTTCAGCGGCCTGTCACCTGTCCGTTTCACCGCCTACCCCTCCACCCCTCCACTCTCACGGAAAATATATAAAAAGTCGTCTAAGAAAAGAAAAAAAACATCTTAAACGGTATAAACATTTTCTTTAGGAATACCCCTGGGCTCCAGCCACACACGTTTCTTCTTGAGTGTTTTTTAGCTACGTATGGTCGCATCGGGCGCTGTTCCGAAAAAATAAACAGAAAAACAGATATATAATAAAAAAAAAAATAGAAAAGTTGACTTTATTTACTTTCTTTTAATTAATATTATGCTAGCATTCCAAATCGCGGCTTCACCCACTTTAATAAGTCAATAACATAAATAATTTTAGCTAATAATTGCAGTTGTATTTATTCATCAATAAAATCTTGTATTATAGAAAGCATGCAACCTAATAAATTACATTTCGATTTTTGTCTCCCGATGTTATGAGAATGATGTGATTGTTAGGGTTTTCATTACTGGAAAGTAGGGTTGGGCGATAGTCGATAGTTACTATCGATATATCGATAGGTCATGCTTATCGATGGTCACTATCGATAGATCTTTTTTACCCTCAAGTTTTGAAACTCTCGGAATTATGCTGATCTGTATCTGTTCAGTGTCCAGTTCTTTTGAAATTCAATTCGGAATTCCTAGAGCTCAAGGGTTTTTCAAAGATTAAGCTAAAGGAAAGAAGAAATGCTAATTTTTCTTTCAGGAAATATGTGGCTCATGGAGCACACTTGACTCTTGAAATTAACTATCTCGTTATTTTTCTTTTCTGATGATTTGATTTGTTCATTATCATTGTAACCATGTAAATTGTAAATATTTTTTTTAAAATTGAAAATGATATATTCTTATAATTCATAATCCTGCAAATTTCAAATAGTAAGTAGATAATTGTATTAATTAAATTAGTTGAAATTCTTTATTGAATAGCTCTGGGAAAAAAAGGAAGCAACTATCGAAAAACTATCACATCGACCTATCGATAGTGCTAATATCGACTAACGTCCAACCCTACTGGAAAGTCCAACATATTATTGACCATGAAAGAAACAGCCAGTCCAAAGATTCACTACAACGTTTGTGTGTCTGGTCTTGCGATTTGTTAATTCCAATAGCAAAGAAACTTTAATAACATTTTTCATTTTAATCGTTTGAATTGAAATGTTAGATCATTAGTAATCATTGAAATTCTAGTAAATCGCTGTTTCAGTGAAATTTATAGTTTCAATAATATTTCAACGCATAGCTTATATTTTAGCTTAATACGATTATATAAATTAATTAGTTGAAGGTAATGTAAAAACCTGATAAGACAAGCAATTTTTAATAATAATGTGTGTGTTGGGAATTATTTCTATATTATTAGCAATACATTAGCCGATTTTCAAAATCAACATGTCGCACCACATATTTATCTCTTTTTGATAACAATTTATTTGAAATAAGTAAGTTTTATTGTTAATTTGAAGCTTTAGAAAACAGCGTACCATTGTATACCTCTCTTTCACCACCTATCGGTCGATTTTAAAACTTCACTGGGATCCACATATTTATCGATTTTTTAATCCAAATTTGAAAGAAAATCAGTAGATTTTAATATTACTAAACCTCCCTAGAGCTACGAAGAATATGTAGTTAAAATTTGGTACAGATTAGTTCAATAGTTTTCGTTGTTAGTGATCACGAACGAAAAATGACTGATCCTTTTATACATTAGTATTAATTTACTACTACTTGTTTTCGAACGTGGTGATAAAGTCACTTGAGGTACGCATGATGGTGTAGAAGGATCAATTCAATTAGGATTGATGAATTAATTGCCACTTCTATTGGAATTTTTTATTTGGAAACTAGTCTCCAAAGTTAAACATTCGTCATCAAATAAAAAATATTTCAAAATATCAGCACTTTGTTACATATATTATATACAGGGTGTCCCAGACACAGTATAAAAAAAATTGTGTAATACTGCATGCTAAACAGGGTAGAATGGCGTAGAAATGAGGTCCCTATCTCTATCTGTTGAAGAGATAAAAAATTTTTGTTTTTATTTTTAAAATCTTACTTTTTTCTGAAAAATGGTAGTTTTCTCTATTTTGGTTTAGCGTAGAAACAAAAAAAAAATGACATTTTCTTAATCAGCATTAAATTTTCTAAATGAAATAGGTCTAGTTATTTTAAATCTACTTTCAGGGGGCTTTTTAACGCGCAAAACATTAATAAATAAAACACAAAACATTTATTAAAACTCAAATTTTTAATAGTTTTTGGAAATTCCTCACTCCCCACTAAATCACACTAAAAGCCGTCAACCCATTATACAATACACTTCACCTTTTGAGTCTAAAAGAAGTTTTTTTGGTGAAAAACATGCTAGAGAATAAATACTTGATTGCTTCACGTACCTACTAGAAAAAACTACTTTATTGAATAAAAGTATTAGTTGTTTTATCTCTTGTCCATATGCATGAGGGGTAAAGAGTTGTGAAGGTGTACAAGCCCTCCCTCCTCCTCCCCCCCCCAAAAAAAATCTTATTTATAGGAAGTTAAGGGGGGGGGGGTGACCCAAATTCTTCCTGATCACCTAATGTTACATAAAGGTACTTCTTTTTTCATTCATTTCATAATGCGCCCTGCTACTGCTGGGCTTGATATGATAAAGTATTTACGATGGTTCTGAGCAGCTCTAAACATAAAAAAAATCTAAAACAGAAAATGGCTCACTCTCACTAAACGATTATGGTTGAATACAATGAGCTGCAGCTAGTTGAATGATTCACATAACTCAGCTACCGCTCTTTCTCCAAATCAGGTCATTCTTTAAACAGAATGACAGATCACATTATCACAGAATAATATTAATCCTTCCTGAATGAAACAAAAGGCTTCAAGATGTATAGCAATATAAGTTACGGTTCAAAAAGATTCTCATAGGCTCAGTGGAAAGCATTACCTCTTAGAATCATTTCGTGAGATCTCTAACTATATCAAACATGGGTAAACTTTTTAAGGGGAGGGCCGGATGAAATAGAAAAACATCTAGAAAAAATTGAACAAAACAAAGTTTTACAAGTGATAAATAAACCTTATTTTTTACTTTATCTCATTACACTCAACTTATATGGTACAACGGTAGAAAACTTGCAAAAAGCTATAAAAATGTATTATTTTTTAGAAGAGTATGAAGGTGTATGTGACAGATGAAACTGTGACTGAGCTTCTAAAAGTTGTTCGTAATCTGGTAGAAACTGGGATGTGCTGATTCGCAGTGGTAAAGATAAATGATGGTCAGTCAATCGGTTCCTGAAGCTGTTTTTGCGAAGCTTCATAGTAGGTAAAACCTGTTCACAGATGTAGGAAGATGCAAACATCGCAATTATCTTCTGAGCGTGAGATTTCAGGTTTGGGAAACTTGATTTTAACAGGACCTTGTAGAACTCAATTTTAGAAACGCTGATAAATAGTTGCTTCATTTCATTGTTTCATTGCAACTCGATCAGTTCCAGCTGCAATTCTAGTTCAACCTAATCACAATCCACATTAAGTGGCATGCTAAAAATGTCGAATTCCTGATCAATAAATTTGAAGTCTTGGAATCTTCTTTCAAATTCTTCATGAAGACATACCAGGTCTTTTTCTTAGCTCCTACGTTTTTCTTCCGTAACTGCAATAGATTTTAGTCTTAGAAAATGAGTAAAATCTTTCTTGACTAGTTGTTTAGAAAGTAGCTTCAATTGCTTTTTGAACCCCTTGATATGACTCATAAAGAATTAAAAATAAATGAATAAAGAAACAAAAATCATGGATTAATTTATTTTTTCGCTGGAGTTTAAGGTTCAATGTGACTGAGAAGATCAGTAAAAAAATGCAAAGTCTGAATTCCATTCACATCATTCAAGTGTTCAGACTCGTCCATTCCTTCTTCTTTCATAAAAGAGATTATTGCCGACATGCGACAATACCTTAATTAAGACGCAACGAGAAGAAAACAATCATTCTATTCTAGCTTTGCATAAAATAAATTTTGTCTTGTGTATAATTGTGTGTGACCATGTCGCGGGCCGGAATGACTAGCCCGAAGGGCCGCAATTGGCACGCTGGCCGTACTTTGCTCATCACTGAACTATATCATCTCCTAGCTCACTAAAGTATACTTGTTAAATTTTTTAGATATCAACCCAGAGTCAACTGTGCATCAGCTTGAAAATCGTGAATACATGTCGGTTCGGTTTAGTAAAAATGGTATTAAGACTCTATGATACTAAAGCCAAAATTTTGTCTGGATTTAAGAGATAGAACTTTAGGATTCAACAAGACAAGTATTTTTTTGTAAATACCTTTTTATTTTAAATGATGTATGCACCACTTTGCTCAATAACCTATTGGCAACGATTCAGGAAATCGGAAGGCTCTCTTCTTCCAATACGATTTGGGTTTCTTTTTAAAAAAAAAAAAAAAAAAAAAAAGAAGATCAAAAAACCTTCAAGGTTATTTTATGGCATCCTTGTTCGGAAATAATTTCCTTGTTAAATAGTTTTGAAGTAATCGGAAAAGGTGGTAATCAGCAAGTTCAAGCACTATGAAGATGATCACATGCGTCAAAGCGTTGCTGCAAGTTCCAATCGGTACGTTTCTGCGTCCCCCACGCATTTGCTCAGCGTATTTAGCCCGCGTCACTTACGTGGAAAATGATTCATCCAGGTGATTCACCTTTGTGTTGCTAAAGCCGTAATTTTTTGGTAACTATTATCGAAGGGGAACGTCAAAATTTCCATAGAAGAAGCGCGAAAACCAGTTTTGTATTGTACTTTCTCTTTTGACGTCAAGCGGATAAACTCAGCAAATCTTACGACGTTTCAAGGGCGCTAAGCCTTATACGAAAACGGTACAGCATTATGTAGCGATAATGCTCAGCTGTAAACTCCATTTTTCTTTTCGTAAAAAGAATAAAGCTAAAAAAATACTCTGAACTATTTTTGAAGATCCATTTATCATTATTAGTATTTAAGTTAAGGTGAACTGAAAACACCGTCGTCAAAAGAAAGAGGTCAGTGGCTTTTTGACCTATCCTAAACTCAGACACAAAATACAAAGCCTTTGCAAGAGTTATATCCATATCTTCTGTTTAACGGACTCGAAAAACATTCCTCTCTTCAACCTCACACGTCTTCAGTCTTTCATACTTGCTGTTAACTTGACGGTGATTATAAAGGCAATGGCTAAGGAATCTTTTGAATCTCTAACCGATATTTTTTTTTCGATTTCAAAATAAATTTCGCAGGAATCTTAGTTGTGAGGGTAATTTGATTTAAAAGATACGAATTAATAAATAATGTCGCCTTCATTCATGATAGATCCCAGACCGCTGTCCGAAATAGTTAGTATTTCACTGGCCAATTCTGTGTTGAGGATCAACAAACAACCGACTTTTCACACCTCTTTATATGAATCGGAAAAACAACTCCAGTAGTGGATCCTATTTGTTTATCATTCCTTCAGTTTTGTTTAAAAATCTTTTTCGAAAAAATTCTATTTCAGTCTTTGTGTTTACACATTCTATTTATTTTCTATTTCTTCAACCATTTATATATATTGTTCTCATAATAATAAGGACTTTCTTTATCATTTTTCTTTCATTATTTTATTATACTTATTTTTTTCTTTATCAATTATATCACATTCGCACTTTTGCCATATACATCTACTTTACTAAGATATGAAATTAATTCATCATCATCATCATCTTATGGTCCTTGCAGAAGTCTGGCATCCTCTACAATTCTCTTCCATTCAGACCTATCATCATCTGCCCTTATCCATCCTCTCACACTCAGAGTCCGAAGATATTTGTCATGATTCCTAGGAAGGCATTGATTGTTTTTCCTGTAATTACTACATCATCCGCAAATGCTGTTGGGTCAGTTTCTGGTATATACATCCTCCTGATCTTGTGCGGATCTGTCTCATGACTACTTCCAACATTAAAATGAATAATATTAGGGGAAGAGGGCCTCCCTGTTTAACATCCTTATGGATTTTAAAAACCTGCTACAGCTGTCCTTTAATTTTCAGCACTCCTTTAATTTCCTGCAGGATCATCTTAATAAGACTGATAAGCGTAATGGGGTATCCTAAGAATTTTGATATAGGGCAAAAAGAAAATTAAATTAATTACAAACATCAAATCCAAAAAAAAAAAAAATCAAATAGTACTTATTATTTATATGAACAAAATTCAATTAACTGATGGCAAAACCTCGAACTAATACATTTCCAAAAATTAATTTAATACTTTTCGGAACATTTTTTGTTTGACTCTTTAAGGAAATTAACAACACTTGAACTTTATTTATTATTATTTTTTTTGCATGAAACAAATCTTTAATTATTTTATTGAATTGACAGATTCGATTAAACGCTAAAAAAATTTTGAGATCTTTAAAATTTGTGATAGTATGGGGAAAATCTGACATAATACGAATGAAAACCTTATGCTTTTTATGTCGTTTAGCAGAATTATTTAAAGTTTGGGAAGGTTTGAAATGTTTGAAATGAAATGTTGAAACCCTCATAAGACGAGATTAATTATATAATTTGTCAGCTTCGGGTATCACTACATACCAAGAATAAACGTTTTGTAAAGATTCGGTCTTATTAACATTATCACACGGCTGCAAAAACTTTTTTTCTTGTTTTCTTTATTATTTGATATATGGTCTCAAGCCCGTTTTTGTGAGCCTTTTTCTTATCCGAATTCGGCAAGAATTCATTCGGTCATTTAAATTAAAAATAAACTCTAAAAAATTGATAAACTGTTTGAGAAGAAAATTGCTATACGAAAAAACATCTTGATCACAGCTTATTAGGTTACAATATTGTTTTAACACAAGTGTCCGTTTTCAGTCTATTTCATTATATTTTTCTTATTTTGTTATTATTACGTCATAGTATAATCTTTGAAATTTCGTAATTTTTTTCTACATTATTTTTATTGCTTAATATTGTAGAATCAATATACCAAAATATTGGTTTCCGATACCGATTCCCCATATATTTCCCTTGGAAAATGATTAACTGATGTGTTAGGAACCCAGATAGGCTAGGAAAAACAAATCCACGGATAATCGAGACCCCATAATAAAAAAATACTTATGTTTGCGATTATAAAATATACAAGTAACACTATAATGTAAATCAAAAAGTTTAAGGCTTAAATAAATTCAATAATTTTCTTTTACTTAAGTACCGACATTCTACTGCTGTCGCACGATCTCTCCATTGCCTAAATATCATCAAATCGAGCGATTTTATTTCTGATCTGCCTTCCAAATATTTAAGTGCCATCTCCAACCCAACAATCCTTCCTTTTATGGTGAGAAATCTTCCTCTCTTACAGCAGAGATGCTTGTACTAACAAGTTTTGACTTGTAACTCACAGATTTGAATGCCGATTTCTATGTGGGTAGTAGGAACCTATAATAGAGCAAAACTAGAGTAATAGCCGCTAATGAGCTTTGGGAGCCGAAAAAAAAATTGAAATCACGTTTTATTTTTTTTCTCAGCTCTCAGTCTAGAGAGAGAAACGAAGGCAAGCGGCTGTCCAGTTAAAAAACGAAAATAATTTGCCCTATCTCACAGGTTTCGCCACCGATTGAAACCAAAATTTCAAGGGCTTCTAGAAGCCGCAAAACTGCATAGTTTAGCCAAAATGCGGAGGTTGTAGGATTTCCCCTAATTGAGATATCTCAAGTTATGGTTGACCACGGAATTTTTTTTTTCAAATCAGTTTTGTTCACTAAAATCTAGAGTCCCACAGTTATATAAATGGATAAAAAGTAGAATGCACGCTGATGGTGCGTTGAATCGAGATTTGATGTCAGTTTTCCATGAAAAAATTTTGCCACTGATTTACAGCGGATTTTATTGGATTTTTGTCATTTTTTTGGAGTTTTTGAACACCCTGAAGCCGGGTCGCGTTACAATCATAACGAAAGTTATGTAGAAAGAATATGAGTAGAAATTAAAATACAACCAGAAGAAATCAATAAAATTATTCGAATAGAAATTTCGATCATTTGCTTTTTGATATTGTGTTTAATAATATGATTTATGAGCCTTCAGTTGCATTGCAGTCCATTATCCGCAAGATAATGTTCATCTGGAATAGCAACTCATACCTGAAAATTAAAAATCGGATTTCCAATTATGCTTTTATATAATCTTGTAACACATAATCAGTGTAATTTTAACCTGGTAAAAAATTACTGCTATTTGTGAAAATATCATGATATATTTATCGATATTTTTTTCTTTCGAGTTCAGCCATCTGTGGACCACGTTTAACAATTCATTCCTTGCTCATCCATTCTTTCCAATATTTCTTCATCACCTCTGCCTCATGTTTTCTCCTTTCATCTGACTACTGTCAATTAATTTGTGTTTAACCGTTTCCAAAAATTCGATCTTGTTTACTGCTTTCAAAAATTTTTCTCTGTCCCACATTGAATTCCGCTGTATATTTGCCATCATATATTCTTTAACCATCCGTATCCATGTATTTTCTTTCAATTTTTGGATTCGGTGTTGGAAAATTTTATTTGCCGTTCTCTCATCCATTCTTATTAAATGTCAATCCACGTTTCCTCATATCAATATTTTGATGTGTTTCTGTATTACTTTTGAGTTTAAAACCTTCTTCAGTCTTTCTTGGTCCCAATATTTTACTTAATATTTTTCTCACCTTTTTTTTTGATATTTTCAATTTCTCTTTTTTTGTTGAAAAACAAACATTTAGAGGCATATAAGCTTTCAGGACCAACAACTTTTTTATAATGACGCAATTTAGCCTCAATAGAGAGACTTTTTTTTATTATATATCCTTTATAGTTTTTAGTTCTTTGTTTGTATTCACACGAGTCGAAATATAAAACTTTAAGTATTAGTTAAAATTATCTATATATTTTTTTTTTTTTTTTTTTACTTATGAGAGCGGGCGACACCGGAATAGAGGATGCTAGTTCATAATAAAATTATTTAAAAATAATAGAAGGTTCGGTTGATCGTGTCCCGTGTCTATATTACTATACTCTTAAGACGATAATATTTGCAATGATTAATCTTTAGTTTAAATCGTCTTAGGCTTTGTTTCTTTTTGTTTGTATCTTTAAAAATTTATATACCTTGCCGGAAGATTTAAAAAAAATATTATTAGTCATAGTAAGTATAAACTTAATGATGACCAAAGTGTTTGTTTTTTGTTGTTTTTTTCACACCATAACGATCGTGTTTAATGATGCGTGCAGGTTAAAATATTAACATTACCCTGATTCCCCGCAGAAATATTAGCGGACGAGTTTTGGTGTGGGCAGTGTGGCTACTTGATGGAACAGTAGGCGTGTTCGTGGCGGGTGGGCGGGGCGAGGCGTGGCTCCCGGCTAATTGGTCCATGGATACATCCCGACACCCTTCACGGCCAAACAAAACAAACCTCGGCTAAACAAACACCTACCACCGTCACAGCCTTCTGCTCGTGTTTAACCGAGAAATGTATATGTTTCTTAACGACTAAATTACCTCAAACATATAATATATATCACTTCTTCCACAGTCCCTAGAACGTAAAGATAACAAAATGAAACAGAAAAGGTTAGTAGAAAAAGTGTTAGAAAATAGAACGAGTCATAGGTGTTTTAAACATGTTCTACTACAAATCAATAGCTAGGTGCCCAGGTTAGATTTGTTTAATAATATTTAAATTTGAAAATTATCCTTGAGGTGTGCATAATGGTATAGAAATCAGTCAGGGAGAAATTGAGTTTAATTTTTGTTTAAATAAAGAACTGCTATGTTTTGTTTTTTTATTTCCACTTATTGCGATTTGAAGAAGGAGGAAAGAAAAATATCCTTGGCTTCACATCTTTCATGGATTTAATCTACTTTAAGTGATTCAGAGAGTAGGTCTCGAATTATGATTTTTCTATTTTTCATAGCCACGTTACAAACTATTTTTTCTAGTAGTTAAACCCTTATTATTAACATTTACAATAAAAAGAGCCTGTCCATAAAAGCAAAGATCAGGCACTACAATACTGTAGTAAAGCCAGTTATACTATATGGGACAGAGACCATGAACCTCCCTGACCTGGAAAGAATGCTGAAAGTAGAAAGAAAGATCCTAAGGAGAATTTACGGCCTTAGGAAAACCCAGGAAGGATACAGATTAAGATCAAATGAGTAGATCTACAAAGAAACAACGAACATAGAGACGGAGATGAGAATTAAGAGACTGAAGTTCTATGGACATAAGGTAAGAATGCCTAAGGAAAGACTTAATAAGGCTATTTTTCAGAAAATTTGGGATTACAAGAGTGCACAAGGATACATAAAACAGCTCAAAGAGGAGATCAGCAAACTGGGGATTGAGGACCGTGACTGCTTTCATAGAGAAGAATATAGAAGGAAACTACAAGGAATAGCGGTTCTTGTGGACAGGAAGGAGCCGAAGGAGGGTATGGCCTGGACGGAATAGAGGAAACAGAGGCAATGAGAAAGAATGAAGGAGATATGGATGATGAGAAGGAACAGAATTAAAAATCCATCTTCGTAATATTCGCGTGGTCTCTATGGCCTTTTCGTGAAAAAAAAAACCCTTATTATAGCCCAAGAAATGGATTATTGGAGACGTTCCTGCGCAGTATCGCGGCTTCAGAAAGTTCCAAACACTGAAATTAGGGCAGAGAGTGGAACAAACGGACAGCATCGGAACAAACGGATTGAGACTATGAGACTAAAGTGGTTTGGGCACGTTATGTGAACGGCAGAGTAGCGATGGTCAAATAGAATTTTTGAAAGGAGCCCGCAAAGAAGACGGAAGAAAGGTCACCTAGAAGACGTTGGGTTGAGGGCGTCATGGAAGGAATGATGAATAGGGGAATGTGTTGAAGGAGATTGGTCGGATAGACAGGCCCCAGTTTATATATGGGCTGACTGGGCTATAGCCCACAGCGCCAAATATTTAGGGAAACAAAATTTACAAAAAAATTTTTTTTTACAATATTGTTTTGATTTGTTTAGTTGTAATGTTCCACACCAAAGAAAATCAATTTTTATTAGTGTCGAATAAACCTTTAAAGCTCACAACTTTGGTGAACTTATTAATGAAACTTGATTTTGCTATTCCTTACCCCCAGACCCCTCGGCAGGGAGGTGGGGAGGGGGGCGCCAAAGCTGTTTGCAGCCCAGGGCGCTATTCACCCTAAACCCTGGCCTGCGGATAGACAAAGATGGAACCAATGTATTTTTGGAGAGGATATATAACATATCGTTGTAAAAAGATCTTCGATAAAAACCCTTATTATTATTATTTTTTTTTTACTGTGAGGTAACATTTAGTACCCTTACAGAAGTGGAGCTTCATCCCCTTTAAGCGACCAGAATACCTTTTATCGACTCTAGCCTCCTGAATTATTTTGGTATTTTAGTCGCTACTTTTCCAGGGGAAAGAAAGGTTATACTCCTTCATTTACGCAAAAGCTCTAAATCCATGTTCAAACTAATATTAACTTCTGTTTACCTTCTGATATTAAAATGGTAAATAAGAAAATAATGAAGTGGAAATAAGAAAATATTAAAATATAAGACACTAAATAAATGTTAAAATTAATATTATATTAAATCAGAATTTAATATTAATTCAACAAGTGTAAATAACAAATTATAAATATATAAAACACAGAATCGTTATTGAATGTTATGTGATGTTAATTTCTGCTATATTTTCTCAAGGGAAGTGGAAATAAGAAAATATAAAACCTGTGATATACTTTTTTCACATTTATTTTTAGATTGATATTTTATTGAATTAATAATACAACCCGTCTCACTATAGGGTAATAAGTAATATGGATGACAAAGAATTCATTCACAAAATATCTAAACTGAAAATTTCTCACTTAAATTGATATAACAAACATAGATATATAAAACACCAAATCCATGTAAAAATTAATCTTCTAAATCTTTGTTACACTTTCGCTTATTGGAGAAGAAGACATAAGAAAACATGAGTTTATAAAACACTAAATCCTTTATGAAACTCGTGTTTTTAACTTCTGTTTCACCTATTTACATGTAAGAACACTAAATATTAATATAACCCACTAAAAACACAATCCAAGTTGAAACTGTATAAGTGTTTGTTTTCTATGTGAGGTTATAGGAATGAACTATCGATAAATGTAAACTCGAAGTGAAGCGTAAGGATCGAATTGGTCGGTGTAGTGCGGGTCAGGTAGGTTTCGTGGAGACACGCTTGTGTAACGGAACCATTTTTTTCTATAAATCAGTTGAACTTCTATTATTTTTGTTTTAAACAGTTTGCTGTGAGGTAACATTTATATGGTAACTGCTGGCAGGAACGCTGTTTAAAGTTGTTTCACTTAAGAATCCATGATCTTGTGTAATTAGACAAAGATTTTCAGATTGAAAATTCTAAACTTTCCTATATTTGTACTGAACATTGTATTGGAGGGCGTTTGTGATAACGATAGTTTAATTGAAAAAGTTCCTGTGTGATAAAAAGTCTCACAGAAAATAAATATAGAAAATATAAATCAGAAAAATGTGACTTGAGGAACGCATTAATTAATTAATAAGGAACAATACAATTAGGATTGATGAATTATTTGGCACTTCTATTGGGATTATTTTTATTTTAAAACAAGTTTCGAATGTTAAACATTCATTATCATTTTTAAAACATACAAGAAATTCAAAACATCAACACTTTGCTACATTGATTGTATCTATTGATTTTGTTTTTGAAATGTACGATAGGAAATCAAAAATGTTGGTGCTTATCTAAGAAAACAAAATTATCAGGACCTAGGGCAGAGTGTTTGTAATCTGAATGTAAATTTGTTTGTCTAAGAGAAAAAAATCAAACAGTCATAGGGAAAACTGAAAGGTTTTAACCCACCTTCTTGTAGACTATGGTTTTTTTAAGGCAGTTCTTCATCAGTGAAAGCTTCATTCAACGGATGGACGTTACAACAGATGTACAAGGTTGCTCGAAGTCGGGTAATTGATCATTATAGGTGTTCATGATCAAACTGGTGAGTAAAAGCTTTTCAAAAATATCCCTACATGATTACACAACTAACGCAAAAATCAATAGTTTTTAGATATCCACCAACAAGGAGATGCATTTTAACGTACACAATATTCTTCTTCTTTCCCTTTCTCCTTAGGAGTGCTAGTTGTACATTAGCCTCGGATCAACTTATTCATATGATTCGATTCTGTGAGGAGTACCTTTTTGTGAACATCTTGACTTTTTCTTAGCGGCCGAGCCGCACACATTCATCATCACATTTTATCATTGATGATATCCGGACGATCCCGCTATCTATTAATTTGCACCAAAAAACTAATTTATTATTTTACATACATGATGAATATAGTTATGGATAATTAATAGTGTGCATTGGCGTCACTCCCACGATGCAGTACCCCCGTTTTAGAATGATCCCTGTGGATCATTTGTGCACCCAAGATTCTCCAATTTAAGCGAAACATTTAGGTTCATATCATTACATGAAATCTAATGCATTACCGTGACTGAATTGGTTATTTAACAGCCTCTCTTTGGCTCTTTAATCCATATATTCATAGCAATCTGCAACTTAGGAGAAACTGTACTACTCCATCAAAATAAGTAAAATTTTGAACAAGGAAAAGGACGATATTCCAAGTATCCACTTTTGAAGAGGATATTTGTTCGTTTACGTATCATTTAAACTTTTCTGTTTCTGTTTTAAAAAGGAGACAAACAATCTTAACGCCTTAGCGTTCCTTTCGGGCTGCAATAAATTTACTCTAAGTCATTTATCAAATTAGGAGGAAACCTATTCTCTAATGAAAATCAACTATGTTTCAAAAGGTGGACTAAGCGAAAGCGTAAATCTTCATGTGCCATTCAGCCTCTGTGATTTGTTCTGTAGGGAAATAACCTAGTGGTTGAGTATGGATACTGAACACATTATCGTTGGTCATTATTTGTATAGGTAAAGAAAGGGTTTTTCTTTCTAAAATATTTGTGATAGTAAAATAATAATAAAACAAATGTACAAGCAACTAGTCACTATTTTTGACATTCCTTGCTAAGTCCATAGAAACGCTTCATGGTTTCGAATGTGATGGACGGAGTTAAGGGATTTTATGTTCAAGATAAAATTGATTTAAACATACTTTTCAAAGTTATATTAATTATTAATATTAATAATGAATTAAAATATGTATTATTAATTATTGCGATGTTTATGTGACTTTAAACTTTTGAAACTAGGAAAATTCTATTGTGTAAAATACGATCAATTATAATACATATTTGAGAAAATAAATAAATTAAGTAAATTAACGTTAATATGAAGCCGATATACGGATAACTACTGAATAGAATATGTTAAGCTAATGACTGAATAAAAGCTTTGGACACATAAATTTA
Source organism: Euschistus heros (assembly GCA_003667255.2). Taxonomy (NCBI): domain Eukaryota; kingdom Metazoa; phylum Arthropoda; class Insecta; order Hemiptera; family Pentatomidae; genus Euschistus; species Euschistus heros. The sequence continues at coordinate 402,559 of RCWM02000032.1, read as the reverse complement.
ACAACTTTAACGAATAGAGATACATATATATTTATTTTTTTTTTAATTCTTATGGGATAACAATTTGTTCAAGTAGAGAGAAATTTTACCATTTCCACTGAAGAACTTACATGACATAAGCTTAAAAATTTGTAAAATCTTGGGTAAAAATCAGTGCTGCAAATTCCAACATAACAGTTTTCCCCAGGGTAACAGCAAAATTTTCTCCCCAGCCTTTTCAAAACTTCCTCCCGATTTCCCCAAATGACAAATGAGTAATATTACTTTCTAAATTCAAAAATGAGGCATTAGGTTCATAAATATCTTTATGTCAATTAAAAATTAAGATATTCTTCGTATATTTAATGTAATTAGATATTGTTATAAGATAAAAATGAATATTTTTTATAGGCAACTTATACGCTACTGTGTCGAATAGATTTTTTTACAACTTAAATCGATTAAAAAATTTAATTTGAATTTCCCCCTCGTGAGAAAATATCTCCCAAATTGGCAGCCCTGCTGATGACGTGTAACCTCCAATTATTGCTCGAATTTCCCCCAAACTACCTCCAAAAGTGCAAAGGCTAATAAAATTTCAACCCAGAGGAAAATTACCCCCAATTGGCCCTGATTAAAATTATTTTTCTCTAATCTTTGAATTAACTAGAGGGATATTCCAAATGTTGGTGAGGATTTTCTCGTACCACAATCATAGGCTTGATATTTAATTTTTTTTTCTCTCCCTCTTTTAGAGTTTTCAAAGGTATTTCTTTAAACTGAAATTCGTATTGTGTATTCCTCCAGATCTTGGCCAGTGTTTTAACGCTCTTAATGGCCATATAATGGAGGGTCAATACCTGAGTTGCTCCGTGGGTGGGGGCGTGTCATTTGTTGACAACACATGTCCACCCCCGGGACGGTCTCCTTCCCAGAAGCACCATTGTTGCCAAGATAGTCAAACGGTATAATAAATAAGGCCATGGAGGAAAGTGGACAGGGGAGGATGCATTTGTCTTGGCTAGTGGGTGGCCGCACTTGGGGGAGAACAAGACATCACCTGCTCCTGATCACTGTGCTAACTTAACAAAAAGGTGGCCAACTATTATACTGAAGGCAGTTGGCATCCGGATGTGTTGGACGGATGCCGCATATGTTTAGTCCTGAAAGCTCAATTTCCTCCGAAAACTACCGATTCCTCCTCCAAATAGATATCCGGATAAAAACTATATACTTCTTTGATTATATCAAAATAGCATCCCTGTCGTGGCTTCACCCGCTATCGTAACTAAAGAACTTGTATAATTTTAACTAATGATTGAAATTTTATGAATTTCTATTAACCGTTAGAGAATAATGAGTCCAAAGATCCACTAAAACGCTTAGTCTGGCCATAAAATTTGTTGGTAATCTTCAACAAGCCGGTCTCCACGAAACTTACATGGCCAGCGCTACACCGACCAGTTCGATCCTTACGCTTCACTTCGAGGTTACATTTATCGATAGTTCATTCCTAAAACCTCACATCTAAACAATCACTTCAACACTTTCAACAAGGATTCTGTCTTTTATATATTTATAATTTATTATTTACACTTCCCTGGTATCGGACAGTTTATCAGGAGTCAACATTACAGGTGGTTGAGCATCATATTAATTCTGATATAATATAATATAATTATAAAATTGATTTAGTGTCTTATATTTTCATATTTTCTTATTTCCACTTCATTATTTTCTTATTTCTCATCTAAATATGAGAAGGTAAACAGAAGTTAATATTACTTTGAACAGGGATTTGGAATTTCTCCGTAAATAAAAGAGAATAACCTTTCCCCTCTAAAAGTAGCGACTAAAACACCGAAATAAATAAGAACAAGGTTAGAATCGATAAAAGGTATTCTCGGCGCGCGTAGCAACTGGAGACTGGCTTGTGGAACTTTGACAAATCGTTAATTGTAATTGAAAAAAACAAACTGTATTTGGAATTTTTTATAATTTGAATATAAATGGTAGATTAGAAGGAATTTTAGGTATTCTAGGAATAAATGCTTATAAATCCGATTTGATACTTTAATTGTTTTTTTTAATCAATTTATTGAAATTTACAACTGTGCAAATATATACATCAAGTTAATGTGTTAATAATGATTACAACACCATATCAAAACTTGAAAAACACTACTCATCAATAAAAATTCAACACTTGAAGATCTCTAGGCCTTCTTCTTTTTATCGGGAATGGATTGGGAACAAGTTGAGAAACAAGTGGATTTGAGCAGTTCTGGAGCTTACTATGGAAAGGTGTCCGGTTTGGGCTGAATCAGCAACATATGGAACATTAAGATCTCTATGGATAAGTTTATTGGTGACAAAGTAAGGAGCATTGAGGAACTTTAAATTCCAAAATGTAAATTCAGAAAAGCAGTAGATTATAGAGAGACATTTCCATGATTTATTGTTTTTCACAATCATTGAGAAACTGGGATTGTATTATTGTATGGGATTGAAGGCTAGTATTATTTTTATTTTATTTCCAAAGTTTTTTTTTACACGATATGGCCTTATAGACAACGCGTATATCATTTCCTCCCAACTCTCCCCACACATCCCCCCCTCTTCCTCTCCTCCCTTTTTGAAATTTTTAATAAACATGTTATAGTGTTTTCTCATATACATTTCAAGTATATGACAAAACTATTAGTAGTTTTCAATGTTTATAAAAAAAAAAAAATATATATATATATATCACCCCTGAATCACATTTTTACACACAATATCAAAAAAACGAGGGATCGACATTTATTGATTTCTTCTGGTTGAATTTTAATTTCTATCTATAAAAGTATATGACAGTGCGGCAAACTTTGTTTCAGCCACTCAACATTGTACATTTAAATTTTTTATATTTTTTATAAATTTCATTATTGCTAAACCTTCCTAGAATTATGAATATGATTTAGTTTATACTTGGTGCAGATGGGTTCAGTAGTTTTACTATTGTTAACTCAATTACGGAATTAAGCACCATTTATGTTACTTTTTTAATAGCAGTCTAATTGAATACAAGTAAGTTTAATTATCAATTCCATTTAATTAGAAATATCACTGTGTAAGCTCTCGTGTAGAATGGTATATTATGATAATTTTGATAATTGACACCTATCGGTCAATTATCAAACTTCGCTGAAGCCAATATCGCACATTTATTTCTAAAGTGATACAAATCAAAAAAACTGAAATTAAAAAAAAATTCACAGACTTGTATGAACTATGGAAAGTTTATCTGAATTATCCTTCAATCCCAACAAGTGAGGCGTATCAGGTATGGTTTGGAGTTAATTCCATTATTTTTGACATTTTATAGAAAAGTATTGAACTTTAACATGATAAATCAAAAATTAAAAAATACAGATTTTTGAGTTGTGTCACACAAATACATGTGTGATATAACCGCTTTTTTAGAAATAAATTATTTGGAAATTAGTAGATTTTATTATTGCTAAACATTCCTTGAACTATGGAGATGATGTGGTTAAAATTTGGTACAGATTGGTTCAGTAGTTTTCGTAGTCAGCGGTCACAAACGAAAAATGGCTTGTCTTTTTATATCATAGTATATATCTATACTATTATATTATATCATCCGTGAATCTCAGAAAGAGGTTATCCATTTACATTAGACTAACTATTTATGATTGCTGTTTTAATTTCTTCATAAATAAAAAACATAATTATGAAACATGCAGCGGTAAGTTAACGAAGTTATTACTGCAACAACCACAACTCACTGAGTTACGTACCTCTTTAATTGGAGTGGAGGCATTAGATCTTCATTAACTCTCTAATTTCTTCCCCTAGGGAGGAAGGAGGAATTAAAGCCTTCAGTAGCAACGAAAATTTTATCCCAATTTCCTTTTGATTTCCAGCAGATTTTCCTTATATACGTTGAACGATCTATGAGGTTGTAGGTTACTGTTGTATCAACTGAAATGGACACATATTCTCATTCTATAGAGAAACTCATATTTTACGATACTGCATCAAGTTGATGTGACTTTTTGCTTACCTCCTCACTGTTCTAATAGTCAATTAGAATAACAGGGATTCAATTTATGGGCATAAATCTTTTCCCTGATTAGTCGAATAAGAAGTAAAACCAGTTTGAATTTGTGTATTGCCCAACATTTATTTCGTTTCGCATCAAAACTTTGTGTGTTCATACTTCAGCGTTACCTGTTACCGATCAGATATTTGTAACACTCATTATGGATTGTGAGAGACGAGGTATGTGTCTATGTTAGAGCATCATATTATTAATTAAAATATAGGATAAGGAAATAAAAAAAAAAAGATATGAAAGATGCCCTTTATCGCTGCTAGTTATTGTGAATTTCAACATTAGATAAGGATTTCGTTATACTTCCCGATCGCCGCCGATTAATATTTTGAACATGAATAGTTGATAAAGTTATGTAGTAAGTAAATTTTAAATCATATCAACCAATCACTGCCACTATGGAATATATATATATATATATATATATATATATATATATATATATATATATATATATATATATATATATTTTTTTTTTTTTTTTTTTTTTTTTGTTCCGTGCAAATCTAAATATACAAGCAAAAAATTTTAAAAAGAAAATCTGAAAAAGGATTAGATAAATACTTAGCTATTTTCACTACTTAAAGGGTAAATGTTGTTTTAGGGCCATACGGAGAGAGAATTCTTATAAGGAAATTATAATTTTTGGGATATTAACAGGTAAATCAAAAGAATTAGTCTGAATACCAGTGGACAGCTTTCTGAAAAAGCTGCAGATAATCTCAATGAGCATTTCAGGATAAACCGAACAAATGTCCCTCGAAAAGTTTTAGAAGAATCTTGTAACAAAGATATCTTGAATAGATTGCTTTTAAGTTCCGCTTTTATTTGGTCTCAGGCCAATACTGAAAAAAGAAAGCAAGCCAATTATTAAACTCCTAGATTTGGATAGTGCTGAAAGTTGTGAATCATCAGATGGGTTATTTAAGAAGTGTGTTGTTATGTGCCCTTATTTATTTATTTAATTTTATTTTTTTGTGTATTATAAATAAATTATTTATAAGATAAATCACTGTTTGTTTGTTTTTTTAGTTATTTTTTTTTTATTTATTTTTTTTTTTTTTTTTTTTTTACAACCTAAAATATAGAAAACTGGGCCAAAATAAGTGTTGTTTAAAAGCTGTTTAGATACTTTAAGTTTGGTAAAATAACTTAATTGACCCCCTTGCGTTGTAAAACACAGACAAAATTGACGGATTGTCAAGATTAATATCATAATTCCAAAACCTAGATTTAAATTTTTTTTTTTTCGAAACCAACAGCCTAAAATGAATAGGCTGTAAGGAAATGGAAATTAATATTAGTTTGAAATGTATTTAGAGCATTTGTGACAATCTAGGAGAATAACCTTCGGAACAAGGTTAGAAACGATAGAAGGTATACTGGGTGCGTGAAGGGGCAGGAGCGCCTCATTGATAGTGTAACTTTTATCTTTTAGATTATGTCACCGATAATAGTAAAAAACGCTATTTGTTAAGAACCAACCGTTATGCATTTTACATTTTTTAAGTTGATGAAGGGCTTCAATCTGAATAAATGAAGTACAAAGGGTAATGTCGCTATTCTTACCAACCTACTCAAAGAGTGAGGGAGACCTGGAGGGGGGCGTGATAATAAATGGATATAATAATGATAACCATAAATACAACGTATGGTTACCATATACTATATATACTATGTTTATTAGAAAAATGCACGTAAGATATACTTGAATTAATATTAACGACGAAGCCGAATGAACCGAAGATGATCTGTAGTAACAAGGACTGTTAATCAGACAGGAGAGGATAGAGTTGACAAAAACCCTCCGACGGTTGAGCGAAGAAGCAATGAGTGGAAGCTGGATAGCGGTATTTGTCAAAGCGGATTGCTCGTTTGTTGTCGCACGGACAATGCTCTTAGGATTATGGCATTAGTCGCCATCTTGCCCTGTTCCCCTTTTCTGTCTTCAATACCTTTTTTTCTGTATAAAAAATATATAAATACTTTATTTATTTCTCTTCATCGCTTTTTAATAACGTACAATATCTGAAGATTGTATCCAGCTCTAATATAAAGAAAAAAAAAAAAAAATTCAAATTAGCGTTGTAGTGATTTCAGTCAGTATTTTATACAGATGCCCTTCCACGTATTCCAAGGTTAGTCAGGTATTTCACCTCTTCAAGACGAACGTATGGATGTTTAAGTACTTTAAAATTTTCTGAATAAATACAAAAGCCATTTCTATCTATTTATTTAGAATATTATTGCCATTTGCTCTCGCCGAGATGATAGGAGTTAGAAACGAGGTGAGAAAATCGAAAAAATATTTATAACTATAGAAAAATTGTCTTGAAAGAATAAAATTCGTTAACGAACATTAAAAAATAAATTAGGGTTATTGAATTATTTTAATTTATGACTTTATTGAATTTATGGTTATTTTCATTTAGATGGAATGAAATTTCGCTATCCATCTAAATGAGAATAACCATAAATTCACTAAATTCTCGGGAGTAATAATACATCAAGTAGAAATTAGCCTAAAATTAAATATTTATGAATCATTAGAAATAATAAAATCGTCTAAAACCGATCCAGATTTTTGTTTTTATGCCCCGAAAAAACATTTCCAATAGCTCCATTTAAATTCGTTTCCAATAGACACGGAAAAATCCAATGAGTCATAGGACAAATCTCTAGGTAAAACCCAAAAATTAAACCTACCTGTCCCTTCCCCCTTCCACGATGGATATATTTCAGATATCGATAAGATATTAGTTGACTGAGCAGTATTTAGAGATGTAGATGGTTGGGGTATGCAGTCATAGATACACAGGAATTAAAAATAATATTTTAATTGTTGTGTATCTATAATTGCATACCCCAACAATCTATATCTCTATTTCAGATATCTGTTAGATCTCCTCAGTACCAATATTTGATTTCTTGCTATTTTGAGGTCAGCATTAACGTTTCTCATCTCATCTCGGCGAGAGTAATTCTCGGCCATCCGGATCGGCCCTTATCGTCTAGCCTTTCTTTATTTTTAATACGTTTGATAATTTATTGGACCGTTGAACGAGGTATATTAGTCATTGAACTAATCTGGGCATACGAATATCCTTTCTATCTGAGGAAAAGTATATGTAACCGCTGTTGGATAGAGATATTCTGAATATCGAGCCGTGGCTGTTTATAAAACACTGAGTAGAAACTGACGAGAATATACACTCGCGGACAAAAAAACCGGTGCACCTAGAATTCTAAGTGAAAACTGCAGATTAGAGCATTTTTCTGGTGCGTGAAGTAATAACTGGTTAGCCAGGTCAAAACAGATTACTATCCTCTATACATATACACAAAAGGTCTTAATTCCCTCGAAGATTAGGGATTAAAACAAAAAGATAAGGCATGGGGTTCAATTCAGTTTGTCTTGAAGTGCCTTTCCAGTGCTTTTCAATACTTCAAATTTCTACGGCAATATCAATAGGAAATTTCTTCTGCCTAAAAATGGTTTTGCCGACTGAGGTTGTCGCCCGCATTATCTCCTTAATCGAAGACGGCCGAAGTCTACGTTATGCGGCCAGAGTTTATGGTATTCCCGAAACAACCGTTCGCTGTGCAGTCCGACGGTTCCGGGAAACTGGTAGCTATGGCAGGAGACCCGGATCAGGCCGTCCGAGGGCGACAGACCCAAGAGATAACCAATTTATTGCTCTTCAGACCCTGCGAAACCGATTCCAAACAGCGGTTGAGACCTCTCACCGACTCCGTGAGGCAAGGGGTACACAGGTCAGCGAGCGGACACTAAGGAGAAGGCTTGCTGAACTCAACCTGCATTCCAGAGTCCCCGCATCCGGCCCTCAACTCGCCCCAGCGCACCGTAGAGCACGCCTCAACTTCTGTCGTGAACATGCTGCTTGGACTGTGGACGACTGGGCCTCTGTTCTTTTCTCAGATGAGTCCAGGTATAGCCTATATGCAGATGGCCGACCTAGAGTGTGGAGAAGACGAGGAGAGCGATTTGCTCAGTGCAATATTACGGGAAGAGTTCAGTTCGGAGGAGGCTCGGTGATGGTTTGGGGAGGCATTTCTTTAGAGGCTAAGACAGAGCTCCATGTGTTCCGGAGGCAAACCCTTGATGCAGGCACGTACATTACGGACATCCTTGAGGAATATGTAGTAACATTTGCCCCATTCATCGGCCCGAATTTCCTTTTAATGCATGATAATGCACGGCCACACGTTGCACACGTAGTACGGGACTACCTGGACGAGGTCGGTATCCGGACCATGGAGTGGCCAGCTCGCAGCCCTGACCTCAACCCGATTGAACATCTTTGGGACCAACTTGGGACATCGATTCGGCGACAACTAAACCCGCCAAGGGACCTCCAAGAGCTGAGGACTGCTCTTGTCCGTGAATGGGATCTGATGCCTCAAGACCGCGTTGCCAACCTCATAAGGAGTATGCCTAGAAGAATCCAGGTTGTCATCCGAGCAAGAGGAGGCAATACTCGGTATTAAAGACTTTGATATCGAGGGATAAATGCTTTTTTTTTTGTTTAAAAGTGTGTTTATTTTTTTCTAAAAGTGAACTTTTTTTCTTTATTTTTGATTAAAGGTTTCTTTTTCCATTGAATTTGTGTTTTTATAAGTGTATTTTTCTTGGAGAATATATTCCTGATAAAAAGGTAAGAAACGTTTGATCGTTTACCTTTTTGTATTCATTTTATATGTAAAAATGTTGGTGCGCCGGTTTTTTTGTCCGCGAGTGTATTAAGAAAGAGGTAGGATTAACAAATAGTCAACTTCGTTACATCAGACGTTAAGTACTTAAGCGATTAAAGAAGAAAATTTGATGCTGTACGAAAACTTTTGTTGCAGTCAGTTTAGTCTTTTTTGTGTTTACAGAGAAAATACATAAATATTACCCATATGTTGGTGTTTTTCTTAGGTGTGTTTCTCACGTGAATAAGGAAGAATATAAAATAGTCAAAAAAAGATCCCCCTACATAAGCCTGTCTCTACGAAACCGGCCTGACCCGCACCACCAGTTCGATCCTTACTTCTCACTTCGAACTTAAATTTTTCAATAGTTCTTTCCTTTAACCTCACATGTAAGAAATCTTTTCTACAGTTTCAACTTGTATTGTGTTTTTTATTGTGTCATGTTGATATTTAGTCTTCTTAAATGTACAAAATAAAACACATCGATCTAAAAATAAATATGAGAAAGTATATCACAAGTTTCATATTTTCTTATTTCCAATTCCATTGAGAAAATATAGCAGAAATTAACATCATAACTTTCAACAAGGATTCTGTGATTTATATATTTATAATTTGTTATTTACACTTCCCTGACATCAAAAAGTTTATCAGGAGTTAAAATTACTGGTGGTTTAGCATTATATTAATTGTGATTTAATATAATATAATTCAAAATTGATTTAGTGTCTTATGTTTTGATATTTTCTTATTTCCTCTTCATTATTTTATTTATCATTTTAATATCAGAAGGTAAAGAGAAGTTAATATTACTTTGAACAGGGAATAAGAGTTTCTCCGTAAATGAAGGAGAATAACCTTTCTCATTGAAAAGTAGCGACTGAAACACCGAAATAAATCGGAACAAGGTTGGAATCGATAAAAGGTATTCTCGTAAAAATAAACTGTACTTGGAAATTTTTGTGATTTGAATATAAATGGTAGATTGGAAAGAATTATTGGTATTCTAGGAATAAATGCTTATAAATCCGATTTGATAATTTATTTTTTTGTTTTTTAATCAAGTTATTGAAATTTACAACTTTACGAATATATACATCAAGTAAATGTGTTAATAATGATTACAACATATCAAAACTTGAAAAGAGCTACTCATCAGTAGCACTTCAATAAAAATTCTACACATGAAGATCTCTAGGCTATCTTCTTTTCAGACGCCTCAGACGATTATCGGGAATGGAGTGGGAAGCATGTTGAGAAACAAGTGGATTTGAGTAGTATTGGAGCTTACTATGGAAGGATAGGTATCCGGTTTGGGGTAAATCAGCAACATATGGAACATTAAGATCTCTATGGATAATTTTATTGGTGACATAGTAAGGAGCATTGAGGAACTTTAAATTCTAAAATGTAAATTGAGAAAAGCAGTAGATTATAGAAGACGTATCCATGATTTATTTTTTTCCCAATCATTGAGAAACTTTTTCTTTTTTTTTTTTCAAGGCAAGTTTTTTTTTAATTTTTTTTTTTTCCTTTTTTGAGGAGAATAACCTTTCCCCCCAAAAAGTAGCGACTAAAACACTGAAATAAATCGGAACAAGGTTAGAATCGATAAAAGATATTCTAGGCGCACGTAGGGTCTAGGTACACGCTTCTGTAAGGGTACCCAAAAAAAAGTTTTACTACAGCGAGAGTAGAAGGATTCGTATTTTAGTAAATTTAGTAGGTGTACGAAAACTTTTGCTGCTCACTCTAGGTTTTTATGGAATGTGATATTTTTATAAATCATAGTGTAAGAATGGAAAGAGACAATTCATTTAAGAGGTGATGATAGGGAGGATATCGATTGTGGGAGGACAGGGATCATAGCGACGGGGGAGCTCCATCTATATGAAATTCGATAAATCTGGTAGCGGTAATGTTCGTTCTTAGTGATTTATGCTGGGGGCTTAAGTGCCTCACCGCCGCTCCTAGCTCGTCCGCCCTTCGCCATTGTTTTCACGCCGCCTAATCGTCTTCTCCCCGCCTTGTAATTTTTTAACTCAACTGTATTGATTTAAGTTTGTTATACCATTAAGCCGAAGAATAAGTGCTTGTAATTTAAAAATACTTGAGCCTTTTACCAATAAGGTTAGTTGCAGGGTGTCCAGGGATCATCTATACTAATGGGGTGCATAAAAACAAATGACCGTTTCTTAAACAAATATTTGTATTATTATTTCTTTGATATAAAATACAATTAATACTCAAAGTATAGTCCATTGTTATCTACCGTCATTACGCATCTGCTAGCCAATTGCTTGATGCCACGCTGATACCATTCCTTGGGATGGCTGTCAAAAAACTCTTGGACAGTATTTTTAACTTCCGCAAAGTTATCAAATATTTTCCCTTAAAGAAAATGGGCCATGGATCGAAACAAGTAGTAATCCGAAAGTGCGAGGTCTGGCCTAGGAGGTGGATGAGGCAGGAGTTCAAACCCATGAAGTTCTATAAACTTTTCTGCTGATTGTTGAGGAGTAAGTTCGTGAGGGACCAGTCTACAGGTCTTTTTCACCTTCCCCAGGGAGAGAAGATGGCGACTGACAGTATCATTCGACACACCACACTCCCTGGCAAGTTCGCGAGTACTTGTGGACGGATTTGACTCAACAGCTTCCTTCAGAACCTCATCAACATCCATTAATGGCCGCCCGGAGCCCTTCTTCCTTTTCAACGTCGTATCTCCACTTCTAAATTTTTCAAACCAGCGCCGCACAGTGCGCTCTTCAAGGACACCTTCCCCTTCATATTTAATTATTTCACGAGTTTTCTTCAGCGGCTGTGACATTTTTTTTCCAGTAATGTCTTAAAATTACGAGAATTTCTTAGGACACTGTCATGTTTCTTCTTTGAAATAAATAACTGAACTGAGGATTTTTTTTTTTCAAGAAGTCCAGTGTTAGTAAACAAGCTTAGAGAATGCTCTAAAGGGATTATTAAGTATTGGTAAATAATAAATAGCATTAAGATATTTACAGACTTTTGAACTCTGGAATTTAATAAAACGATCTTTTTTTTTTTATACGCCCTATTATTATATAAAAGGACAAGCCATTTTTCGTTTGTGATCACTAATCGCGAAAACTACTGAACCAATGTGTAATAAATTTTAACCACAACACCTTCACGATTCAAGGAAGGTTTAGTAATTATAAAATTTAAAAATTTTCAATTATATTGCTATTAAAAAGAAATAAATAGGTGGTGCGCAGTGAAGTTTGATAATCGACCGATAGGTGGCGAGCACCGTTCCAGAGAGGTTACAAAGGTACAGTGTTATATAAAGCTAGAAATTAATGATAAATTTGGCTTATAATTTAATAAATTGTTAAAAAAGATTTAATTATGCGGTGAAACATGAAGATCCATACCATTCCGCAATAGAGTTTATAATGTCAAAACTACTGAACCCATCGGTACCAAATTTTAGCTAGATATTAATTATTTTCAATTCAATTGTTATTAAAAAAGCTATAAATATATGGAGCGACATGTGAATTCCACTGCAGTTTAAAAATCGACTGATATATGGCCATTCTGCAAGAGTTTGCAATGGTAACACTACCCAACTGTACCTAATTTAAAATTACAACATCTTCATAGTTTTAGGAAGGCTTATAATAATACATTTTACTATAATAATAATTGAAATTTATAGTCTTGAGTGCCAGAAACAAGGTTTGCCGAACTGACATATACTTTTATAGTTAGAAATTAAAATCCAACCAGATAGATCGATAAATTATTTATGCCAAATTAGATGTCTAATTATGCTTTTACGAACCCTCCAAACGCTTAATCAATGCAGTTTTAAACTGGTTAAAATTACTGCTATGTGTGGAAATATCATTAAAGAAATAATGTTTAATTCCATACTTCAATATAAGATTTTCATCTATAAACAAATGAAATTCAATTTTTAGTTATAATAATTCAAGTTCTTTATTTATGAGAGCGGGCAAAGTAACCAAAAATACCAAAGTGATATTTTCTGTGAGCAATACCACAGCTGACTGAATTAAGAGACTTTTAAAACTTCTCTTGAAATATATTTGAATGGGTCCGCCAAAAAATGTTCTAAGCGATAAACATAAAATTTTGAGTATTCGGTGAAAGAAAATCATAATCTAAAGTCTTTGTTAGTTTTTGTAGGTTAGATTTTATGTTTAAATATTAATTTGTAATATTTACATGTATAATACATTTCAAAACCTTTGATATAATACCTTTAAATAGAAGAAAGTATGTATTCATATAAATAAGCAAGCCGTGGCGCGTTTCCTGCTCGGCGGTTGCGGCTCGTCTCTCCTTGGAAGCGCACCTCTGTTCGTGACACCCTCCCTGACTCTAATTCTTATGTGAAAATAAACGTATGTATTCTTATGTGTAGTTCTATATATATTTATATATAGAACTACACAGGCATTGATGACCCTAGGGTTTTATGCCTATAAACCCCAACAAACAAACAAACCTTTGAAATCGCCACTTCGGAAATTTTGTCGCTTAGAACATTTTTCGGCGGACCCATTCATTTATTATTATTCCTGCATTAGAACTTACATTTTAAATACTTAAACTCAAAGATATTATTATTATAATTATAATTGTTATCATTAGTTTTTAGCCATTCGTTTAATGAATTGTACCTTAAGGCTAAATGTCCCCTCTGTAGTACCAAATGTTGTCACCACGTAGCGTGCCAAAATAAACAAAATTTAGATTCCTCCTCAAATCCCAACGGATCCGATTTTAATTTTGTTCCATATCTTCGTAGAATTTGATGTATCTATTTTAGAAGGCCATATATGTGATATTTATAATTTTACGTTCAAAAAAACTACTTTCTATTATTTTTTAAAGTAGAATAATAAAATATAAATATTGACGGAAAAAAAAATTAATTATACGAACAACTTCGGCCGAAACATATAAATACGAAATTTTTATGAAATTTTTTTTTTTTCAGGTAGCTTCTACATCTATCATGACTACAGCAGCCTCAGACTACAAATCTAAGTAGGTAGTATCCTAAGTCCCACAACGTACGCTGATGACAAATATTTGCTACCAGTAAAGGCCAGATTTTGTGCAGTAAAAATTAGCCAAACCTGCAAAAACGTGCAAAAAAAAAAAAAAAAAAAAATAATATAAATCACATTGACAAACGAGCGATTCAACCTTTTAAGTTCCCGGGGGTATGTAGTTTAGTTTTATCTACCATGATGTAAATATAATTGTTTTCCATTCGTTTGCGTATTTCCCAAGAGAATGTTCACAACTGTGATTGAGAAATCTTTTCTTTGGGTGCTCTGATCAGGAATGTTTTGTTTAGTGTATTTTTGCAAAAAAGACTTAAGGGGATTGGACTGCAGTTTATTGAATGAAATATTGAAAGCGACCATGGCGTAACATAAATCGGTAAAAACGTTAGTTTGCTTTTCGCGAGTAACTGTTATTGGTACTCGGTTGGGTTTTTGTGCTGCGTTTAACTGTGTGTGCCCTCCTATAAAAATAAAAAGATACTGGGAATGGTCAAATGCTATCGTGTGCTACTTATGAAAACATAGAATGTACTATACTTGAGTTGTATGAGCATCCACTTGATATTTGCACCCATTGATTAATTGCAAGAAGAGAAAAAATAGTTTTACTGTCTGATTTTAATTTTGGTTATGATTTTATCCAAATGTTAATATTTGACGATTGGCTGGCTGTCACTTGAGGCATGTTCACTATTACTTGTACTTTTTTACCGAAATAAACTCTACAGTAGAATAAAATGAAAATAAAAGAGTGGGTTGCATGATGGAATGAAATCAAATTAGATATTCTACGAATGCTAGAAAAATGAAAACATTGGTCAATATTATACTATTTCGTTAACAAGTTCGAAGAAATAATTGTAAACCATGTTTTATTATATTTTTTGGAAAATTATTTAGGTAAATATTTAATATTTTTATTGAAATATCAAAAAGTGTACTATAGTGCACTTAAAACCTAAAATGTGCAAATTAGTGCAGTAACCTCCAAAACGTGCATTATCGTGCAGCTGCAAGGAAATCCGGTATCTAGTTATCAGTGATTCATGATCCTTTCCTAGCATCCCAAACATTCCTATCTCATATCACGATCCTTTAAGAATGGTGTCAAAATTAGAGAATTAAATAAATCAAAACATATCTCAACAAATAACCTTTACCCTTCGTCGCAAACCTACCACTTCCTGTCCTACAGTATACTTTAATAATATTCCACTGATCCCTGGTAAACAGACCCGCTATCTAGGACTCCAAATGGACAAAGTTTAACTTTAATCCACATACAAGACTAAAACGACAGGAAACTGCTCGTACGTTTTAGGCTTCTTCAACATAGACATGCTTTTGAAACTACCAATCTACTATACTCATTTATGTTAGACCTATTTGGGCATGTGTAATTGAGCTCAGGGGCTCCATTAAACCTTTCTGTATTTAAGTATCTGTGTTCAGATCAAATTTGAATTATTTCATGTGTAGTAACCAATATCAGATAATTCTTTTCAACAATATTCTCTCCCAATTTTTTGAAGTTTTGCATACAACAATACGTTTCAGGAAACCTAAACTTCATCAGGTTAAGACGATGATTTTTTTGTAATAGAATTATAAAGTATTAACAATCAGAAACAATAATAAAGAAATAATTTCATTGATGGTTGAAGATTATTCTCTGTACTAGATAGAAAATTTGCTATATAAAAATTTTCCTTAAAAATTGGTAACTGTATTATTTTATGGTTTTCAATTTACTTTAAAAAGTTCTTAGTCTCTATAGAAAATATTGGTAACGGTCGGCTTATGAGGCGCCACCAAACTGGCTTGGCCCGCGCTTCACCGACCAGTTCGATCCTTACGCTTCACTTCGAGTTTACATTTATCGATAGTTCTTTCCTATAACCTCAAATGTAAACAATCACTTCTACAGTTTCAACTTGGATTATCTTGTTTAGTGTGTTATATTGATATTTAGTCTTCTTAAATTTAAGTAAGTGAAACAGAAGATAACTGAAACTCATTCATAAAGGATTAAGTGTTTTATCAATTCATGTTTTCTTATTTCCCCTTATCTAATGTGTTAAAGTGTTACAAAACTTAAGAACATTAATTTGTACATGGATTTGGTGTTTTATATATTTTTATTTGTTGTATCAATTTGACATCCATAATACTTATTGTCCTAAAGTGAGACAGATTGTATAATTAATTCAATAAAACATATTGATCTAAAAATAAATGTGAGAAATTATATCATAGGTTTCATATTTTCTTATTTCCACCTTCCTTGAGAAAATATAGCAGAAATTAACATCATAACTTTCAACAATTCTGAAAGGATTCTGTCTTATATTATATAATCCCTTATAACATAGAGAATGGAAAATGTGAAAATAATCACAGATTAAGAGGTAAATGACATATTATATAATTGTAAAACTATTGGTGTAATTTTATAGATTAATGTATTTTTTTAAAATGTTAGAAGCCTGATAATGGAGCATTTTTTCCGAAACATGTAGCTACAAATGTTAAATAATAAGTTATGTCAAATAAATACTTAAGGATTCTGTATTTTAAATATTTATAATTTGTTATTTACTCTTCCCTCACATCACAAAGTTTATCAGGAATTAACATTACTGGTGGTTTAGCATTATATTAATTCTGATTTAATATAATATTAATTCAAAATTGATTTAGTTTCTTATATTTTGATATTTTCATATTTCCACTTCATTATTTTCTTATTTCTCATTTTAATATCAGAAGGAAAACAGAAGTTAATATTACATTGAACTGGGATTTAAAGTTTAATTAAACGAGAATAACCTTTCCCCTTGAAAAGTAGCGACTAAAACACGGAAATAAATTGGAAGAATGTTAGAATCGATAAAAGGTATTCTGGGCGCGCGTAGGGGTCGGCGCCTCTTAAGCCGACCGTTACCAAAATATTAATTTTATTTAATTAGTTTATTACATATACCTCTTTGGAATTTCTTTATTTCTCTATCTTTTCAATTATATTGCTACTCAGCTATATGCAACACCCCTAAACCGTTACCAATTAAATTTGTATGAAAGCCTTATATAAATTAATTGGAAATTATTTATTTCAGTTTTAGTACATTCGTTTTCTGGTCTCGCTTAGGATTAGGCGTGTCATATTCCTATAATTGGAAAATTTATTTTCACAAGCAATATATCTTCGATTTCATCTATGCAGAAATGTATAGTAAATTTAATTGCATATTTTGACATTTTTAAAGTGAGCTGTCAGTTGTACAACTTCATAAACTGAAATATATTCTGAATATTCTTCAATCAGCCATGTCTTTAACGCTTAAAGAAAAAATGCCTAATTAAAGCAATATTTGAATTAAATAGACAAAGATGGGTGGAAACACCTCCCATCTGCCGTCCAAATAATGAAGAATTGAAAATGCGCATTCAGCAACAGTAGTTGGCAAGAGACCAAGAGGGAGACCTTGGACAAGATGGATAGATAAAATAAACAAAGATAGCACCGAGCTGCCCCTAGCAATCGGAAAACAATAGTCCAAGATAGAGGTTGAACAAACAGGTTAAGGCGAAAATAAGGCCACAATAGCCACCAATTAAATTAATTAAGTAATTCAATAATTTTATTTATTGGTATTAAACGATAGATTTCTTTAAAACTATTTATTTACATAATGGATTTGAAAATGACCGAATTCCAAAAAACATAATCAATTATGAGCCTCAAGTTAACATCCGAGGGGTTGACTGTAAATAAATATAAATACGTAAATGGAAGGATTGCGTAAAGGCTGTTCTTGGATATTTGATTTGGACGGGTTGGAGGCAGGTGTATGTTCAAACGTTGGTGGTGTCAGTAGTGAACCTTCGGGCTCGCTAAGCGTTTTATTTATTTATTCATTAAAATAAAAATAAACTGCACACATGTAAAAGCGTATATTTACTTAACGAAGTTTATAGCTTTGTTTGTAAAAATATTTTGGAAGATGGGCAATCTGTCCGATCCAAAATTTCTTTTTTTTCTTCTAAAAGCTAGTTAAAGTTACTATTAGATAATGTACATGAAATTTTGATCAGTCTCGTAAAACACCATGCCAGCACGCTAAATATCGCGTACTTCGAAATCCATTATTTTAGCATATTTTTCACTATAATTCCGAAAATTTTTGTCTGATCCGAAATTAATTTGTTTTCATTTTTACTGCCAGATCCTATATATTAAAGCTTGATTAAATCCCGTGAAATACCAAGCCGGCCCTCTGAACATGTCGAAATCGCGATATTTTACCAAAACAGGCACATTTAGCATGCCAGTGAGGATACTTCACGGGGCTTAATCAAAATTTCATATCTAGGGTCTAATTTTTATGGTCTATATTTCATAATAAAATTTGGATCCTACAAACAGTTCCGGATTTATTACCCAAAGAGTACCGAAAACGTGTTTTCGCAGTGGAGCGGGAATCAGAACTTTCCTAACTACGAAATTCCTCGTACTAATACATCTTTTTAAATATAGAAATAGTTATTTATATATGTATATTTATAAATTACAAATGAAATAAGTTGGTTCGCGACCCACACACATTTCAAACCAGTCTAACAAACTGGTATAACAAACTAATATGATTTTCTCTTCAAATCCGATTTTCCTATTTTCCAATCCTTTTCTTCTTCGTAGAAATCCATACGGGCATCTTTTAGGTCTCAAATTAAAGCTAATTCAGTTTCCTTTAAATGATTTATAGTGGGTGATTTTGACTTTGACTTCAAATTTTGTGAAAAATCGCCATATTTGGAGAGCTGTATCTCCGCAACCAATTAATCTACGGAACAACGGTCAGGCTTAATTTTTTCAAAATTTAGTGTTCTTTAAGATTGCAAATATGCAATGTCAAGCAAATTGTGAAAATCGTGCTAAAATTTCGAGGTTTTTCGAGTACTACAAAAATCGCACTAACAACATATTAAAAAAATGGTAGATAAATGTTTTGTATATTCCCGCGATATACAAATCGGTTTAGCGGCAGCCTGCCAGACCACTCGATTCGTTTTCAGAAAGGAATACACTAAGAAATGATACTATAAAATGGGCTAGGAACAAATTCACGTCTTTACAATAAAATTTGCATATGGCTCTGGTTCTTGGAATATAGGCTATTTTTATCCCTTTAAATAAAAATTTTGAAGATTTTTGAAATCGTATATATTATTAAAAAAAAAATTAACTAATTAATTTCGTATACAAACTAAATACAGGATAAATTCCCCTCTCCTTCCGAAATATTTAACTATTAATATATTAAAAAATGTGTGAATGTTCTAAAAGAAGTATAAATTGTATGGTTTAAAATTTTAAAAAAATCATTTATTGAAGTATTCTTTATTAATTGGCTAATTGTGTTTTTTACCACCAAAAAACTTTCCTTAAACCGTCACTGATCTTGACGAACGTATTACCTTAGAAAACAAGTGATTCAAAGAACTTTTTTTATCTGAGCACTCTCTAAATGATCTGAGAACCATGTTTATTTCTAATTGATATTTTTGATCGATTGTAGTTTTACCACTCTTTCGTCTAAAACAATAAATTTATTCGTACTTAATTACAGTTATAATTTAAACTATTTTTTTTCCCCATCTTCTATATAATTGAAGTACAAGAAAAAATACATAATGAAAGCTAATATAATGTGAGAGACTAGGGTTGAAGAGGGCTTGGGGTACCAAGCCGATAATAAATGAATGAGATGACAGACGCTGCTGACCGACAAAGGGTCCAACAATAGTCAGCAACAACAATTAGACAAAGGTGGCCTATTGTTGCTCCTTGTAATAAAACAGGATTCTGATTGTTGTCTATAGGGACAATGATCTCTCTCAACTTTGACTCCAAGTCAGGCAACGTCTCTACTTTCCCTTGTTAAATTGAAGATTTAATTTGATTATGCCTTCTGCTAATATCCTATTTAAATTTCACCAATCCTTTAATTGAAGAACTGAGTATAGTATCATTGAACAAGAGTCCAATACTACTAGAACTAAAACTTCTCGTCATATTATAATAACACTGATTGTTAATCATTGGAATTCCGTCTGGTATTGATTTATTGAAATTTAAAATTACAAACATGATGCAACGAGTGAGTTGTAAATACTACGATAAATACGGTAAATACAACATAAGTAATGTAGCGACATGAAAAATTCTTCCCATCCCTTGGACCTATTACATCATTTTTCGGGGTACACTAATGTCTGCTGTATGTTAAGAATAAGATCTAGTATACTGAATTTTCCGACGGTATAACTAGCAAAGACGGTACTCGCCTCAGTACGAGAGCCCGCAACACATTAGCTCTTTTCCCGCCCTTCAGCCCGAGATCCTCGCATCCCTCTAACCTTTCTCAACTTTCCGGTAATACCAATATCCTGTCACCCCCACCACAATCACATCCCTTTAAATTTAATAGGAAATTAATAATCGTGATAGGAATGGTCCCGAGACCTTTTGTAATGTATAAAGTTTAAAATAAATTTGAGATGAAAATGAATACAATGACATGTCAATTACATGTAAAGAACTACTGACTAGTACCATTTCCATAGTTGTAAATTTGGGATGATATGATGAACTAAATGGGATGATAAGATAGCAGTATCGTCTGCAAATGTGGCTAAAAATTTATTAGCGTTTGTTGGTATATCAGCAGTAAACTCCAATATTTACTCAGTAAACTCCAATATTTACTAGACTCCCAAATAAATTATCCAAAGCTCCCAATAAATTATAAAGGACTTATTTAATTACAGTAATTTGACCCATTTGGACATACGGAGTTGAGCTTTGGAACTCCACTCGACCTTCTAATTCTTATCGTATCCAACCCTTACAATCGAAAATCCCTCGTAAAATCCTCAATGCTCTTCATTATCGTCATAATGGCCCAAACCAGATACCTCTCCATCCTTTCATAGTAAACTTCATACCCACTCGAATCCGCTAGTCTTTCTACTTGTCTCACACTCCATTCCCAATAATCCTCCGAAGCATCTGAAAAAAAGGTAGCCAAGATTCCTCCAAATTTACAACTATGGAAATGGTACTAGTCAGTAGTTCTTTACATGTCATTGTATTCATTTTCATCTCAAATTTATTTTAAACTTTTTACATTACAAAAGGTCATTGCCGTTTTAACCTTCTTGGAGGGTTATAAAGATGGTTATGACTGGATAGGGATTGAGCCAAAGGATTGGGATGATTGGATAGATTTTGATGAAATTTCGAGAATATTGAGGGAATGAGTTCAAGGACAAAAGGTATTTTAAGGTCATTATGTAGGGTTTTATTAGTAACATAATAAGGTGTATTGACAATTGTTCGGAGAACTTTGTATTGGAAGGATTGATACGTTTGATATTGGATTGTCTTGCTGTTCCCCACAGTTCAAGTCCGTAGGTCCAAATAGGTTTTAAGATTGTTTTATATATGAGGAGTTTGTTATCAACTGAGAGATGAAAATTCCCGCTTAGTAGTCTGTAAAGTTGGCTGAATCTCCTGTTTGATTCTTGTCTTTTTAGTCTAGTGTGAGGGTTCTAAGTCAGTATTTGTCAAGATGAAAGCCAAGGTAACGTAATGTGTCGGATATAGGTATAGGAATATAATTGAAGTGGATGGGAGGACAGGATTTGCGGCGAAGGGTAAAAATTATATGACAGCATTTGGCTTCATTAACTTTAATTCTCCACTTGTTGCACCAAGCTTCAATCTGTAAAAGATGTGTCTGGAGGTTGAGGGAAGCAAGTTTAGGATCTGGATGGGATGATAGAATAGCAGTATCGTCTGCAAATTTGGCTAAAAAGGTATTAGCGTTTGTTGGTATATCAGCAGTAAAGAGATAACAAGGGACAGGACCTAAGACACTACCTTGTGGCACACCGGCCTCAATAGGATAACAGTCGGAGAACTCTGAGCCACAGTGGACTCGAAAGGAGCGATTCGAGAGATAGGATCGTAGGACTAGGTATAAGGATTGGGGTAAGTGCGTCTTGCGCTTGAAGAGCAAGCCCTGGTACCACACCTGGTCGAAAGCTTGCACTACGCCCAGATCAAATTTATTATTTTATATAATGTATACAGTTGTAAATATCAATTTTTTTTTTTTTTTTTTTTTTTTTTTTTTTTTTTTTTTTTTTTTTTTTTTTTTTTTTTTTTTTTTTTTTTTTTTTTTTTTTTTTTTTTTTTTTTTTTTTTTTTTTTTTTTTTTTTTTTTTTTTTTTTTTTTTTTTTTTTTTACATAAATAAAAGAAATTATAAAAGAAAACTAAACCCAATTGGTTTAAAGAAGTGGAGAAGGATCTGAAAGAACTACAAATTACTGAAGTTATGTTGAAGAAGCCAAGACAAAAAGAGTTTCTAAGCTAAGACCAACATCAGAAAACTGATTCAGATATCAGAGGAGGAAAGGAAGAGGAAATCAGTAAGAATGAAGAACTATTGGAAGAAAAAGAAAGCACAAGCCAGGCATCTCGGAAGTGACTTATTAACCCCCAAAGTCGGGTGATGCGAAAAAAAAAAGTATATTGTATGGAAATAACATTAGTAGATTAAGAAAAAACGAGTGAGTAAGTAGGTAGAATCATGACTGACTTTATAAGATCATAGGTTTTACTCTTTAAAGTAAGTGGTCGCGTTTCTTATCTGTTATTAAATGTAGAAAGAATAATATTTATGTTTTTTAGTGGTAACAAACTGCGGAAAAATTTGTCACTAATAGCAAATATTTCCCGTCTTTTTCTCATAAAATACTCACGGTAGACACAAGATACTTAATATCTACTAGATGGGGCGAGGGTCTCAGCGCGATCGGTTACGGAATGTTGTGGGTTCGAATCCCACTTGGGTGGGTTACAATTTATTTCATGGTGGACCCACAAAATGAATAGGTTGGTAACCTGTAGATAACCCGTCCTTGTTGCCATGAACAGCATAGGATAAAACTTTCTTAAGCACTTGTTTTACGAAACCCTGTTTGCAACAGTATCATAATCTTAACTTCTACGGCACTGGTATTCCAACATTAGCACTTAAATCTGTTTCATTCAAGAGCCCTAACGTACTTAACGTCACCCGCCTTTGTAGGATTACAATGAAAGCCATGAACTGAATCAAAAATAAAAGAAAAAAAAATGCCTTAAGATATGCTGGCACAAAGGGCCATTGTCGACGCAACAGTTAGCTACTCGGCCCTTCGACACCAAGTCATCGGGGGGTGCAGCTCTATGGATGTCACTTGCACAATCCGCCTCCTAACCATTCATTAGTCCAGTTACCTGCTGTTCTTTTACCTAAACATCCAGTAGGAAATTACTCACTACTACTTTTTCCCACGTAAAACAATAGCGATAATCCCGACTCCCCTACTTCCAAAGAGCACTTCCGGAGGCGTGGCAGTCGCCCCACTTCCCACAGGTCAGCAGGTAACTTCCGCTTAGCTGAATCAGCTCGAGTACCGATGAACCACTCAATAGAACGGAAAATACTTTTGAAGGGCTATTAAGGGCAATGGTATTGATAAATAATGCAGTTGGATTTAAAGAAACAGTGTGAAATGTCTAAACAACGCACATAAGGGTATTTAGCTAATCTAGGCGGCCAAAAGTCGATTTTATAAAATTCATAGAAGGTTAAAAAAACCGTGCTATTTTTAAAATTAGATAAACAGAGGACATTATGTGACCCTTGTCTCTTCCTTCCCTGCAATACCTAACTCGTAAGATTAGTCTAAACTGCACCATTCTCTCATGCCAACGGATCACTAAATGTTTTATAGATGTAATTGCTTCAGTTAAAATGGGTTTTCTTATATTTAATGATATTCTTCAATATTTAATATTTAAAGAAATGTTTTGACTAGTGAGAACTATTCTAGTGAAATTAATGAAGTTTAAGAACATAAAGTACAAATTTTCCTAATTAAAATCTAAATTCAAAGAGAGGTGAAAGGAGAATGGTAAAATGAAAAGAAAAAAAATCCTTGAAAAAAGACCATTGGCTGCTGACAACATTTGAGATACTTATTTTAATTGATTTGTCATTAAAAAGCACGTTATTCACACTGGAAGACAATTGTTATATTGTGAAACATATCTTATCACTTACTATGATTGACTTGAATGTGTGTAATGTCGTCAACGACGAGGTCCTACAATTGTGGCGTAACTTTTAGAGAATTCAATGATGTCATAAAAAAATAAAAATTATGTTGATGACGATGCTCTTTCGTCTCGTTTATCTCTAAATTTTACGCCAGGATTTGTCAGTTTGGAAGAATATTGCTTTTCTCATGTAAGCTTAACTTCATACACAAAACAGAATTGATTGTGGATATACCTAAAGCTAAATTTGGCAACAATAACGATGGTAATGTCTGTAGAAGATTTTTTAGATGCAGATTTCACTGGTGTTGATTCCAATTGGTTATACCAATTTGAAGTCATCATTGAAGTAAAATCAAGTAGCCACAAGGTTCATTTATAAACGGTTGAAGACTGAGATAAAATATTAAAATTATATTTGTCATTATCCACTTACCATGTATAAAATTCTTATTCATGGTGTAACTTTGATAGAAAAAGCAATTTTGCCAAAAGGGTTGCTCTCCAAAGAAGCCGATGAGGCAGACAACAGACATTTAAAGCTATACAGGCAGAATTTTACTTGAAAATTTCCATGGAGGAATGTTTAAGTATATTGAATTAACATTAATATTTTTTCTTCTTTTCTTATTTTTTCTTAATAAAAATCCTGAAAATCACTTTTTCTAAGCTTAATATGATTAGAAAATATATTTTTGACAGTAAACTGGGATAAAATAATTTTGGCCGCCTAGAATCGTAGTATACCCCTATGTGCAACGTTTTGAGTTCCTCATCCATTTATAGAATCAGAAAGCATAATGGTGATTTATTCTTCTCTTTTCCATCACAAAAAAGTCACATGCCAAGCATCATTCACATGTACGTTCCTTTATTTATCGTTACGCTTTTGTTTCTTACATTAAGTAACAAGCAATACAGGACAAACAATTCAAACTAGAATCTGCATGTGACCGAATCCTAAAAAAATGGTGAAAACCAAAAGAAATAAAATAAAAATATTATTTTTGACACCGAGAAAGAGAACTAAGGCAGCTGAAATGGAAATAAAAATTATACAAAAGAAAAAAATAAGTCGGGGAAATAATTAATTGTAAAGGATATCTCATTAACGTGACTTGAGGAAAGTTCAGAAGATATTGGATTTTTATTATTCCCAGTGAAGCACAGTTTTCTTCAGACATATTACAGTAAAACCTCGATTATCCGAACTAATTGGTGTCAGGGGTGGTTCGAATAAGCGAAAAGTTCGGATAATTAAGAAGTTTGCTGCAAGAAGTGTGCAGCTCCATATTTAGACCGTTTTGGGTGCAAACGTATGCCATATTAAAAAAAAATTGGCGGATTGACTGGTTCAAGAACGATGCAGATCCGGTAATAAATAAAGGATTTATACGTCTTTATGGATCTGCTTCCTTAGTCATTTGGTGCAAGAAGGGTGCAGCTCCGGACAGTTTTTTTTCAATTTCCCAACAATTACCAAATATGGAGCTGCACCCTTCTTGCAGCAAACTCCTC
This sequence comes from Euschistus heros, assembly GCA_003667255.2. Taxonomy (NCBI): domain Eukaryota; kingdom Metazoa; phylum Arthropoda; class Insecta; order Hemiptera; family Pentatomidae; genus Euschistus; species Euschistus heros. Next base: position 376,966 of record RCWM02000032.1, on the reverse strand, counting down.
AATTTAGGTTGGAAATTGTAAATAGAAGCAGAAAAAAAAAATCTGACTGTTAAATTAAATCCGAAAAAGTAGGAAAAATTCAATACATACATATAAATTCTTCATCATTTATTACAATGTACATTAAAACTAAATATGCATAATGTACAAATTATGTCTATCTGCATACATTCATACAAAAGACCTCATTTTTTATTTCGATTGGTTTGAAAAAATCTTCAATGTTCGTTTGCTTCAACAATTTCAGCGTGGGTACCTCTGCGGGTTATTATTATAACTATAACTTAACTGAAAGAAAATGAAGAATTGAATTACTCATCTGATATAATACAATAATAAAATTTCTTTTCGTTTAATCGCTTTTAGTGTATACAAAATTACTCTCCTTTGGAAATAAACAATACAATCATAAAGGTAAGCGGAAAAAAATGAACAAAATAAGGGCATAGACAGTCAGCAGGATCAAATTATTTAATTTAAAAATTTATCTCCAACAGAAAACTGAACCACAAGTAAGCGAGAAAAAAAATAGAAAATATATGAGCATTGACGGTCAAGGGGGCAACCCCTAAAACATGTTGTATGTTATTCTTTTCTTTAGCCGACTGGATCAAGGGGGCCATTTTCATTTTTGGTAATCGTGTATTTTAATTTATTTTCACTAACATTAATTATAACAAAATATATAGACATACAAGACTGAGTAGCTTTTACAAAGAGGAAAGCCATCGGGGAAAGGTATTCAGAAACCACTTTGACAGAAGTCACTTGAGCTCAAGTACCACTATGTAGGGCGGGAGGGTACACCTCCCCTACTCGTGCCTTAGTAACAACACTTCATGTCGTTATCTTTTCCTTATTTATTTAGCACGTACTATAAAAGCTAATGATTCTTAAGGAAATTCTCTTAATTCGAGTAAACGGTACCACAATTACAATTACCAAGTCTACGTTTTATATGTTATAGTCCAATCTAATTAACACCAAATAGTAATCAACGAAATTATCTTCAACACTACAGTCTTCAAATAGAAGTATAACAATACTTTTATGGTCTAAATTAAAGGTCTTGACTTCAAGTCAATATAAGAGTCAAATTAAAATTCAATTTCTCTCCAGACTCGTAAAATATAAGGCCCCAAAAACACTGGTGTCATAAATGGGGAGTTAAGACAAACCCCTACATCTGAAACCCTATTAACAGACAAATTTCACCAGCAGGAGCACCAAAACGTAGGCAGAAACTTAAAGATTTGAAATTATAGATTTAGATTATTAGTATAGCGTACGAGTTGTGCCCTATCACCTAATTATTTATTATAAGCCATATTGACGAATAAAATTATGACAAACATAATAAAAAAAAATAAAAACGTGTATCGCTACAACCCATGAAGGGTATTGGGTTCAGTATAAAGGAAGTATTGTTTTGTGACCAACGGTTGTAGGAGGTGATTTGTTCAGCAATCACGCTCAACCACAAGGTTTTCCCCCTATTAAGAGTACCCACTTTATTTCTCTAGACCCCAAAGTCAACCCACGGCAGAAGGAACAGAAATTAAATTTTCTGCCTTCAGCTGTTCTCGAACTCGGGCGACGGAGGTAGAGGTTCAGTGGCTGGCTTACCCTTACCAACTGAGCTATCCCGTTCCTTGTATATAATATAACTCCTTAAAATGCAAAGATTTTTTTTTCCGTATGCTTTATTGGAGCAACGATATAATATCTGGGATTTTAGTTCGACAAGATATCTGAAGAAACCGTACAGGCAAAAACGCTGATAATTGAAAAACCAAAATTAATGAAAAGTAAATTAGTTGTATTATCGGCGAGAAATTTTCGGATAATATGTATCATACAATTATATTCCTTCACTAGGTATCACTATCGACGAGGCGCTCCACCCAAACTGCTTTTCATGCAATGCACTACGAGATCGATCCCAAGGCTTCACCTCGAGTTTCACATATATCGAAAGCTCTTTCCTAAAACCTCTTGTGTAAACATCCATTTTTACTTTTTCAACTAGGCTTGCGATTTTTAGTGTGTTATATTGATATTTTCTTTTCTTAAATCTGAAAAGGTGAATGAGAAGTTAACAACATGAATTTATTATTATTATTTATTTTTTCGGTGCAACAGTCCTTAAAGCAGAACCAGGACCTCCTCAATAAGTCTTCTCCATCCATCTCGATTCGCGGCCTTGCGGCGCCATCTAGCCATCTCAATTGTGACCCTCGAATTCTAAAACCTTCTGGCTTTTCTTTTAGTAATTTTCGAGGCAATCTCTCAGCAGCCATCCCCTTCACGTGTACCAGCCACCTTATCTTGATTTCTTTATTTGGGTGGCTCTCCAGACAATGCCATTAGTTCTTCATTTTTTTTTATCCTCCATCCGCTATTTAGGCACTTTGTCCCATTTATATCTTTCTAAATATTTTCCTCTCCCAAACCCCGAGTAGCTTTTCACTTTTCTTTGTAAGCTCCCATGTTTCACTTGCGTATGCAATTTGAGCGATAACATCATTATTATTTGATACAAGCGACCCGATGTATTAAAGTTCATTAAACGCTGGGAAACTGTACTTTCTGAACTAGATTATTCTTCTTGCGACTGGGTTCTCGACGTTAACAAATATTTAGTTTTCGCAAACCGCGTTTTTACAAGCTCCTTCCAGTTCTTGAAAAACTCCTCCAAGGGCCACTTTAGTCCACGCTGTAATCAGTACATCATCAGCGTATGCCAAGTGTTGCACTAATCTGTTATAGATGGTGCAACCGGGGTTTGTCCAGATAGCCCCCGCACAGCTCGCTCTAAACAAAGGTTAAACATCACACAAGATAAAGGGTCCACCTGTCTTAAGCCTATATATACTTTGAATTCCTCCGGCAATGAATTTTTAATTTTAACTTGATATCTCGTTTTTGCCACGTCATACTTATCAATCTAATTAATTTAGAAGGTACACAAAATGCTCTTAAATCGGACAAAGCTTCTTATGTATTTACACTGTCATATGCCTGTTTAAAATCTATAAATAGATGGTGTAGATCTATATCTTCTCTAAGATTTGCTTATAAGAAAATATGTGGTCGGTAGTTGATCTCCCTGTTCTGATATTCAACAAGGAAGTTTTCAGCCTATTTTACGAGACGTTGGTTTGTAACAATGGAGAGTACCTTGTACATCACTGGGAGAAGCGCTATACCTCTGTAGTTTTTACAGCCCATCTTATCACCCTTTTTATAAATCGGACACAAGATTGCCTTGTTCCACTAGCTTGGACTCTTTTCAGTGGTCCATATACCCCAAATAAGGGAATAAACCTGTTCCGCTACAGCATCTCCTCCATATTTGAGAAAGTCAGCATGTACCCTGTCTATACCTAGTGCTTTAAACATAATTAGTTTCTTATTTCTCATTTTATTATGAGAAGGTATAATATAGGTTATTGTTAGTTTGAAAATGGATTTGGAGTTAGTTTGTAAATGAAGAAGAGTAGGTAGCCATCCTTCTCGAAGGAGTATAACCTTCTCAAAGTAGCGACAATAAAACATCGAAATAAAAATCGAGATTTTCTGGGCGTCTGAAGGGGTTGGAGTGCCTCGACGATAGTGATACCCTTTACCTGTATTTAATTAGGTATTCAAAAACTATTAAATCAATATTCCGGAAAGACTTTCATTCTTAAGTGTTGTTTTTTTTCACTGTTGCCGCACTACGCGCCGGCTCCCTGACAACTTGAGGTACCAGAGGGATCGGTAAAAGGAAAAAACATATAATTTTATTTGGTCGGGTTGACTGACCAGAGGGAAGGGAAGGATTGGAAAACTAGTTTAGGATGAGGAATTGGATGAGCTAGAGTGGTTGCAATTGGATTCTGACACTGTTAGTCAATCAGCCCTTGAGTAGAGCCTACGCTCCAACATGGCTAATAGCTGGAATTGTTTACCCCTTTCAGCTTGACTCATCCACTTAATTATCAACATTCTTTTCTTTTATAACTTTTCTTTTTCTACCCTACTCTTTATCCAGAGTTCTGTAACCAACCAAAATAATTGGTTACATTTATTTTGTGTTCAATTTGAAACCGTATAATTCTTTTTTAAAAAAGTTAACTCGAAGGGATATGTTACTGATCAAAACAGTTACATGATTTGTTTCATGTTTAAATAAATAAATATAACTTAAAAAAAAAAAATTAATTTAAATATTCAATATTCCTAATCCTTATGTTTAATATTTTATTATTTCAATAACTAATTGTTTTGTTAACAGTGGAACAATTAATTATATTTTATTTTATTAAAGAAATGAAAATTAAAATTTAAGCTAATTAAATTTCCTTCAAACTCTTCTATATTTTAGGTAGGCACCTACTGAACTTGTCTCCACATTAATTTTAGTTCGTTTTTAACTGTCATTTCCATAATTTAACTAACTGTATTTGTTATACTCTTATTTTCTTCGCACTTGGAAACCTTGTGTATTATAAATTATTTGTATACCCTACACTTTTGCTAAGTAAAATGTAGGCGGGTATGTAAAATCATTTTTCCTCTAAATCCGTTATTTCCGATTTTCTAATTTTTCCATTTCTGAGAAAACCATTTAGCCTACAGGTAACGTTCAGGTCTCATATTAAAGCTTATTAAGTAATAGTGTAAATAAACTCTATTACAAATAATCACATAGTTCACGAATGCCACCCGCGAAATGAATCTTGACCTTCTCACAATGGCTATGATAAGTTTGTAACCTGTACGATAACCCTTCCTTCCTGTCCTTTTATTTAAGGACGTTGAGAATAAAAAAAAAATAATTTTCGCTACTTTTCATGTGCTACACATGTCGGAACAGGTTTCCAGGGTTGCGATCTTTGATTTTAACTACCCATATGGTCCATGAATTATGAGTCCTTATAGCATATTAAAAAATGGTAGCTACATGCGCATTTGTGAACTTCGATTTATTAATCGAATGGCTTTTTCTAATGTTGAGCATTTATTGGAATGCTATTAGTAGTAGGGTAGTTTCTTTAGTTTTGTAATCATTCCCCAAAAATCTATTGGATATATGTATATATTCCTATTATATATATATATATATATATATATATATATATATATATATATATATATATATATATATATATATATATATATATATAAGGTTCTTGAGGTTCAGTCAATAAATAAAAAACAACTATGTTAGCGACGTTTCGAGACTATATTGTTCTCATAATCATGCCCTGTATCTTAGTAGGAATGTCCTAGTATTCTTCACGCTTGCTAATTTCCTGTTGGCTTTCTGGAGTTCCTTCGTCACTGTAACTGCTTCAGGGCCGTGGGTTGTCTTGATATCTTCATAAAATCCCATTCTTCCACTATAGATATTTTCCAGTATTGACTCGATATGTAAACATGGATAAATATCTTGACTGTTATTATTAAATTTTATTTCTTGTCTGAACCTCAAGAACCTTACTAAACATTTTTTTGTATTATAAAAAAAGTGCGATAACATCTTTAGTAAATAGTTTTATCAACAAACGATTTATATGACCCTTGTCTTCTGTACTTGTAGGATTATAAATAATTTCAGTGCGGACATGGCCAAGGGTAGTCTAGAAGTCCCAATTAAACTTGCAAAAGTCCAGTTGTTAATAGTTGTCTTTTCAAGTAGCATTTACTGCCAAAACTAAAATAAATATAAACTCATGTTAATTGTGGGAAATATAATCTCCTCCAGACTGTTTGACATAGAAACGGGGACCACATGGTGAGGCGAAGGAGTGGCTGATAATGGTCTAACCTTGTCGAACACTTACCAAGACCTCAGGGTAATGGAGTATGGATCTCGGGTAAGCCGAAACCCCTCTTAGCCTAACTACCGATCCATATTGTCTCCATCCAACCTTCCACCATCCAAGGGGATCCTAGATTATAAACTATCTGGCCTGAAAACAGAAGGATTGTTTAATATTATAGTATGTGGTTCCACATTCCTCTAGCAGCCAGAGTACTATTATATCACAGATCAAAAACGCTTCCATTTTTCTCCAAGTCGCTGTTTATAGTCCATGAAACCTGTAACAACAATTTATTAAAACTAAAAACAATCTTAAAAGTGATTTGAAATAGTCCACGATGCCAGGAATGATGTAAAGAAAGATAATTTCAGTCAATAACGGTTTTAATTCTTCGGGTATTCAGCATTCAAACAATACAAATTGATTGTATCTATCAAATTTCCGCTTTTGCCCCACTGTGCTCCGTGTCGTAATAATAATAATAATCCATATATATATATATATATATATATATATATATATATATGTATATATATATATATATATACATATACATACATATATATGTTTAGTAAGGTTCTTGAGGTTCAGTCAATAAATAAAAACAACTATTTTGGCGACGTTTCGTGACTATATTGTTCTCATAATCATGCCCTACAGTGAAAAAACAGGTTACAATATAATATAAAAGTTACATGTAGCTAACTTTTGTAATAACCTATGTAACTTGTATATTATATGGTAACCTGTTTTTTTCACTGTAGGGCATGATTATGAGAACAACATTGTCTCGAAAAGTCGCCAAAAATACTTTTTATTTATTGACTGAACCTCAAGAACCTTACTAAACATTTAATAGTCACAGTCAAGAAATGTATCCATATGTATATATATATATATATATATATATATATATATATATATATATATATATATATATATCAAAATTATATTTTGTCGACCCTTAGAAATTATATAATTAACTGTTTAACAATAATCGGGTTTTTGGTCCTTTATATTTAACAATATTTTGTTCATACAATTTTATTATTTATATATAATCAGTGGCATGATTATGAGAACAATATAGTCTCGAAACGTCACTGAGATATGTTGTTATTTTATTGACTGAACCTCAAGAACCTTATTAAGAAATCTAATAGTAACTGTAAAGAAAATATATCCATATTAACCACATTGAGTCAATACTACTATCAAGTTCGGTTATTGAATGAACTATTCAAAAATTTCACTAGAATGTCAAAGTAATTTTGAATAGCTATTGCAGATTATATAACAGTAGGAGAACGTCGTCTATAGTATTCCATAAGGTCCAATGTTTTTTCTCCTCCCCAATCCACATTTAAAAACAAACACATTTGATTTGAGACGCCCTAAAAACTCTGGTAAACACGAAGGTTGCACGAAAAGAAGCAAGAGTTTCCCAACTAGACTGGAGACCACTTGCAACTCGATTTGGGGCATGCCCCTCCCATGAGCATAGTTTACTTACCTTCTGCACGAAAAAAGGCATTTTCTAAACGCACCTCAATAAAATAAACTATTGTTTTTGAACTGAGATTAATTTATATATTGCATGTTGTGGATAATAAATGCTGTTTGCTGTTTACTAATTTATTTCTTGGATTATTATTTTTTAATATGATGTGGTATCGGTACCAAGAATCGAACTTTTTTTTTACCGACACAACATTAATATACATATATATATATAATTAACTGTTTAACAATAATCGGGTTTTTGGTCCTCTATATTTAACAATATTTTGTTCATACAATTTTATTATTTATCCATATACATATTTTATTTCTTCCTTCTCCTCTCTCCTCTCTTTTTGACGTTTCGACCCCTTATTTAATGGGGTCCTCATCAGAACTGGAAAAACAATACCATTCTTAAACATCTTTCCCGACATTGGCACACCTCTAGTCATTAATAATACAAAATTTGACAAATGCACACCAAAAACTGGGTACCCCGAAACTCCAGGCCAGTAAGCCCACCGACTCCTGCAGCAAGTGCTTGCCAGCTCAGACACCAGGAAGGTAAGTAAACTATGCTCATGGGAGGGGCATGCCCCAAATCGAGTTGCAAGTGGTCTCCAGTCTAGATGGGAAACTCTTGCTTCTTTTCGTGCAACCTTCGTGTTTACCAGAGTTTTTAGGGCGTCTCAAATCAAATGTGTTTGTTTTTAAATGTGGATTGGGGAGGAGAAAAAACATTGGACCTTATGGAATACTATAGACGACGTTCTCCTACTGTTATATAATCTGCAATAGCTATTCAAAATTACTTTGACATTCTAGTTAAATTTTTAATAGTTCATTCAATAACCGAACTTGATAGTAGTATTGACTCAATGTGGTTAATATGGATATATTTTCTTTACAGTTACTATTAGATTTCTTAATAAGGTTCTTGAGGTTCAGTCAATAAAATAACAACATATCTCAGTGACGTTTTGAGACTATATTGTTCTCATAATCATGCCACTGATTATATTAATATACATCATATAATTCATTTATCCATTTATATATTGGTATGGGAATACCACTAGTTACCTTTTTTCAGAAATTTCTCCAGTTCAGTTGTGTACATTGAATTTTCACAATTTAGTTGTAGATACCAATAGCATATCCAGCAGAAACATTGTAAGTAGTTCATACTCCTCCACATTTTGTATTATACGTAGTTAAATATTCAAACGCATGTTTTTATATATTTACTAGCATCCGTCGTAGCGACATCGCCCGTTCTCATAAGTAAAGACCCTAACTAATTGTATCTTAGTTAAAACTAATTTTTTTATCCTTAAAAATCTTGTACTGAAGAATGCAATTGAGCATTGTTTCTTCAATGATATTTTCACGCATAACAGTAATTTTTAACCTGGATAAAATTGCACTAATTAGGTCCAAGAAGATTAAGTAAAAGCATAATTGGGCATCAATCTTTAATTTTAAAATATCAGTAGGTAAACCAGGTGGACAGAGACTATTAAGTAATTCTTGCGGATAATGAACTACATTATGAATATTTACATCTTAAGACCCAAGAATCATATTTTTAAAAACAATATCAAAAAGAAAAAGGATCGACATTTTGAATTGCTAATAATTATTTGGCAGAAATAATTTTATTGATTTTTTTTTTATTATTCTGCATTTCATTTCTTCTTCTTCATCTAAGGAGTCGTTGATCATCGATTTTAAGTACTTAAAACTTTTTACGCACTCAAATCTGTAGTTTCCCATTATGTAGTGTCTCTGCAGGTGCACTGGATTCTTCTTTCTCAAAGTGAGGATCTTGGTCTTATCCCCGTTGATCTGGAGACCCATTCTTTTCCTTCCATCTCAAGTACCTCCTTCATGTTTTGTAGGTTCCTTATGCCATTACTTGTGTCATTGGTGCAATGCGAAATAATGGCAGCTAATCGATCTTATTTCAGACCATCTAAACTATTTAGAAGTAGAATGCTGAGTCGCACAACCAAACTCAGGCTTTATAAGACACTCGTCCGACCCGTCCTGACATACGCATCTGAAACCTGGACATTGCGTAAATTATCAGCTCAACGTGTTGACAGGTTCAAAAGGAAGATATTAAGATGCATCTACGGACCTGTAGAGGAGAATAGTTTGTTTCGACTCGGAAAAAACAAAGAGCTGTACGCACTTTATAATGACCTGAGTGTTTCCCAATATGTAAGAACACGGCGAATTAAATGGCTGGGACACATAATCAAAATGGGCGAGGAAAGGACAGTCAGAAGACTATATTACGGAAGCCCCGATGGAGTAAGGCCTCGTGGAAGACCGAAGGGAAGATGGAAGGACAGCGTCTTATAACCATCAGACGTGCCACTGACAGGGAAGACTGGGGTAGAGCCTTTGAACTGGCCAAGGGCCGTTTCATGCGTCTGTTGCGCCGAGAATGAATGAATGAATTTTATTTATTTCATCTGGTTGGATTTCAATTTCTAACCATAAAAGTTTCTGCCACTCATTTTTTTATTATTGTTAAGTTTATTATTACACATGTCATACCAAATATTTATAACTTTTTTAACAACAAATTGATAAAAATAAGCAAATTTTATTATCAATGTCAAAATTATTATAACAATGTACCTTTGTAACATCTCATGTAGAATGGCGATCGCCACCTATCGGTCAATATTCAAACTTAACAGTTATCCACTTATTATCGTTTTTTAAATAACGAATTAACGGAAAATCAGTAGAATTTATTATTGCTAAACCATCCTGGGGTTATAAAGATGATGTGGTCAAAATTGGGTTTAGGTTGGTTCAGTAGTTCTCGCGGTTAGTGATCACAAACGAAAAATGGCTTGTCCTTTTATATAACAGTATAAATATAGATATTGTTGCTAACTAGGGCATGATTATAAGAATAATATAGTCTCGAAACGTCGCTAAAATTAGTTTTTATTTATTGACTGAACCTCAAGAACCTTACTAAACATTTAATAGTAACAGTCAAGAAATTTATCCATATATATATATATATATATATAGAATAGAATAGAAAGAAAAACTTTATTCTGGGACAAAGTCCCTTAAGAATAACATTAAATAATACAAAGTAAGATCATAACTATATATCATATATATATATATATATATATATATATATATATATATATATATATATATATATATAGTTTTTCAGAAAAAACTTAGATGTAATATAATAAAATCATACTTGATACACAATGATTTGTTTTGTTTTTTTCAAATTACTCATTACTGGATAAATCATTACTGCAGAAGTAGTTTCCTGTAGAGATAAGCCAACATTATTTGTTTGGAATCATTTATATCCATTTTATTTTTATTTTTTACAACCTCGTTTTGTAAAGTGAGAAGTGCTAGCGAGGAATACATAAAGAAAGATTAGATGCTAATAGGTGTTGGGGGACAGAGCATAAGGTACCCGGTGTCCACTACCTGCACGGCCAGCACCGTCCTCCTGTTATTAATGACCCACCTGAAGAAAAAACAAGAAAAATGGAGAGGCATAAGAGAGAAATAGTTGGGAATGTACAATGGCTCTGGTGAATTAGTGAACAATGCTAATGGCATCAAGCGGCTCTTAGTTACAGTCGCGTGCGTACATTATATATATATTTTTTTTTCAGATTTTTTTATTTTACTTATATTTATTGTCTCCTCTATTTCATTTTCCTTAACATTCTTTTTCCTTCTTTGAGCTGACATTTCAACATAATCATATGCAGTAGAAAAATATCTGCTACTGTAAATAAAGCATAAAAAGACAAGAATAAACTCTTGAAATGAACAAACAATCTGATGAAAGTATGGTACCGTTACAGAAGCGTGTCTCCACAAAACCGGCCTGACCCGCACTACACCTACCATTTCATATCCTTACGCTTCACTTTGAGTTTACATTTATAGATAGTCCATTCCTATAACTTCATATGTAAACAATCACTTCTACAGTTACAACTTGGATTGTGTTGTTTAGTGTGTTATATTGATATAAGTCTTCTTAAATGCAAAAAGGTGAAACAGAAGTTAACAACATGATTTTCATAATGGATTTAGTGTTTTATAAATTCATGTTTTCTTTTTCCCTCTTCTCTAATGTGTAAAAGTGTTAAAAAGGTTAAGAAGATTAATTTCTACATTAATTTGGTGTTTTATATATTTATATTTGTGATTGGATTTTTTGCCTTCCATATTATTTATTGCTCTAAAGTGAGACAGATTGTATTATTAATTCCAGAAAACAATTCGATCTAAAAAATAAATGTGAGAATTTATCAATTCTAACCTTCTTTCGATTTATTTCGATGTTTTATATCACTACTTTTCTAGGAATGAGGTTACACTCCTTCATTTACGGAGAAACTCTAAATCCATGTTCAAATTAATATTAACTTCCGTTATACCTTCTCATATAAAACTGAGAAATCAGAAAAAAAAAAAAAAAAAAAATAAGCGGAAATAAGAAAATATCAAAGTATAAAACACTAAATCAATGTTGAATTAATATTACAGTAAATCAGAATTTAATATAATACTAAACCACACGTAATGTTAACATCTGATAAAACGTTTCACATTAGAGAAGTGGAACTAACAAATTATATGTAAATGAAAAAAATCCATGTTGTATGTTATGGTTTTTGATTTCTGCTACATTTTCTCAAATTAGGAAAGTGAAAATAAGAAAATATGAAGCTTCTGATATACTTTCTTAAATTTCTTTTTAGATCGATGCGTTTCATTAAATTAATATTACAATCTGTCTCACCTTTGGACACTATGTAATATGGATGGCAAAGAATCCATCCACAAAATATGTAAACTGAAAATTTCTCACATAAGGGAAGTGGATATAAAAAGATATAAATATATAACACATCAAATCCATGTAGAAACTAATCTTGGTAAATTTTGTTCCACTTTCACACATTAGGGAAAAGGAAATAAGAAAAGATTAATTGCATAAAATACTAAATCCATGTTGAAACGCATGTTTTTAACTTCTATTTTATTTTTTTACATTTAAGAAGAGACTAAATATCTATACTACACACTAAAGAACACAATTTAAGTTAAAACTGAAGAAGTGGATGTTAACATGTGTGGTTATATGAAAGAGCTATCGATAAACGTAACTCGAAGTGAAGCGTCAGAATCGAAATGGCAGCTGTATCACTGGTCGGGCCGATTTGTTGGAGCGCCTTTTCGATAGTAGAACCAATTTGAAAAATAAAAATGTTCAACAACCCCCACAGTCCGATGACGATACATATAAAGGTTTTCTTCAGCCCAACTTTACATACCATTTCAATTAGCTTTACAGCATAGAGGGAATTTCAACAATGGGCATGTTATATATTATGGACAATGTACAAATCCATAACACCACGATTGAAAATATTTTAGAAAAACAAATCCGCAAAAAAAATATTAATGATACATACCTAACATCCCCAGTGGAAAAATCCAGCCCGAAGAAATACATTTTGATCCCATACAACGGCCCTATGTCCACCAAAATCGGAAAGGGATTAGAAGCTAAATACCAGAGAAAAACCGGACGATCACAAAATCAGTTATTAAAAGAATAGTCAAGGGCATACAATGATAATTATTCCAACTTGGCAATACATTTAAATGAAAATAATCAGTACTTTAACAAAGATTCGTGAGTGAAGCAAAGATTTACGAATCACTTGAAATAATTTATCTTGAAACCAATCCAAATTTTTGTTTAAATGATCAGATAAATATCTCCAATAGTGGAGAATTAGAAGTTTGCAGAAAATTCATCATTGCTAATAATCCTAAAATTAGACCAAGTAGATGGGATTAATTGTCGCTTAATATTTTTAAAATATTGCTTTTTTCTCTATTACCTATAACAGAAAAAAGAGACAACTTCTATGATGTTTTCTAATATTGGCAGGTAAATGTAATTGTTTTCCTTTAGAATCCTGTTGACCTTTCAGTGTTGCTAAACTATTTCTGTCCAAAGCTTACAACAATACTTTTCCAAAGCTCGGCCTCTCAAATAGTATACACTCCCCGATAAAATTATAGGCCACCTCCAATACTATTAAGCTATTATTGTTATAGAATGTAATAAAAGAATCAAAGCAATTAAATAATATTGTAAACACAAAAATACTTGAAAAAACCTTTTTTCGTTGAGTTCTACTTCTTATTGCTTACAGATTATCTAAAACATTAATATCTACCTGCGTCAAAAATAATGGCCAGTCTCAGTTTTTATCTAAATCTCGTTCAAAGTGCAATGTTATAAAACATTATGTCATTGAATATCATTTAATTTGATTTAATCAAGCAATGCCATGAGGGAAAGAGTAATCAAGGAATTTTCTTAGGCTGGACAAAAAGAGGTAAAGAAAAGGACTGCTAAGTCCATGGCAACAACTGCTCGAGAACAGAGAACTATTTTACTCCAAGGGTCCCCAGCTAAACTGCCACAACTGAGGCAGATTTGAGAACAAGCTCGCTTTTATGTTCAAAGTATTAACATAAACCCAATAATATCATGTTTTTTTTTGTTCCTTTCTTCTCGTTTTTGATATTTCTTTGTTTTAGCCCTGATGATGTATTAAAATTTGATGATACGATAGCAAAACCACTCTGTCAATTAGCCATTAGTAATGGACCGATCATAGTACGTAATTGAGGCATTATCCAGAATAAAGAAGATATCAGTCACATACCAGATTTTTTGTTTTTTCCATTTAACTGTTTATTAATATTTACAACTGAAAAAGAAAAATACAGATAGGTGGGTTGAAAAAATTGTAGACTTATTAGATTTAAACAGTATAGAGAGTAGCAGATACACGGAAAAGGCACAGAAAGGATGGGTGAGGAAGTAGATGATGAAGTGGAGGTACCACCAGACCAAGAGGAAATAGAGATGATTGGATCCCCAATTATCCTCAATGCCTCAGGTCTTGACGAGATTACGGCTGAATTTCTCAAGTATGGAGGACACGCAGTAACCACACATATATACAAATTCATATGGGATACATGGATTCAAGAAAATATGCCATAAGACTGATGCAAAGCCATGTAGTCTATAGTTCCGAGTTTTAGCTAGGAAGAGGATGTACCAGGAGCTGGCAGAAGAACTCAAGCAATTATATAGACTGAATAAGTGTTAGGTTAAGCCTATAGTCAGTCTATAAGAAAGGCGATAGGATGGCTTGCGAAAACTACCGTGAAATAGCGCTACCTAAGACAAAGTGACCCTCTATCACCCACAGTATTTAATCTGGCCCTCGAAAGCGATTTGAGCTATAAGAACGTACCCCGGAGAGGATGTTTATAATAGGCTCACCCAACACATGGCTTACGCAGATGACGAAGAAATCACAGCACGAACATTTCCCGCACTCTCGGGAATGTTGGAAGTGTTTGAAATAGCGGTAGTGAGCAAGGAGTTGAGGATTAATAGTGATAAGGCTAAACGTCAATGAGCCTACAATAATGTAGAGATGTAGAAGTGCAAATTAATGGGCACCCATTTAGATGATGCAAAACTGTTAAGTACTTTGGGTCTCTAATTACGGGAAAACTTACATGAAATCAACGATCAAAGCTTCAATAGCGGTTGGCAATGAATGCTTTTTTGGCTTTAATAAAATCTTAAGGTTTTGAGAAGTGTCTTGATCTGCCAAAATCACTGTTTACAAAGCAGTAATAAGACCGGTTGTGACACATGGGAGTGAGTGTTAGGTTTTACCACTAGAGAATTAGAGGATACTAAGGAGTTGGTAAAGAAAGGTCCTTAGAATTTTCAATCCGTTGACAGACCCCTGGAATTGGAGAATCAGATCAAATATTTGGACCAGGTTGAACACTATGGGCGATAGAGGGTCACTTAGTCTTAGGTAGCGCTATTTCACGGTAGTTTTCGCAAGCCATCCTATCGCCTTTCTTATAGACTGACTATAGGCTTAACCTAACACTTATTCAGTCTATATAATTGCTTGAGTTCTTCTGCCAGCTCCTGGTACATCCTCTTCCTAGCTGAAACTCGGAACATGATGTCATAATTATTATTATCAATGTTATTATTTAAATATATAATTCAACCTGTGATATTTCTATTTTCAGTGTGACAAAGTATTTTATTTAATTTTCAAATATTTCCTGATTTAATGGTTTGCTTAATTTTCAGCTGAAATTTATTTTTAACTTATTTTTTTTATTTTTGCTTTACATTTACTCACATTTATGATTTTTCTCTCACCCTTATGGTTTTGATTGAATGACTTTGTCTCTTCAGTTTTTCTTTTCAACTTCATTTTCCTAATTATTATTCACTTGTTAATTGAATTGATAACTCAAATGATCAAAAATAAACAGTTTAGTGGAAGAGTTAGTGTAAAATATTGTCTGATTGTGGTTTTCTTTCCAAGAGGTGTCCCGGTAATTGGAAATCTCAAAAGTGGTCACCTTAACTACGGCCCGGAGATTTCGCTCCCCTCCCCTCTGCCCCTCACTGTCAGGGGCCCTCCAAACCCATGGCTACTCCAACAAGCTTAACGGAAACTTTCTTGACCAACAGACAACAGCAGAGACTCGATGTTGCTATGGCTTAGGGATACAATAACTAATTGATTTTTCATAACTAAATGACTAATTGGCTGAGGCTGCCATGTGGGCCACCCCGAGGCAGATGGGCCGCTACTCGGTTACCAAACAAACGGCAGTCAGATCGTGGATTGTTGTCGAGTCCACAGGAAGCCGGACCCCCACCAGCCACGCCCCCGAGGAGGTCTCTATCCTCCTTTGTCTAGACCATAAAAAGTGCTTTGTCCCTACCAACCGTTTCCCCTTTTTGACTATCTCTGACTAAATGCTCTCATTGTGCTCCGCGTGTTCTCTCTTCAGCTTCGAATCTGGTCTGCCTTTTGAGCAAGGCCGCGGGATACTCGGAACCCACGTGCGCGAATCT
This sequence comes from Euschistus heros, assembly GCA_003667255.2. Classification (NCBI taxonomy): domain Eukaryota; kingdom Metazoa; phylum Arthropoda; class Insecta; order Hemiptera; family Pentatomidae; genus Euschistus; species Euschistus heros. Next base: position 360,625 of record RCWM02000032.1, on the reverse strand, counting down.
TTTCCTTCAGCTTGAGCTTCGCTCCGAATAGCCGTTAATGGGACCTATTGAGCCAGCCCAAACAAAGCTCCTTGCCTCAACCATAATACGGTCGTTGAACAAATGGATTTTTCCAGTATAGACCGTAAACACAGTATACAATATCACAACTGTAATTACTTAGCGATACAGAAATTTCACATTAGGCTAATTCTAAGGTATCCATGTATTGGATTAATATGGAGTTGTGCGCGTATCGTTCAATGTAGCAATGAACCTGTTGTTACAGTTAATCAGTGCTACTGTTCTCTATACACAAGAAATGCAGGTGGATGAGTTGAAATCATATTAATAGCCAGTTTTTTTAACATTACTATTGCCCAAGCACTCCAAAAACTGTTGTTACTTAATTAGAACGATTATTTATATAATTCGATTGGTTGAATCAAGCTAACTCTTCCTCCATTTAACGATTAGATTTTTATCTACGGTTTTCTTGTTATTAGTTAAGTGTGAATAGTTTCATCGCAATGTGGATTTAGTTGTCCTTATAACAGCACTGAGTGTTGTTAGGGTGACCATATGTTCTCTTTTCAGGGCATATGCAGGACAAGCTCAGTAATAATCAAGTCATGTCCAGTAGCTTGATTTCTAGGTAATTTTCTTATTTCTAGTATCACTTCCTATGACCTAAAAGTTGAAGTAGGTAGAGTAAGTGACAGAGAATCTTTTATGTTACCTTCATATTTATTGTCGGGGTGGTCTGTATGAAGTATGAAAAATGTTGATAGATGATAAGGGAACAGTTCAAACTTGTTTACTGACACGACCTAAGTAATATATTTTCGGAGTGGCACAGATACCTCACGATGGTTGTTAGTTTACATCCGTGAGCTTCCACCGTCAGTATTGAGATACATACAGCTAATGTAGAAAGTATTGTAACACCAACAAATATTTTGGTTTCACCCATTTTTTAAATAGAATAAATTCCTAGAGAGTACGGAGCTGGGATCAATACAACGGGGATAGACTGTAGATTAAATATACATGGAAGAAATCACATTTCAACTATATTCAGAATTAATTATATTAATATTGGAAAATGCCTGAAAGAGATGGTCAAAAAGTATTGGAACACTATGATATTGATGTATAAAAGAAGGGGATTATTTAAGATTATTCCTGTGCTGTGAGTGGAAGTACAACAAGTGGTTTTAGGGACATTTATCAGACCCTATACGTTGTTTTAACAATGGGATGGAAAGAAAAAGTAATTCCTAATGAATCACAAAAAATAAAAAAATAAATAGAATTGATAATGAGTGCAAAAGTGTGAAATAAAAAAAATGTTAAACTTAAGTCACGCAACCATCTCATATATTATAAACTGGAACAATTTAAGAGTTTTATGGTGGACCTCGTTCTGGGCGCCCAAAAGTTCTTTCGGCATCGGATGAATGGTTAATTATTAGGAAAATCTGCGGCTTATTGGTTTAAAAATAGCTGCTAAAGCAGGTTTTAAGAAAAGACGGACTGTCAGTGCTAGTATTGTAAGAAATGAACTTCGAAGAAACAATTAGCATTGCCAATCAGCACCTAAGAAATATTTTGTAAGCAAACTGAACCAAAAGAAAAGAAAATTATTAATCACCCTATTGCATTTTGGGAGTGGGTGTTATTTACTGACGAGGGCAAAATAGATTTTTTTTGGCTAAGAGGTTGCCAGAACGTCTAGAGAGCGAATCAGTTATTTAGTTATTTAAAGGGAGTAAAAAATCCTCAGCTATGCCGTCCTTCGGAAGGGACGTAAAATGGGGGTCCCGAGTCTGTGCGATGTCAGGTACTCGTTAAAGATCCCTATCCTAATTATACCTGGATAGGCAAAATTTAGGACTCCCACCGTAGCATCGTCCGATTAGCCATAGCAGCATAAAGTGACGTTAAACGAAACAAACAAACAAACAAGTTATTTAGTATTTGGCTAAACTGTAAGGGGCATTGATTTGATAAATATTACTATATTGGAATAACTTGAATTAGAGGATAATATTCCACCATCTTCAGCTGCGTTGAAAACAAATTTAAAATTGGTAGTTACGAAAATTAAAACGAAATGACAAGAGTCAAAAACCGAATTACATTTTATTGACTTCCGATAATTATAGAAAATCATTTTTGTAACAAAAAACCGTTTTATATAAGTTTATTAAGTTATAATATACAATGATACATACGAATGAGTGTATGAATGCATGTTTTTACATGCTTATTGAATTTTCATTTAAGAGAAAAAATAAGTAATTTTAATTTGTTTTTGACTACGCCTTTCTTTTCTGATATCAGTTTTCATTGCCCAAAGTGAGATAATTCTGCTTTAATCGGTGTTCTCCTGGTTCAAACCTTTATCTAAGTCTTTTAATGAAGAGTTTATTTTGCGACTTTTCATTAGTTCTTATTTAAATTGAGACTAAAGCACAATTAAGAAAATAATTTTGTTCAGAAGGCAAACATGCCAGTAGGAGTTTAAAGACTTCAAAACATTACCTTTCCATAATAAGAATTGGATTAGTACATAGTTACCAGAAACATATTCATACGATACCAGTTTTCCACAGTATTTTCTTAATTGATGTGACTTATTAGGCGGTTTTATTTTACCTTATTTCAACTTTATAGATTATTTAAATCAGGTTACCATGTATATTCTAGTGAGTCAGACTTTTGTTCTCCTAGATTGGTCATTCTTCCCACTGTGCAGCGGTATCAATAGGTGCCTAGGAACCGACTTTGGATCATCGATTCTCGGTACCTATTCTTTTCTCGAGATCCAGTGGAATCGAAAATCGACACTTCCCTATTAATAACAAAATATAAATCCTAGACAAATATTATCAATGTGTAGTTCAAGAACAATTAGAAATTAAAAATTAATCTTCTGGTTATCATACTTTTATTTAGCTCATTTGAAGGTTTATAAATCATCTCTCCTCTAAAATTTAGTGTTCAGTTAAGTAATGAATGATTGATTTAAATTTTTGGTTCATTAAGATAAATTTACATTCCTCTTCATTATTACACACATAAAAATGTATTATAATAGCTTAAACAGAAAAAACACAAATAAGTAGGCAATAGCTAGACGTGATAACAATCATACCTATTTCTCATGTTGTGAGCTAAGCAAGAAGATGTTTGTTAAATAAATATGTTTTTAGAATTTTTATAACATTTTATTAATTACAGTTAAGTTTATCACTCAAATTTTAATACTTAACCTATTCATTCCATTCAATGTTTCCAGCATATTTTAAAATGTGCTTCAAGATAACCTAAACTCATAAATAAAAACTAAGACCTAAGTCATAATATCGATCTTATCATAAACATAATTATATTATTTTAAAATCAGATTAGAAAGTCAATAACAGAACATCAATAATATACACAATGAAATATTTACAGAAAATTAAAATTAATCTAAGAAAGATAATTATAATTATAATTAAAATTATAGTATGAATTTAACTGTAGTCAACCCCCAATAAATCAAACGACTGACTGATCACAATATTTAAACTTTACAAATAAAATAGCTTGAGAGGAAGAGGTCAGCTACCTTTTGAACTGAGTAATTAATATTTTTTTAAAGTACAAGAATTTAAAATAACAGAATAATCTTAGCTACAAAATGTTAGTAAAAAAACTGAAAAATGAATGTCAGGTCCATAATTCCCTTTAAGACATTTTCACTCAAATAGTCCAGGTAACGAAGGATTTTTATAGAAGTTAATTCATGTAGAAGCTAATTATGGCACAGTTGTAGGAGAAGGTGCCCTTAACAACATACTAAAAGAACTAGGGGGGGGGGTGGAGGAGCTAAGGGTGGGGGGGGGGGGCTCTAAAGGTCGTTTTTTCAGTTTTTCGTTAGTAACTCAAAAACTCTTGCCTCTAGCGAAAATATGTTTATGTACTAAATTAATTTACATAAAATTGTTTACAAAAAAGGTTCTATACATTTTTTTTCTGGGGCCAATGCTTAAGAAGATATAGTGGGGGGGGGTATGAAAAATGTAAAAAAAAACACGTTTTTATTGTTAAAATTTATATATTTATTGTTAAAATTGCAATGTTTATTGTTACAAATGAATAGTTTATTATTAATTGAATGCTTATTGCTAAAAATAAAATTATTGTCGTTAAGTCTAGGAAGACCAATTGGCTAACTTGCGGTAAGTCGCACTTTACCTCAAAAACACGTTTGTCGGTACTCTTTTGACTATTTGTCTAATCTCGAATTTCATTTTTTCATCATAAAGCTGATTTAATTTATTATCAGATACTATGTATTTAATTTTAATTAAGTTCCGTGAAATATCCATTCCACCTCGCTGAATTCCGCGTACTGTTGTGAAATCCTTATTTTTTCAATACATTTCTCGTTATAACTCTAAAAATATTTGTTCGGTTCCGAATTTCTTTTTTTCATTTTTTAGCTGGCTAAATTTGCTATTAGATCCTATATATCAAATTTTGATAAAATTCCGTGTAATACCCTGGCCAGCACCTTAACAACTGCTGTTATAAAATTCTAGTTTTTTTTTGGCATAATTTCTCTATAACTCCTAAACAATTTGTCCGATCCCAACTTTCTTTATTTCATTTTAAAACTACTAAAATTATCTATCAGTTCCTATCTTTGACTTTTGATTATATTCCGTGTAATACTCATGCTAGCACACTAAATGTGTATGTTTTGGCAAAATATGACATTTGGGATATTTAAAGTGGGCTGGCGTGGTTGTTTCACGGACTATAATCAAAATTTGATATAGAAAATCTAATAACAAATTTAACCAGCTATGAGATGGAAAAAAGAAATTCGGAATGGAGCAAACATTTTTAGAGCTATAACAAGAAATGTTCCGAAAAAATAATTTAATAGTTTCGGAGTTATAGCCAAAAGAGTACCAACAAACGTGTTTTTGAGGAAAAGTGCGACTTACTGCAAGTTAGCCAATTGTTCTTCCTAGGCTTAACGACAATAATTTTATTTTTAGCAATAAGCATTCAATAATTAATAATAAACTATTCATTTGTAACAATAAACATTGCAATTTTAAATATATAAATTTTAACAATAAAAACTTTTTTTTTTTTACATTTTCCATACCCCCCCCCACTATATCTTCTTAAGCATTGGCCCCAGAAAAAAAATGTATAGAACCTTTTTTGTAAACAATTTTATGTAAATTAATTTAGTACATAAACATATTTTCGCTAGAGGCGAGAGTTTTCTCCTTTAGAGCCCCCCTCACCCTCCAGTACTGCAATTCCCATGGCAAAGGTAAACGTAGTTGGTTAAAAAAAGTAATAAGATCAGTAGAAATTGAGGCGGCACCTGTAGGTGCCTTTGGGAGCAGGGTGTCTGTCCTGGCTTCATGAGTTGCCTACGGTATCGTTTGATATCGGTAATAATAACGAACAATGAATATTATTTGAACACTGATTTTATTATTACATATTTAGAATAAACTATAAAATAAATTGTGGCATTAAATAATAAATAAAAGTCACATATTTTTATGGTACTCATGAGAACAATGGATGTGTAAACCGACGTTGCATATCTTACAAATTTTTCTTGTTCTTTTATAGCATTGGGCGCAGTGTCGGTGTTCCACGCAATCTTTTAATTGGTAGTAAAATCCTTTGTTTTTACTAGTAATGAAGGTACATTCCTTACACTCTGAACTAATTTTGTTGGGACTCCAAACTTGAATAACCACTCTTGAACCACTGCCCTCCTGAAATCACAATAGCTGAGTTTGGAGTCTTTTTCTGTGTGCCACTTCAGTAACCAAGCATTTTGGCAAGCTGCATCGATGCCGAATGTAAACAACTTGTACCACCACTTTCTTCCTTTTAGGGATATCCTTTGAGAATCTAAATTCTGGTCAAAACGGTCTACGCTGCCCATAAACATGTTGTACATCTTTGTTATATTAGGACATTTTACATTTTAAAATATGTGTTAAAAGTAAAAAATAAATAATTAATACTAATCAAAATAATTATAAAAAATCCTAATATTTTTTCCTATTATTTATGAAGAAAATAAATAGTATGAGGTATCATTTTCCCAAAGGCACCTACAGGTGCCACTAAGTTTTTCCAATTGAATTTTGGCAACATAAACAAATCACAATGGAAAAAAAAACATGTCCAAACATTAAATTAATACATCATGCATTGATACATAACATAAAGATAAGATTTACTTACGATTTATGATCTATATTTGGTAAAAAACGGGAAAGAATGCACAGACTTGGAGTTACCACTAACTTGATCAAACACAAAATGGGGCTGAAAACGATTGAGAGCCTCTGTGATTGAATTACTTCAACCAATAATTTAATTAGGTTCCATAGATGGTGGCAGACAGCGCCAAAAAGGAAAAAACATAAACAGGAAACAGTACAAACCCGATTAAAAGGTGCCGTTGGGAATTGGCGGGTTAAGAACACCTCCCCCTACAACTGTGCCAAAATTGGCTTCTACATGAATTATGTCCCCTATTCGGCCTTTCTTGGTCTTCGTTGCCTGGACTAAAATTATTATACACCAAGATTAATATTTAATTAAAGCTTGTTTTAAATATAAGTAATTATGCAAGGACGGAATTTAAAATGCAAAGTAATAAAAGAAGAGAAAAAAATCAGCTACAATTAAGATAAGGGCAAATTGTCGAAAATAATGCAATACATAAAAACAAATTACAAGATAAATAAATATATTTAAATACAAATCTTAAAACATTGAATGTAAAATTATATAAGTATAACAGTAAGTATAAACTTGGTTCAGTCATGATTATTAAAATATTTTAGTTTGAATTCATTGTTAATATTTTTTATCATTAAAAAGCAATATAAAATATAGTTTTCAATGAGAAAAATGACATGTTTCTTCAAGAAAACAAGCGGCCATCATATAATAAATTAATTGTCATCAAAATCAATCCTGAAAAAAAAAAAAAAATATTATCATATGATACAAAACTAGCAACACTTTAATTATACAAAATATATCTGAACTTAAAATTCTTTACTTCTTGTAAATAAAAAATGATATATTCAATAGGATATAGATATATGTTCCCTACAGTGACTTTCAGAAATCTGATCAATCCAGGATTATTTCATTACTTTTCTTTCTCAATTCTTCTGTATTTTCTTAGATACCAAGGTTATAATCAGCTAGAGGGTGACCATCCAATATAAACACTGAGCTGATTCTTGGAAATGAAAGCTTATTTAGTTATGATACATTGTATTTCTGACATTACTATGAGTATCATAGTCTATATAGATACTTGTAAGTTTTAGTGCCCAGAAAATTTATTAATATCACTAAATGTATAAATAGTTTACACTACAATCGGAGAGTAAGATTATATTTCCATTATATAAAAAGATATTGGCGAATTAATTTAGCCCAAGCGAATAATATTATTGAGGTAAAGTAAAGAGTAGTTACTTCTATTAGTAGATTAACCCATCATTAAAGTACTTGCTAGGGATGACGAGCAAAAATATATATAAATTTGTATCTAATAGGATTGTCACAGTAAACAAACTAAAGTTAGGTTAAAGTCAGTCCAGTTTCAGCATGTCTTACATCATCGGGCAGAACAGACGCCATCCAGTAGCCTTCTTAAACATGTTAAGAAAGCATATGGAACAAAAAAAATTACATCTACTTATATAGAGCAATACTTTCCTCTAAAACAAAAGATGATTTAAGTTATTCAACAACATAAAATGAAGTTTCAACTAGGAAACATTCTTCATAAACCTTATTAATGTATCAACGTGTTATTAAAATTATTGAGGGGATCAGCATTGAGGGTTGGGGCATCAAAAGATTTTATTATGAAAGGTAGGTTTCCCCAGAGATAGTTAAATTAATATTTTTATCAATATTTATTTATTTACACCAATATCTTCTTATTGAATGTTATTGTTTAAGTCAATAAACCCTGGTTGTACATGGTAAAATATTAACAGTCACATGAAAATGCACTTACCTCTGGCGTTTACTAGCTAATGAGCAGACAGAGTGATCACAGGAACAGTTTTCATTGCACTGAGAAAATGCCTTCTTACAGGAGCAATCTATTTTGCATTTACCAATACATGTACATTTTTCATCCTCTTTACCACTGTTTCTTTTTCCAAGTTTCCCTTTCTACAAAAAATGAAAAATGTTTAAGCTTTATATTCAATTTTGATTTTTAGCATTAAAATTAAAATATATCTTTTTACTGTAAATTATTTAAATATTAAAAATTGTATTTAACAAAACTTATCTATAATCTCTGATGAAGTGGTAAGTGAAAATAAGACAAAGGGAATCGGAAATCATTTTAAAATAACTATGTAATCTTTAAAAACAAAACCATTTTTGAAAAAATCTAATAATAAATCAATTGAGACCATTCAATTGCTACAGAATTTTTAGCATTCGAGACAATGAAATAAAATTTATATGCTTTAAGATACCATGAATTTCAAACTAAATTGAATTAATTTAATGTCTACTGCATCTAATGTTTCAGTTAATCCAGCGGTTCTCAAAGTGGAAGGTGTGATCAATAGTTTAGGGGTAGGGTGCTACACTTAGTTAATTTTGGAAAAAATGAAGTTAGTGTGGAAAATTAAATGTGAAATATTTTTTATTTTTCTCAAAATTCCAACAAGTTTCTAATTTGGAACAAGTCGTTACAAACAAAGTTATACAATTGGATTAACAAGAAAAGACTACTATTTTTGTTTAGGTGATCATAGCCATTTGCTCCCGAACACTGCAACATCTTCCACTACTCTTAATGTCTCATTTGCATTCATTATTTTGTTTTATAACAATGGAACCCATTGTTTCAATAGGAATAAACTTTGAACATGTAACTTAAATAAGCATTAGCACTAAAAGTAACAGTGTTATACAAAAATGTACAGTTTTAAACATATAAGGGAGCATGGATTAAAGTTAAACCATATAAGGGGGATCCAAATAAAACGTATGATAACCGCTGTTTTAATATATTATTTTTATTGTCATTTAAATGAATGATGAGTAAATAAATCCCATTTTCAATTATATTATGAAATCAGGAAATTCAAGTGAATTCCAAGTGAGTGGCCACCCTAATAACAGTAAATGCTTTTGATGAAGGCACATTGAGGATAAGTACTCAGATATAATAACCTCCCTTAATATATCATTACATTTGAATTGTTTATTTCAGAGACCACCTAAGTGCGCTTTTTTCAACTTTCGGAAAACTAAAAAAAAACTGCGCTTGGGTTCTTTCTGACATAAACGGATTATTTTCAAGGCTGCCAAAAAGCATTGCTTATATGGAACATAAGTTATTTCTGCACTAAAAGATGTATTCATCTTTAAATTGTACAGTACCACAAAAAAAGCATGTTTTGATATTTTGTCCCTTAGGTGGTTTCTTTCCTGAAATAAACGATTCATTAAGACCAAACACAGTAGTAAGATTAGAAATTAATGATTGATAATAATGTCTTGGTTGTTATGTATCAATTATTGTTTAATGATAATGAAATGTCATTAGAGACACTTTCTATACAAGCATGGATGAATTATAAAACAATCCCTAAATTATTAATAAAAAGTTTTCCTTGATTATTAATACAAAATTACATGAAATACTAACTTTTAATGCATGGATTCTCCTGGCAATCGGAGTTTTTCTCCAATCTGGATCATTTTCTGGGTCATCTATATCTATTTCTCTGGAATCATCAAAAGCCCGTAGTGTTTCTTCATCAGTCACAGTGAAATTATCAAATGTCCTATTATTTTTCATTGTTCGCGTTTTAGACTTCAATAGAAAAATAAAATTATTAAAAAAGTAAATTACTATAAAGAATCCATAAATAAAAATAGAAAATTGATAATTACAGGCATTATAAAAGTTGTGTTCCTTTCTTCCAAAAATTTTTCAAATGGATCCAAGGTTTTTGATCTCTAAAAATTTAAGTAACATATAAAAATAAAACAATACATATTTAGTAGACTGTTGTTGACAGTGAATCAATAAATATTTCAAAATAAAATAAACTTACAACCCGTTCGCTACTACCCGTTGTCAAACGTTTATTTTCTTCTTCTAACTCTTCAATCCTTTTCCTCAACTGCTCCAACTTTTCAAGTTCCTGGGTCTGAAGTCGGAATTTTTCAGAAAGGGGTCCTTCTTGAGTTTGATCGATGTTTTCAGAAGCCATCTTCATGAATAAATAGACCTATAATTTTAATTATGTTAAAAAAGACTGGACTAGATAAATAGCTCAAAATTTGATGACAAATTTGAGCATGAAATAGCTTTTTTTTCAAATAACTTTTTGAATTAAAAGGAAAAAGTAATAGGGAAAACAATCAGGTATCACTTTACAAAGCCAAAACAAATAAAGTAACTATCACAAAATTCACCTTTTCTTCACATTCTTTTTCCATTCTTTCCAATGCCTTCACATGGTATGATTCCATATTTTCCAATTTTGAACGATATTCAGACAGTTGTAAATCTGTTTCAGACTGTTGCTCCTATAAAAACAATTTAATTTTAAAAAAATATTATTTTAATTTTTATAAATTAGCATGGAAAGGTAATGTTATGATTTCATTTAGTGAGAATTAATATTATATTTGAAATGAGTTTTAGCAACCAAGAATACAATTATAACTGCAGCACAGTTATTATATAAATAATGATTTCCAAACTGATCTTGAAGGCTATTTTGAAAAACTTAGATATGATTGTGGGCTTCACATTAATAATCGGCCTATATTAATAAAAATTTGTAAAAACGTCTGTAAAATTTAAAGGAAAGTTTAATTTAATTTTTTTAAACATTTTGGAGAGGTTTTAATATATAATCCAAAACTTAAAAAAAGTTTTTAATATTTAATCCAAAACTTAAAAAAAGGAACCATTTCATCACTTTTTGGCTCAATCTAAACACTTGAAACCAAAAGTCACCTAGGTTTCTTTAATTATTTATAAAATATATTGCTTATTGCAAGTTTTTTAGATACAACTATCTCATTTGTGACAAGACATTATGTTATATATATCAGGTAAACAAAATAATAAAAACCACAGTGAAATAAAAATAAAATTGGGAAATATTGATGAATGTTTATTATAGAATTCATTGTAAAAAAATTAAACGTTGCTGAATTGGAGGGATGTGTGGAAGATACTGAAAAAAACATGGAACAGAGCCGAAAAGGACTTATTGTAATTGAAGATCGAGGAGGAAAATTGTTTACTCGATGTGGACTTGTTCGAAATTGTGAAAATTTTTTCAGATATGACACTGACAAAAAATGTTTAAAAATCTAAACAAATAAAAAATCCAATCCAGAAATAATAAAGTTGTTTTATTTAAAAGTGAGTAGTAATAAAACTAATGTTGCAAAGGTGTAAACTGTAATTAAATGCATTAGTTATGTTAAATAGTAATATTTCTTGCATTTTTTATCCAAACGCAAGCATAACCATGGCATGTTTAATAATGTGGAATCAAGAACTGAGGTGTGTTTGATTGGGGGAAGTGCATTGCAGCCTGAGACACTTAACAGTGTAGAAACCTTACCTGACACCATTTCCACTTTATTCTAGGTTTTATGCTATTGACTGTTTACTCTTTTATGTAAATGCATCTTAAGAACTAAAAAGATTCTTTATTTTTACATCCATCATATTATTAAGTACAATATCCAAACCAACAAAATATTTTTATCACCACAAAACTGCTTTATTCAGTAAACTATTTATTATAAATATAAGTTAATACATGCATACTGAATATGTAAATTTCATACAGAGTAACAATAATAAAAATGCATACCTTTAATTCAGCCAAGGCAGCAGCATAGTTCAAATTCTCTTTTACTCTTTCTGAAGCTAAATCAAATAAATATTTAAGAGCAAATTTAGCATCTGCCATGGACTGCAAAATATCCCAATAATTCTTATTATGATGATCATCTGCAATTTGATTTTAAAAATTAATAATGAGAATGTTTCAAGAGATAATTAATGTTAATAAAAAAGTTATATTAATTTGAATAACCTTGTTGCTGAATATCAATAAGTTTTTGTTGCAAATCTGAAATTTCAACTGATCTCATATCTAATTCATTTTCTACTTGTTTAGCATCTATTCTTAATTTGGCCTTTTCTTTTTCAGAGATATTATCATCTTCTAGAGATTCCTAAAAGGAAAAACATAAAATCGTAAAACTATAAATTTCAAATGATTGATAATAAAAGTCATAACATATGTGATTGTTACGTAACATTTTAATTTCTTGTCTACCTATGATACAGTTAAAGAAAAGAAAAGTCTTAGACATGTTAGCATAACAATAAAAATGAGTATGAAGTCAATGGAAGCATATTCCATAGGAATTTTGAAGTAAACATAACACCAAGACCCAAAAATCTATTATAAGAAAAAACTAAACTCACCTTTATTAGAATTAATTTACAGTATACAGGGTGTCCCGAATTTAAATGGCTTCAGGCGAAACTTCAGGAACTTATAGGGGACCAAAAAACTAAGACAAAAAGTCCTTCAGAGATTTGCTCGTTTTTGCTTAGTTGTAGAGAATATCGCAAAAAAAAAGAAACAAAACAAGTTTTCATTTTTATACTTGTTTATTTACATTTATATTTATGTTATGTTCTTTTTAATGTAAATATTGCTCAAAATGTTGACCTCTTGCACCAATGCAAGCATTACATCTAGCACTCACTTGATAAATTGCAGCATCATAAATTCTGATGATATTTGGTGCACTGCATCTATGATTCGGTCTCTAAATTGCTCTCTTGAGTTGATTGACACCGAATAAACTTTCTGCTTCAAGGTTCCCCATACGAAGAAATCCATGGGTGTCATATCAGGTGATCTGGGTGGCCAAGGTACTCCTCCACGTCCAATCCATCGTTGTGGATAATTTATATCCAACCAAGCTCGAGCAACTCTGCTATAATGAGCTGGACATCCATCGAGTTGGAACCACATTTCAATCCGCTACTGTAAGGGAATGTCATCTAAATAATTAGAAAAGTCGTTCTCCAAAAAATGTGTAAATGTGATACCATTCAATCTTCCAGGTAAAAAATATGGTCCCACCAGTAATCCGTTCCAAATTCCAAGCCAAACGTTAATAGCAAATTCATTCTGAAGCCTATTCTCTCTAATAGCTCTGGGAGTTTCAAGAGCCCATACATGATAATTTCTTTGATTAACAATTCCTCCTCTTGTAAAGGTAGCTTCATTGGTCCATATAATTTTTAATGGAAATAAAGGATCATCGCGAATTTTGTCAAGAAACCAGTTAATAAAATTCAATCTCTTGACATAATCTTTAGGTAATAAATTATGAACTTTTCGAAGATGGTATGAGTAGCGATTATCACCTTTCAAAGTTCGCCATATTGCTTGCCGCCGCGATATTGCTATTGCAGCAGATGCTCTTCGGATGCTAGTCTCAGGATTGTTATCGAAGTGGTGTTGGACACAATTTCTTCTCCGATAATCTGCTCTTATTGCTGCCTGGAATTGGTCGCCTTCATTACGTATTAAGAATGACCCAGTCTCTTGTAGTCTATTAAAAGTTAACGAAAAGACTCGTCAATTCGGCACTCTTCTATTTGGAAATATGCGCGCATACTCCCGCAGCATGCGCAAGATGTAGAAGATAGATTACTGAGTAATAATGTAACATTTTAAACTAGATCATTTATCTCTTCAAGTGAAAGTGTTCAGACGAGTTTCAAGAACTCCCAAAATTCCTAGAAGAAAAGAAAAAAACAAACAAACTAGAAGACAAGAACACCCAAGCTAAGGATCATCAAAAATGGAACTCAAGGATCGTGGCCCTCCAGGCTGAAAGGCAAAAAGAGGTATTGAATGTACAATTGAGTATGCTGTATTGATAAGAGCAGTATTGACATATTGTAGATGAGGTCAAGTTGAAATCCTCTAAGGATACACAAGAAAACAAGTAGATGGAAAGCATTTAAAGTCTAGTAAAAGAGACCTACAGAAGTGTAAGTGATTTAACATTTCTGGATGAAAATAAAAAATAAGGATATATAAGTAAAAAGCAATTTTAAAATAAATTCCACTTTTTTTTTAATAAACATTACAGAAAAAAAAGCATGGTACACTTTACAGTTTATGACAACAATTAAAATTAAAATAGAGAAAGAAAACCAGAAGAAATGCTAGATTCAATAACCAATAAAGCTCAAAGCTTAGGAGAATTTGTTCAATAAAATTTATTAGAAAAAAGAATCACTAAGCTATAGACAGACAAAACCATTGCGTAAATAGGAAAAATGTCTTACAGTAGATCATAATTAATAAAACTATTTGACCTCACCTTAATAACAGCTAGTTCTTTAGATAGAGCAGCTCGGTCTTGAAGAAGAGTATCTAATGATTTCTGAGCCTGATATGCAGACTCCAGTAATTCTAATTCTTCTGTTAATCGTTCTTTGATTTTTTCACTGACAGGGCCTTTATTCTTTCGTTCTCTTGCACTCTTCTGCCTTTCTAGAGCAGCCTTTAAAAACCAGCAATAGTACATTAATATTTATAATAAGGAAATCATAATTAACAATTAAATGGTCAAGTTTTAAATATTTACTATTACAAATGAAAGAAAACAAACACTGTATTTATTAAGCTATAGAACAGAATAATTTGCATAAATTACATACCATTATTCTTTTATTGGCTGCAGCTGCAGCTTCTAATTTTCTACGAAGTACATTTTGTTGCATGGAATGAAGTTGCTCCATTTTTTTCATTTGATTTTGTTTTTTCATATTTTGACTCTTTAGCTGGCAAACCTCTCTATCTTTTTCAGCTTTGAAATTAGAAAATCTTTCATTTTCACTTTTCATTTGCTGAATAAGTTTAACTTTTAACTGTTTCATTGACTATTAAAAAAAAAAAAATGTTAACTTTCTAATATATTATATTTTTAAATATAATTGTTATAGGAGATGTAGATAATTAGGGTAGGCAGTCAAAGATATTTAGCAGATCAAAATAAAATGTTTATTTTATTCTAATTCTTAAAGCCAACGTTTCGACTTGCAACGTTTCCCTAATGAAGACTTGCATTGCAAGTCGAAACGTTGGCTTTAAGAATTAGAAAAAATAAACATTTTATTTTGATCTGCTGAATATCTTTGACTGCCTACCCTAATTATCTACATCTCCTATATATATCACAGTCAACTATACCTTATGATGATTAATAATTGTTATTGTTATAAATATAAACTAAAAAAAAAATTATCTAATAATATTGTGAAATTAGACAATATTACAAGAACAGCACAGTTAAAATTTGTAATTTTTGCAATATAAGTGTATTTCTATTATCTAATACAAAATAGAGCTAACATGACATTAAAATTTGTACTAATAAAGAGCTTACTAATATTTACTAATATTTCTTGTTTCAAAGACTTAATCTTTTCTTCTGACCTTTCTTTCATTTTTATTACTCTTTCTTGTTCAGAAACTTTCTTGGTTAATGAAGAAACTTTAGCCTCCAATTCCTGTAAACGTTTTCGCCTATTTTCAGCAATTCTAGAAAATAAATTACAATCAAAAATATTAAAACAGATATCCATTACAAATAATCAATATTGTTTGATTAAGGGACACAAGTTAAAAGTCAAAAATGAATTATAGAGCAGAGCTACAAATAAACAGGAAACATAAAGGAATATCATATTTTTAAATTACTTTTAAATCTTTAGTTTTATTTGAATTCAATTCAATTTGATTTAAATCATTAAAAAAAAAACATAATTTAAATCCATTTGTAGAATGCAAAAGGTAACTGAGATTGTTTGCAGTTTTAACAAAAAGGGTTTATAATTTAAAAAAAAAGAAGTTAATTATAATTATAAAAACAATTCAGTTTCCCCACCAATTCTTACACTTAATATTTTACTAATTCAAATAATTAGTTTTGTTAAAAATAGTGGAAAGTTTAATTACATTTTATTTAGTTAAAGAAATTAAAATTTACATTTACAATTTTGAAATTAATAATTTTTATTTTTTTAAAAAGGCAGTGGTTTAGTTAGAATACTTTTATGGTTTTGTTAAACTTGTTTAATAACAAATGCTGTACACTTCCTTCATATAATTATGAAAATCTTTCCATACATAATTATTTAAATTTGTAGCAAAATCAAAATATGTAACTATGTATTTAATATATAATGTAAAAAATTGAAATATATTTTAAAAGAAGTAGGAAGGTTAGGGTGAGCAGTCATAGAATTGTAGAGAATTAAAATATAAATTTTAATGTATTGTGCCTGTGTGTGTGTGTGTTTAGCAATGCAAGCCTTCATTAGGGTTTTCAGTGCAAGGACGTTCTGAAGCTGCATTTCAGTGTGTTATTTTCCATAAACTATTCCCCATCACACCACAGTTGAAAACATGATAGAGCATATGGTCCTCATCTTTCAATGATCCTCTACTGTGATTGGACCATAAATTTTACATAGGACTTTTCTCTCCCAAATCCTTTTGCTTTCTTACTCTGAAATCCTTATTAAGAAGGTTAATCAGAGCATTAAACAAAAATTATAAGAATAAATGATTGCAATAGATTTTTAACTACTTTATTTAAGGATTTGTGTTCATGTGTAATTTGTTTCTTAAAAATGTTAAAAACATTTTTATCCACTACTTCAAAATATTTTATAGTCAGAAGCATAAGAATTTTTCTTGATAAAAAAAAAATACTGGGTTAGGATTAAGAGATATGAAATAGCAATATCCCTATTCATTTTTGAATATTTAAAGAAAAAAATTGTTTAAAAAGACCACGATTTTTATTTACACTACTTCTTTAGATTCAGAAAACCCTAAAACACGTTAATAAAGTGAATCTCGAAAAAAACTTATTGCAAAACAACACTATATTTTAGGAAATGGATCATTGAATAGAGTTTTAAAACATTTTCCTTTTTCAGAAAAGAAAAATGACTAAAATAAATATATTTCATATCATTACTTACTTAGCAGATGCACTTTGTCCAGAACTACTAGTTTTCATCTGTTTTAATAAATCTTCTTTTTCTAATTGAACTTCGGCTAATTGACGTTTTAATTCTTCAACACTCTCTTGTGATACGCTATTTATTTGCCCAAATTGACCAGAATTTTCAGAGAGTTTTGCCATTAGTTCCTCTTTCCACATTAAATGTTTTGACAAAGCCTACAACAAAGTATGCAATGACCGGTTATCGAACAATTTCAAATAATTTACATGATTAGTAGGAAATAAAATAAATGATATAACATTACCAAAATTTCATTATTAATTTTGGCTTGCGACATAATATGTTCTTCTCTTTGATTATTAAGACCAGAAGCTACATCTTCGTCATCATTATCATCGTCTTTTTCTTCATTATTTTGCTCAAAACCTTTATCCAGCCCCAAGATTTCTTTCTCAACTTTTTTCTGTTCATCCTGTATAATACGATTGAATTGAAAAAAATATATATGTATAAAGTAACAAATTACTGGACAAAAATGAAAAATCAATAAGCTGATTAATTGATGATTTCAATAAAATAGATTTTTATAACATGATTAAAACCTGAACAGTAGCTATTTTCCCTTTAAGTTCAGTCCAACGCTGATCATCTGGTGGCAAAGCTCCAGTTAAATAAGTAAAAAATTCATTCAGTTTTTCCTTTAATGTTGATTCTGCATTCTCAATCTAAAATTAAAAATATATAAATACATACATCTAAAGAATGTGTTAATTAAAAAAAAAAATATTACAGCAAATAGCATAAGAAAAAGATCATAATACTTCTTTTCTTTCTTTCTCCCACCCTCCTTCCTCCACCTAGAAAAAAAATTGGCTCAAAAGGCCCATTTTTTACTGAACATCACTGCATTAACGCAGTTCCACACCTCTTGCATATCTCAGCATGCCGATTGGGTTCAACAAGTTCACAACTTTTGGGTGTTTCGACACCAATAGAATGAACCTGTACCTAGCTAACACGATAACTGCATTAAACATGATATTATTCCATCCCACAGAATCAGCAAAGTAAAGATTCCTTTATTTTCATCTACTATAGATGATTATTTAATCTACAGTTTCAGTGTAGTACGACTTCATTTAGCTCCATTAAGTTGCAAGTACTGAACACTCCTACTCTTGCAAAAATCATTTAGAAACAATTTTGAAGCTAATTGTCACTTAATCCTGTTGTAATGAGAAGGTAGGTTCCAAAAGTTGTAAGAATTAATAGAATTGTTAGAAGCAAAACTTTTGCCTATACAACATATGGGCTCACCTGCTAGAGATGTTTTTTCTAAGCCTATTTTAGCTGATTCCGCAGTTTTTTTATTGCCAGCAGCCAATTCTACAAAGACTCTATTGCTGAGAAAAATATTTACAAGAGATTTATTAATACAGTCGAACCTCACTTTGGCGTAGGGAGGTGGCAATCCCATCGCCCTGTCTTTCGACTGCAATCAGTCACTGGCCCTCCAGGTTGGGGGAACAACACACTGACACACATACAGTGCACTAAATCAGCACACTACACCCCTACACTACCGACTAAGGACACTAACAGTACATATCCTAGGGCCTCCTTTCTTAGGAAGCCGCTCCAGAAGGGGAACCGGTCAGGAGGTTTAGGAGGCAGCCCCTCCACCTGAATCGGGGGACATGGGTCTGATAAACCCACTCTCCCTAAATCTTATTTATCACGAAAGCAACACAAAAATTAGCCAGACTGGAATTCAAGAAACAACACAGGAAATGTCAAACAGATTTCACACTTGCCTCGTGGAATATTTTATCACTTTATAGACCTGGAGCACTTCATGTGCTTCTTAACACTCTTGACAACTATCCCATAGACATAGCTGCCCTTCAGGAAATCAGGTGGACAGGGCAGAGTACCTTCAAGAAAGGAACATATACTGTCTATTACAGCTGTGATGACCACCTCCATACTTTTGGCACAGGATTTATTGATGGGAAGAAGATGTCACAACGCGTAATAGGATTTAAACCAATTAACCCTAGGCTATGAACACTACGGATAAAAGGAATGTTCCACAATTATAGCTTAATATGTGTTCATGCTCCAACAGAGGTATCAGAAGATGATCTAAAGGATGAATTCTACGATCAATTAGAAAGGATCTACAATGAATGTCCTCGGTACGATGTTAAGATTGTGGTCGGTGATTTCAATGCCCAGGTTGGTAAGGAAAGGATACACCAACCTACTACTGGCCAATTTAGTCTGCTTGATGTCTGTAATCAGAAAGGAAAACGACTTGTGGATTTTGCAGCATCGAAGAACCTGACTGTTGGGGGTACATGTTTTCCTCATAAATCAATTCACTTAGGTACATGGAGGAAGTTCGGACCCCTTGGACAAGTAACAACATCCCAGATAGACCATATCCTCATGAGTGTTAGACATAGATCTTCTCTACTGGATGTCAGAGAATTTTGAGGGGCAAATGCCGATTCAGACCACTACCTAATAGTTAGTAAAATAAGAAGTAGAGTCTCAAACACTAAAATGTAGCATAGGTGAGGAACAACTAGATTTGACATCAGTAAACTAAAGGAGCCTGAAGTAAGTGAAAATTTCGCTCGTTCTCTAGATGTGAAGATTAGAGAAATTAATGTTAACAAAAGTATTGATAATAGGTGGGAAGCATGCAAGGAAGCAATGTCTGTAACAGCGAAGGAGATTCTGGGAACCAAGAAACCTGAAAGGGGGAAAGGATGGTTTGATGAGGAATGTCAAGTAATAACGGAAAGAAAGAATAAGGCTTACAGGACCATGGTACAAAGAAGACATACACGTAGATCGGTGGATGATTATAGACTAGCCAGAAGAGAAGAAAAGCATACTCATAGAAGGAAGAAAAGACATTGGGAAAATAAACTGCTAGAAGAGGTAGAACAGTCTTTTAGTGAAAAGAATAGTAAACTTCTTTCAAAAGGTAAACATGGGATGAAAGCCCTTTAATTCTCATAGTCAAGCCTGTAAAGCAGAAGATAGAAGCCTGATTACCAACCAGCAGGAGATCAAGGACAGATGGGCTGATTATTTTATCCATCTTCTCAATAGAAATGGGAAACCACAAGAGAGATGGGACACACAGGAAGCAACTAGCAATGAGGACTTTATTGAGCCACCAGATGAAGAAGTACAGGAAGCTATAGATAAATTAAAAAATCATAAAGCACCTGGTTGCGATGAAATTCCTACAGAGCTCATAAATCATGGTGATTGTGAATTGGTTAAGCTGCTACAGGAACTATTAATTGAAATATGGAAATAAGAAAGACTGCCCATGGAATGGAAGAAAACGATTACTTGCCCTATATATAAAAAAGGTAACGCACTGGACTGTTGCAACTACCGAGGCATATCGTTACTTCCATGCGCTTGATCCTTTCAACTATCTTATACAGCAGACTGGTACCTCTTGCTGAAATGGAAATTGGAAAATACCAAGTTGGATTCCGAAGGGGAAGGTCAACCTCTGACCAGATCTTTACCCTCCGGATGCTACTGGAGAAGACAGCAGAATACCAGATCTCCATGCACCATGTCTTCATAGACTTCCAACAGGCCTACGACTCCATAAATCGCCAGGAAGCTTATATAGCCATGTTAGAAATGAATATACCCCATAAACTTGTTCGACTAGTGAAAATAACAATGGAAACCAATATCTCTTATGTTAAAGTTGGTGGAGATTTGTCTAGAGGGTTCATTACAGAGACTGGTAGTCAGGCAGGGTGATGGCCTGGCTTGCCTTGTTTTTAATATAGCCTTAGAAAAGGCTGTGAGAAATGCAGGAATACAGGTAGTAGGGACCTTGCTGAATAGATCTGTTCAGCTTCTTGGATATGCCAACGATTTAGACCTTATGGGTAAAACATGGAAAGATGTAGCTACATCATTCGAAGCACTAGAGGTCTAGGCTGCTAGAATGGGACTCACAGTAAACAACGAAAAGAAAAAGTATTTGACTACATCAAACCAACAACAGGAGCAAGAAGGAATGTCGAAATAGGGATACACAAATTCCAGAAGGTATGAGAATTTGTATACCTAGGGGCCCAAGTCAATTCCCAAAATAGGATCGAAGAAGAAATAACCGATGCTATTTCTCACTGCAAAAATACTTCCGAAGCAGAGCTATGTCCAGGGATGCAAAGCTTAGAATTTATAAAACACCGATCCGCCCAGTCCTTACCTATGGGTTAAAAATGTGGACAATGACTAAAGAAATTGTCGCTCCTGAGGTTTGAGAGGAAAATTCTCCAAAGAATATTCGGACTTGGCGAGGAAGGACAAATAATGAGCTAAAAGACCTTTATAAGGATGATGATATTGTGTAGGTCATTAAACTAGCCAAATTACGATGGGCCGGTCACGCAATAAGGATGAACCCTGAAGAAATTCCAAACAAGGTGTTAAGTGAGCGAGTGTACGGAACTAGAAGAGTTGGTCGTCCAAAGCTAAGATGGGAAGATTCCGTAGCTACTGATGCCAGGATTCTGCTTGGTACCCGAAATTGGAAGGCAGCAGCACTGGCGGTCGATGTTGGAGCAGGCCAAGTCTCAACTTGGGACATAGTACCAATAAATAATAATAGTAGAACCTCACTATTCCCCCTTCCTCTAGTCCAACTATATTGTATATTGCTAGTGTTCTGCTTGTGTGGGTGCTAGGTTTTTTACCTTGAAACATTGCTCCCGCTAATTGGTAGCGCCAAAACATCATAACATTTGATCTTTTCTAAGCTTCACTAAAATAACTGCAGAATGGTTGGTTCTATAGAAAAGCTTTTTGTATTCAAAATTTAAACTAAACTATATTTGACCAGAAAATAAGTCTGTAGCTTAAGCAGGGACTAAGATATAAGCTCTAAAATTTTCAAAATTTTCTCAAAAAATAGTGGACATTATGATTTTTTTTAGTTTTGCTCTGTACATCTTTAAAACTGACGTTCAGATCATACTTCATTATGAACGATTTTAAACGTGAGTTAGTTTGTTACAAACCTAACACAATAGGTTTGTACAATAGTTAATATAGCAAATACTGTTGTATACAAATAGCTAGCTAAAATATAGCTATGCAAACATATTAGTCTATTAAATGTATATATCGTACATTTCTATTTATTTTATAAAAATGTTAATATATAATTTTTAATTTTATTTTAATACACTAGTAACTACGAAAAACATTTGCTTCATTGAATTCTCCAGTTCAGGTGTCAGATTAGTAAGGTTCTACTGTATTTCATACAAAATAATATTCAACATTTATAATAAAAAAAAAATTTTGTTAAAGACCATCTCCATTAATTTCATTATACAATACAAGATAGACCAAAACCTCTTTTAATTAGGAAAGATCGACAAGTTGGATATTTTATAGTAGGCTATTGGAACATTCTGCACAGATCAGTTGAAGCAGCAGTAGGGAAGAGAGCAATAGTTCAGCCATATTATTCAGTTCAGAATACTACACACATTAACTATAGAAAGTACAGTATAAAAGCACTCAAACAGGTCACATACAGTACATGACTCAGCAAAACCTTCCCTGGGTTGACCAAAAATTGAGGGTAAATCTGATCCATCAATCATCCTGCGGACACTGTGCCCCTAGTACTGGGCAAATCGCCCATCTTGAGTATCAATGATTCAGATTAACAAATTATCAAAAAATATAACAGACCTAGTGAAGGAAGAGCAATTAACCTTATTGATACCAGAATAAAAATAAGCATAAAAACATTCTTTGAGTAAAATTGGTACAGTTAGGCAATTTCATTTTTAATTAATAACTAGTATAACCTGTCGCGATTTTGCCTGCTTTCATAAGTAAAGGACCTAGATAAAATTTTAACTAATATTTGAAGTTTTATTTGTTTATCTTTAAAATTCTTGTATTGAAGTATGCAATTAAGTATAATTTCTTCAATGATATTTTCACGCAGAGCAGTAATTTTCAACTTGGTTAAATTGTCCTGATTAGATGCTTGAAGATTAAGCAAAAGCATAATTAGACATAATTAGATAATCCAATTTTTAATTTTAATAAATGAATTAGTAATCCAGATGGACATACATTATTAAAAAATTCTACACTATAAAAAAAATGGACTGCATTATCAGTGCTTACAACTACAGGCCCCCTCAATCACATTTTGACACAATATCAAAAAGCAAAGGATCGACATCATGATTTGGTTATAATTTTTATCAGGCAGAAATACTTTTATTGAATTCATATGGTATTATTAAAACATTCTTGCTGATAATGAACTGCATTATCAGTGTTTACAACTATAGGCACCCTGAATAATATTTTAACACACAATATCAAAAAGCAAAGGATTGACATTTTGATTTGGTTATAATTTTTACTAGGCAGAAATAATTTTACAGAATTCATCTGGTATAATTTCTAACCATAAAAGTATATGATAATGTAGCAAACCTTGTTTCTTCCACTTAACATTATATATCTCAATTTTTATTATATTTAATTTTATTACAGCTAAATCTTCCTAGAACTATGAAAATGATTTAGTTAAAATTTAATAGTTTTCCCATTGCAAATTTCACATATACCATGTATGCAAGTTTAAAATGTCGTTTTAATTCCAATAGAATGCGCTCTTAGCCTATTGAAGGATTTGCTTATCTCTAAACGCTATTTTGTTTGTTAGTCATTTGTTTACAAAAGTCAGTTGTTTTTAAGTCGTTTACGTGGACGTATCATACCTTTCTTTGGTGTTAAAAATGTCTAATTTTAAGCCAAATAAAGAGCATTTGCGGCATGTCATGATTTTCTTATTTAATCTAAAGAAAAAGGCATCTGAATGTCATCGAATTCTTGTTGAGACTTATGGCGATGTTGCTCCAACCGTCAGGACATGTGAACGTTGGTTTCAAAGTTTCAAACGTGGTGATTTTAGGAAGAAGACAATGCTGTGTGTGTGGTGGGATCAGAAGGGAGTAGTCTACTACGAGCTTCTCAAACCCGGCGAAACAGTCAATACCGAGCGCTACCGACAACAAATGATCAATTTGAGTCACGCATTGATCGAAAAACGCCCAGAATGGGCTCACAGGCACGCCAAAGTCATTCTTCAGCATGATAACGCTCCTGCACATTCAGCCAGATTGACTAAGGAAACGATTTCTTCGCTTGGTTGGGAACTCCTACCCCACCCGCCGTATTCACCTGACCTGGCGCCTTCTGATTATCACCTCTTCTCATCGATGGGACACTCATTGGCGGAGCAACACTTCAACAATTTCGAAAACGTACGAAAATGGCTCGATGAATGGATTTCAAATAAAGATGAAGCATTCTTTTGGAATGGTATCCATATATTGCCCGAGAGATGGACAAAATGTGTAGATAGCGAGGGTCAGTACTTTGAATAAAATATATTATACTTTTTTTTAAATTACTGTGTATATATTTTAAGAAATAAACGACATTTTAAACTTGCATACCTGGTAGGTCGATTTTAAAACCACTGGGATCCACATGTCGTACCACATATCTACCTAAAACTTTTTTAATAATTTAATTGAATATAAGTAAATTATATTATAAATTTCAACATCTATATAACATCATATATTTGTAACTTCCCTTGTAGAATGGTGCTTGCCAACTATCGGTTAATTTCAAACTTCACTGTTATCCACATGCTATTGCTTTTTTAATAACAAATAAATCGAAACTCAGTAGATTTTATCATTGCTAAACCATCCTGGAACTATATATATGATGTAGTGAAAACTTGGTAGACTGGTTCAGTAGCTTTTGCAGTTAGTGATCACAAATGTAAAATGGCTTGCCCTTTTATATAATAGTATAGATAAAATAGTTTTTATTAATATAAAATTAGTATACTAAATACAGTGAAATCTCCCTAATTCAGACTGATTTTTGCTAAAAGGTGTTCGAATCAGCAAAAAATTTGAATTATGGAGGTTATGGAAAAATAAACAAAAAATCAGGATAAACATTGTTTTTAATGTATGTAATATGTATATATTTATGAAATGAATTTGAGAATAAAGTCTCAGAGGGATTTTTTAATTAGAAGATAAACAAAATTTTGATGAAGTATGGGCTCATTTAAATATTATTATTTTGTTACATTGTTTATCTTCTAATTAATCAATTATAAATTTTAATATTATTTTTTTATTCATTTGAAAATAACCAATAAAATAGGTTAAAAAAAATGTATATGTAAATATGTAAAATAAATAAAAAAAGTTCAGCTTACTGTAGTGTTCAAATTACTGAAGTTCAGATTAGTGAGATTCATGAGTAATAATTATTAAAGCACAACAAAGAACAAGTACTTTATAAAAATAAATATCCTTATTTCTTACCGAAATAGTTTTTTCCAACATGGAAGTGTTTTGTGTCAGAGCTGAACCAAGAGCTTTGCTAAGTTGATTGATTTTCTTTTGAGCTTCAGAAAGTTTTTCTTGAAGAGTTCTATGTTCTGGCGGACATTCTAGTATAGTACCACCAATCATCTTTAATCTTAACTCCTCAATCTGAAAAGTAACAGTCCACATAAACAAAGCAAAAATACTAATCTTTCTTAGAATTCTGTGCTATTTGCAGCTATTCACTCAAATCAAGGAAATTTTTAATCTCTAATTATTAGTAAACTACTGAAATAGATATAGAAAAATATAGAGTAGAGCATTGATTATAGGGACCAATTAATACCAGGCCTAGTGTGGATACTGAAATTTTCGGAATAATAGACGCAAAAATGCACAAAGTAAAAGGGCTTTCCCAAACTTCATTTTTGAAGAAACCATGCATGCATATACGGCTTCATCAAGGGCAATATATTTTAGTTTCTTCACCACTTTTCAGTGACTTGGTCCAGCTTCACTAACTTTGCCTCAAGTGAAATTAATATTAGAGTTCGCATTTTTTTTTTTTTTAAGTCGTATTTGGTCGATTTTCCGATTTCAAATTCGTCAGTAAGAGCAGTAGGATTTTCTCCTTCACGGATTTCTCTTCACACTGAATGCTCAAAGACAGGCTGACAATAAACAAGTTAAGGGAGTAGAAAGAATCGAAGAATTCCCAGGAAAATCTAATCTAGGAAAACGGGAAACCATAAGGCATAGACCCACCAAGTTAATTCAAAGAACTCTAGTCAGAATCTGAACTACAAAAAGAGTAAATAAAATTAAAAGATTCAGAAATAAGATTATATAATATTACAACAGCACAATTTGTTAGAACTTTATATATTTAAAATAAAATTATACAATAAATAATTAAGTCTTGCAAACCATTATTTAATTTTCAACTCGCAAAAATGAAAATTTACACAAAACGGTCTACATCATTGGCATTCCGGTTAATTACAGTAGGATGCCCTACTGTATACCATTTGGCTTCTTTAACCCATTTGGACCTGAGCACGCAACAGTTGCGTTCTGCAATTCTTCCTCCCCGGCCGGACAACGCAACTGTTGCGATCTGGCTCCCTTTCATTTCAGTCAGTCCCCACCACTCCAGGTATACAGCAGGACTTCGTCAGGCCCTCAGTCTGTACCCAATTGCAGTCTAGTTAAAACCGTTTTCTCCACGGACGATTTTTTTCATCTGTGTCAATCGTGAAACACCTGGTCGCCCAAGTAGACGTCTATTTCTATTAGGTATGTATTTTATTATTAAATAACTTTTTGATATCAACTACTATTTAATTCTTAAGATTTAAATAGATGATTCAAATTAAAAGTCTAAAAATTTTATTTTCCTTAGTACTTTTTTAGAAAGAAAAACAACGATGGCAGCGAAGAAAAGATTATACTCTGAACTAGGTTTGTAATATTTTTATATTCATATTTTATAAATTAGAATTTGTATTTTCCTTTGTTCAAATACATTTGCCACTGATTATGGTTTTTTATACTCAGACTTTGACGTTTCTGAACCCCAACCTGGTCCTTCTCATCCAGTTGCAGGAGGGGCAACTGAATCGTCTAAAGCAGAAGGTAATTTATTTGATTATTATTTTTTACTTTACTATTACTAATTTTATTAATTTTACAAGGTTATTTATTTGATGATTATATTTTTAGCTAAAAGAAAGATATTTTCCGAAGAAGAAATACGGGAAATTTTGGCGGAACCCTGGAATTCAGATGAGAGTGAGATCGATGATGACTCTTCCGAATGGGATTCTCTTTCTTCGGACGAAGGTGACGAGGAAGATGAAGAGGCTTCAATCCTTCCTGTACCTACGGCCTCCGCTACCTGTTCTGACCCGAATACACCACCATCTGCACCGGGGTCGTCAACTCAGGTACCACCAATACCTGCCACACAATGGGCAGACACCCCCACCCAACCGTTCACTTATTTTACGCAAATTTACGCCCCAAAGGCAATACGCCAATTTCTTTTTTTGAAACATTTGCAGATGACAATTTTTACAAATATCTTGTTGACTCTTCAAATAATTATGCAGCCTCTGTTTCTAACCAACCGAATTCTCCTAAATTTTTAAAAAAATGGAAGCCTATTACTGTAGAAGAGATGAAAACTTTTCTCGGATTAGTTTTTCAAATGGGAAATATAAAACTACCTAGGATCCCACTTTATTGGCAGCAGTCTAGGCTGTTTAATTTACAAATTTTTCATAATAGCATTTCTCGTGATAGATTTCAAAATATCATGAGGGTTTTGTATTATAAAAAAGAAACGAATCCGACTTCTCAGCCAACTCACGACAGGCTAGATAAAATCAATGATTTAACCGAATGTTTTAATGAAAAAATGGAAACTCTATATTATCCCCACAGGGATAACAATTTTTCTTTATAATTTTAGTTATTTATTATTTAATTCTTTATGATGTGTGGTGTTTAAAATAAAAATGTTTGTAAAAGTTTGTACATACGTATAATTTACAAAATTTTTGTGTCAGGTTATATTATGTTTATAAAGATATTGTTTTATGTATATTAATGTTTTATGCTAGTAACAGTTTAGAGAAAATAAAGTAGTTTGTAGCATTTAATTTTGTGTTATTTTTTCAACCCTATTCTGAACGCAACAGTTGCATCTTCAGGTATATAGGAAGTTTTCCAAGTGTAAGCATGCGAGCGCAACAGTTGCGTCATTAAATTTTGTACATAAAGTGGACCAGGCGCGGGAGTAGAGCAGTGTTGCGTTCTCCGGATGGAATGGGTTAAAAACAGAAAAGTAAGAATGTTCATTTTATCAAGAAATGAACAGAAATGTTTCTTGTGAACAGAGAATAACACAATTATAATGATTGCAGAGATACTAGAAGCTGCAAAGAGGGTACTTTCGAAAAACTCTTAATTCAATTTTTTTTTCTCAGAAAAAACATTAAAATTGGAGGTTGACCTATAGGCAAGTAAAGAAAATTAGTCTTATTTATCTAACGATGATTAGGAATTTCTCTCTGATGAACTATTTTCTCCAAGTTCTATGGTATACCTTTCTTTTAAAATATCTGCAAAACACCACAACTTTAACGCAAACCTAATGTGTATGGAGAAATAGAAGGGAAAATGAAACATACATAAAAGCTACTAATGTTTTAATATCTATTAGTTATTCTCAAAATTAGAAGCTTGCAATAATTAAAATAAATAATTATATTCATAAATAAGTAATTTAATATTATTAGCTACCTCTTTTCGAAGCCTAGATATTTCTGCCAGATGGGGATCTTGATTTACGATAGGCTTATTTTTAATTTTTCTGGCTCTGTCTGCATACCGGAGTGTACTCAAAGTCTCATCTTGATTATAGTCTGCTGGACTGACGCATGCAATCATAAGTGTTACAGAATTTCCTCCTAGCGAATCTTGAAGTAATCTAGTTAATTTAGAGTCTCTGTAATTAATATATCCATGATTTCCTTCCCCTAACTGTGAAATAACATTTCCAAGAACGAGGAGTCCTTTATTTATGTTTACTCCTTCCTTAAATCTTTCACCAGTTGTACCAGTCTTTTTTGAACGTTCAGAGCCAGCAAGATCCACCAAGTGAAATTTCGAAGTAATGATATTAGTCCTTAAAAATTAATATAGCAAGTTATTATAAGTTATAAAACAAAATAAATCATATTTTAACTAATTAAGTTCAAATTCAAGTACCAACAGATATATTAAGACATAACATTCTTACAGTATTAATTAGCAAAATATAACAAAAAATTATGCAACAAAAGTTATTCAGGTGAAATAAATCAAATGAAAGTTGCTCAGCAACCAAGAATAGGAATTTTATATTGGTGGCAAAACATATGTTTAAAAAAAAGAAGATGAATTCGAACGGGGAGCAGGGTGTAAAGAGTTCAGTGCCATACTTAATAAGCAATTGCACTTCCTTTAATAGCAATAAAGGGATCATATTATAATTTTTTTTGTATTTCTTTTTATTGATACTTACAACTGTATAGTACATATACATCGAGTTAATGTTTGGAAAAATAAATACAGTAACATGACAATAACTTTTTAAGCAATCACCCATTGGTGACAATTTAATAAAAGTTCAATATTAGAAGGCTCCTCGGAGAGTTATCGGGAATAGAATGTGAAGCAAGCTAAGAGACTAGTGGATTTGTGAGGTTATGGAGTTTACTATAAAAGGATATGTATCTGGATTGGACTAAATCGGGAACATAAAGACCTTTATGGATAAGTTTATTTGTGACAAAGTAAGGAGCGTTGAGGATTTCGGATTGTAAGGGTTGGATACAAGAAGAATAGGAAGGTTTAATTGAACTCAACTCCATAAGTCCAAATATGTCTAATTGCTGTCGTTTAAATAAGTCTCATGTAATTTATAATCATTAAATTTTCTTTGGAAAGATTTAAATTGAAACTTTGTTTAACTGAAAAATGGATATAACTGTTTACATTCAGCCTCAAAAAATTCTAATAAAAACTAATATTACTACTAATTGTGAGAAAACACCTTACGGATTATCCTTAGGAAGAATTTTAAAGTTGATAGTGAAAATTGCATGAGATCTAGAGGACTGAGCATTCATGTTAGTAGATCCAACTACACGTCCAGAAGAACCCTGAAAACAATGGCAGAAATAAAAAAATAAATTCAAGTAAGACAAGAAACATTAAAAATGATAATTTATTAATAAAAGAAAAAAATTCTAGACTAAAAATATCTAAATAAAATTAGTATCATCACAAGTATAATAAAGTTCCTACTAAGATAAATATTATTTACAGTCACAGAAACTTTTATAATCTCTTAGAGTAAACCAAATTATATTTTTTATTTTAATAATGTACAAAGAAATATAAATAACACATCATAATGACCTGTAAATTATTTATACATTTTAAAATATTAGAACAAAACAAAATATTTAATTCACAAATAGGTTGTGACAGAAAATGGTATTATATTTTTGGATATGAAAATATTCCAACCAAGAGAAAATTATACAGGTATGGTTTTAAAAGAGAAATAACTGACAGTAAATTTTGTAACTGTAAGGTTTTTTAATTTCTAAGATAAAATTCCTTATTCTTTCAATTTGTTTCAAACTTTTTTGTCTAATCGTCATGAATGGAAATTTGAGATTTGACCCTATATAAAAGTTAATATGGGTGTAATGAAAGCAATAAATAATTAAAATGTAAGCAGAATAATGCATGTTCTTTTGGGGATTCATAATTAGTTGATCTTTTTTTAGTTTTTCTAGTGGGTCCCCCCCCCCTATTTTTAGTATAATATCTATAATTACAAACCTCCTTTAATCTGTCTAGTGTTTCTTCAGGAGAATTAACCTCTAATTCTGATAATCCAGGAATACAAACTGTATTACAATGCTCTCTCATTTCCACTATGCTTTGCTCTCTAGGTTTTTGGGTCAGCAAATCATAAAGACTTTCATTGTAAAGCTGTAAAACATGTAGATATAATTATAAAATTAAGATAAGAAGTATTTAGACTATATATATATATATATATATATATATATATATATATATATATATATATATAATATATATATATATATGCCTGTACCACTTACAACCCATGAAGGGTCTCGGGTTCAGTACTTAGGTAGGCTATACTGTTTCACAGCCAACGGTTGTGAAAGGAGGTGATTTGGCAAGAATTCACGCTCAACCACCATTTAAGGGTACCCACTTTTTAAGGGGCACCAGGAGGGTCTCCCAACCTCGAATTCGATCCATGGCCAAATTTACAGAAAATAAATTTTCTGCCTTCAGTCGGACTCAGGCCTGGGAGCAGGTAGCCAAGTGCCTTACCCACTGAGCTACCGCACCTCTTTATATATATATATATATATATATATATATATATATATATATATATATATATATATACACACACACACACATACATACATATAGAGTAAGTACCTAAAAAAATTGGATAAAACTAGATCAAAAATGTAGAAAAATGCAGATCTCACCTTTCTATTCCAACCCATTGCAGATATGCAATTAAGCAAAAACTTTTTTGAGTAAACCACGTTTTTTTACCATAAAAGCTATAATATCTCCGTTTTGTTGAAAGTTTTCAAACTTTGACCACATTTTCGGGTTTAGCATTAAATTTCCAATAAGAGCAGAGTACATGTAACCTTGAATTTTAGAAATTTGTGACCTAAAGAACAGCTTGATCTTTACCTTATTTAGGGAAGTCACCATGTCATATTACTTTAACACTCACCGTTTTTCGAAAAAACTATTCACAAAACTGCAAATATCACAAACACTAGCAAATTTAATCAACTTCTGAATGCTATGTCAAAAGTAATGATTCCGTTTAGATTTCATGGAGAAATTCCCTTTTAAAATCAAAAAACATAGTGTTCACAATTGGCATACAAATCAGTTACTTTTGTAAATAAAACATTATGACAATTCCTTAATGGAAAACAGTCATCATGTGTCATAAAGTGACACAAGATGGGAGGATCTAATGTTATTACATTTATTTATTTGTCATTATTTAGGATTTCACAGCTTTTTTTATGAGGATGAGAAATATTAAAGCGCTGCTCAAATAGTAAGAGAGTACACAATATATTTAAAAACTAATCAACATGCCAAAAAAGCAGGACTGAGAAAACAGTTTAGAAATTTTCCACAATTATTGAGGAAATTCAGATTTTTTTTTTTTTTTTTTTTTTTTTTTTTTTTGTAATCGTTTCATCTTAGAAAAATAAGAACATTTGGTTTATTTACATTTTAATATAAAATTAAATGATTGCTTTTACTGATCCATTAGCAATATTGAATTAAAAAACAGCTACAGAGGGCAAGATAAAGATGAATTAAAGAAATAAGATTTCACTTTTAGCAGGTGGCTGATCAAGGACAACAGCCAACAACCCTGCATTTTTGACAGGTAGTAATTCTCAACCTGCAAGTATATACATTATGGTCCACATAATATACATAAATAAGTATAAATAAATTTCAAAACTTTAGTATTTTTAAAACCCATGTATTGCATATGACCATTAAGAATTACCTCAATAAATGATACTGAGACTTTATATTCTTTATCAGTAGAACTCTTAATTCTATTGAAAATATCGTAAATTGCTCTAGGGATAACACCAAGTTCACCATCTCCTGAATAATTGGTACCCATTGTGTAGGTTTTTCCAGATCCTGTTTGTCCATAAGCTAATATAGTAACATTGTAACCTAATAAAAAAACAAATATTAAAACCAAGGATAAATATATAAAATATTTCAATTCAAAGTAGATAAGTATATATTTTGTAAACACACCAAATATTACAAAAGATTAATAGTACAATTTGTGTCTATATTCTTACCCTTAAATAGATTATCTATAAGGGACTCTACTGCATCATTATAAACTTTTCCTTGCCCTTCAAATTCATCAAAGACAAAATTATAAGTGAACATTTGGCTTCCTTTTCCAATTGTTACTTGAGGTTCCTTAGGGATACGTTCAATACAAGGACGACATCCTATATCCAATTCAGAACTAACCAGGGGTCGAATACGAAGGGCTACTTTAACACAGTCCATCTAAACAAAAAAATAACTTGGAATTGTAATGCTGATTCATGTTTTGTTTTTGGTTTTTATTAATTTCCCATCTGCCGTGATAATGGCCATCAATGACAGGGCCGAAATGTTGGCACAAAAAAAATTTATGTTTGTTAATAACTTGGATTCAAACAAAAACTTGATTTTACAGTACCACACAATAAATTAATGGTAAACTTGTAAGAAAAATATTTAAATACTAAAATAACAGATCCAAATTTGTAATAACTAAAACAAAAAAAAACATGATTTTAAAGTACTAGAATAATTTCTAGATGTCATTAATGTATTTACTTAACTGCTTTTGAGTAAGTAACACCAAATTGATAAGTAAAAATTTCATATAAATCTAAATATGCTAAAATAAAAAATAAATACCTTTTCAAATAAAAACCGTTTGTTCGTTAGATGACTAAAAACTGAAATTTATCAGGAAATCGTTAGCATGCGATACATGAAATAATTTATTCACACTATTTGTTGATCAAACCATTAAAAAAAACAATGGTTACTTAAAAATTATTTAAAAAATAGACAACCGATGAAGTTTAACGGTACCTTGTATGTTGTACCTTTCATTCCAAATCAAAGGGCACCCAAACCAAATATCATTTTGAGCGGGAAACGTTCAGATAAATAACGTTCATAATTTAGTAAGTAATTGGTAATAACCATCTAGTAAAAACATTATTATTGAATATTTTAATAAGATTTCCTTGATATAACTGGGATTAAATTTGATTTTAAGAATACTAAATATGTACAACACTTTCAAGTGTATATTTTGAAAATGAAATTATTTATTATCTGCTATCGAATAGAAAAAGAAAGGGTGTATTATAATTATTAAATTTCATTCTTTACAGAGTACTTACCACATCACAATTTGTTTGAATAACTGCATATTATTATGCATGATCAATTACTTTGATCAGTAATTTTTTACAAAAGATACAAATGTTGTATATTGTGTATTACCAACATAATTCAATCAAAGAAGGCTTCTAGTCCCTCTTCGAACTAAAAACGTCCTTCAGCAATGGGTTTCCACTAGGTATTAGCGTATTTAAACGATTTTCTATATTACTTGCTTTTAAAGTTGGGATTATGTATCTCCACATTATTCTCCAGCATTGAATTAACTCGCAATACGGTTATTGTAATTGATTATTGTAGCTTAATGTACTTGCATTCTCGAACTAAGCCACAAAGGTTACCCTATTAGTCACCAACTTGCCTACTATAGCAACAAAAAGAAGATTGAAATTAATTCCGTTGGTTTCCCACGAAATTAAAATCACACGGTCAAATCGGCAAAGGCCGGATTCGAACCTCACCGCTTCTGACAAAAAATGCTGAGATGCTGCCTCAACATTCTCAGCCACTTTAGTAGTCCATGGAATAGAGATGTTTTGCATAGCAAGAGTTCCGGCATTTGTGACTTTTTATACTTATTCTTATTTATCTATACTATTATATAAAAGGACAAGCCATTTTTCGTTTGTGATCACTAACCATGAAAATTATTGCACCAAATTTTAACCACATCATCTTTATAGTTCGAGGAAGGTTTACCCATGACAAAATCTACCGATTTTAAATTAATTTGTTAGTAAAAAAGCGATAATATGTGGTGCCACGTGAAGTTTGAAAATAAAGCGATAGGTGGTTATTTGTTGATTTTTGGTTGTCCTTATGTACTCCAACTAGGGCAGGAAGGACGGGTTATCCAATAGATTACCAGCCTGTAGCCAGGGTGGGAAGGTAAAGATTCATTTGTGGGTTCGCCGCGAAATAAATTTTTACCTGCCCAGGTGGATATCGAACCCACGACCTTCTGGTCACAAGTGCGCCCGATAGGTGGTAAAACCATTCTACTTTAGAGGTTACAAAGTTACGGTGTTATACAGAGCTTGAAATTTATAATAAAATTGACTTAACTGTATTCAATCAAATTATATTAAAAGCTATAAATATGTGGTGCATGTGGATACCAGTGAAGTTTTAAAATCAACCGATATTTTTTTAGCACCATCCCGCAAAAGTTTACAACGGTATAACTACTGTCAAATTGTGCCAAAATTTAATTACACCATTCATAGTTTTAGGAAGGCTTAGCAATAATACAATTAACAAGAATACAAATTTAGATGTACCATGTCGAGTACGAGGTTTACCTCACTCTCATTTACTTTTGTGGTTAGAAATTAAAATTCAACCAGATGAAATAAATAAAATTATTTCAGCCGAATAAAATTATCACCAAACCAAAATGTCGATCCTTTGATTATTGATATTGTGTTTAAAAATATGATTCATAGGCCTTTAGTTGTAAGCACTGATAATGCATTCCATTATCCGCAAGGGTTTCTTTTAGTCTTAGTCGATCTGGATTACCAATTGATAGATTCAAATTAAAAATTTTAGACACCTACCTACCTAATAAGTGCAGGCGTGACAAAGGTAATTTTTATTATTGCATTTTTTTCTGTCGCTTGTAAAAGTTAAGCCATGTTTTATTTCCAAATAGAAAAAGGTTTTTCGTACTTTTTTTTTACATTGAAAAAGGTTGTCATTTTTTTTTTCGTAAATATCTGTTCCATGGTTTTTCGTACTTTTATTACATTGAAATTGTCATTGTAAATATCTGTTCCTCTACTGAACCTAACGTATTCAACGCAGTTCCTAGATATTCTGATCACTAAGCGTAGTCAATGAGGTTCACAGAACATCTATCTGATCACTCTATATATGCTTATCAGTTGTTTAAGATGGAACATGATCAGAGCCACTGATAGGAAGTGCAAAATCCCAGACTAAGGTGAGCACTGTCAGCATGGGTCAGTCAGACAGTCAAAGCAATAATTTGTCACAGAACCTCATAGTGGCTCTGAAATGGTACAATGTAGCTAGGAGGGGGGGGGGGGGGGAGATACCACCTCCTACTTGCAGAGGCCATGGGGAATAATCCTGAGTAAAAAAAAAGTTGGGAATTAAACTTAATTTTATTCTTATTTAAAACTCTGAATTTAAAATTTTTGTATCTCATTAATCAAAGCAATACACATTTTCATTTGTATACTATATATAAAAAGCAAATGCCTTGCAATCTAT
The DNA here is from genome assembly GCA_003667255.2 of Euschistus heros. Lineage (NCBI taxonomy): Eukaryota > Metazoa > Arthropoda > Insecta > Hemiptera > Pentatomidae > Euschistus > Euschistus heros. The sequence continues at coordinate 324,205 of RCWM02000032.1, read as the reverse complement.
TATTATTATTTAATTAGAGTAAGCTGTTTCTTATGATTTTGTAGAAAGTAGCTTACAATAAAGGTTAGCTATATTTAGAGTGAAGTGGAGAGAAGCCTCAGGTGATGAAGCTTCTCACAACATAAGATTTGATATCAATGAAATTTCATAAGGTTTCCTAAAAGCATGTTGAAGGTCTGCCCTACTGAACTTTCTTTGTTACATTTATGTTATCACTTTACTTACCAGATCTGGTCCAAGGTAGAACTTGTTTGGCATATTGGGGTATTTGGATCATATTGGGAATATTTTCCAACCCCTGTTTGATGTCTACCAATTTATGACCATGCTTAAAGTTTACAGAAATTAAAACCATAGAAAAAATAAAGTATCATAAATTTTACTATGCAAAACTTTTATCTCAACTGTTAATAATATAAAATTGAAAATTTAAGGAATCTTTATATATATATATATATATATATATATATATATATATATATATATATATATATATATATATATTTTTTTTTTTTTTTGGGGGGGGGGGGATTACAGAATTTAGAGATGAAGACATTGAAAATCTGGGTCATAGCCATAGTATGTAAAATAAGACAGTTTATACTTGGAGTATATGAGTAGACAATCAAATTAAAAATATTTTATAGAAAAAATAAATAGATACAGTCCTCAGTGGCAGTTAAGCATTATTATCCTATCTTCAAATAATCTTGACAATTTAACACTCAGGCACAAGTTTCTTGATCTCAGTAGATGTCAGCAGAGTTAAAAAAATAATATTAAAAACAAAAATAAATAAAAAAAAAACTTCGATACAAATTACTGCATAGGTAATTTAAAACATTATAGAATTGTTAGATATTTTAGACAACACATAATGACCTAGAAAAGGTCTTTAGTCCAGTCAATGAGTGCTAAAACTTCCAACGGTTTTCGAGATATACATTATTGAAAATCAATAATTTTTACAAACAAAAAACTTATACCTCACTTTTGCTTCTAGTGCCTTTCAAGATTATTTCTCAGAAAAAATGTCAGAATCAAAGTTGTAGAGAATTAAATTTACTTTAATTTCATATACACATTTTTGGCACTTGAAGCAAATGTTTGACAAAAAGTGAGGTAAACATTTTTTTAAATTTTAAATTATTAATTTTTAATAATGTATATATCAAAAACCATTGAAAGTTCGACAAAGCAACATATATTTTTCGACAAATGTATATATAATTTTATAGCAAATTTAATTCTGATCTGTAACATAGTTTTTCAGAGTCCACCGTTTTCAATACATATAACAAATAATTATAAATCAAAATGAACAAGGTTCAGTTCAGTACATGAAGTTTTTACTAGTTTTGGTGACATCTTCCGGCTTGCTGTAACGTTCCCTCTGTAAGAAAAGAATTTGCAGATTTTTTGTTTGATTTTTGAGCAAAAAAATATTATAAAACTAAACCATCTGACAACCATTCATAATATTACATTGAATATGCGATTTAATTGGAAAAATGTATTCATACATTTTGGTTGGATGGCCAGAAAAAACAGTTCACGGGCAATCTGGCTTCCTTGACACTCCTGACCAGACGTACTCAACTTTGGAACTGACTGACACAGACTGTTTTCGAAGAAGAGGTATTACCGACCCGCTTCCTGTTGCCTAACTTGCTTATATAGGAATACTGGTGGGTCTCGTCTCGCTGTGATACGCTTAGGGTTGCCATCTCCTAAAATACAAAAGCCGGACTTGGCGCTGTATTAAGCCGGACATTTGCCACAAAAGCCGGACATTATCTTTAAAAGCCAAACATAACTTATATAAAGCCAGATGTACGTTTTTAAAGTTGGAGTTAACTTCAATAATAAAAAAGTCTGTCAAGATAAGTTAAATATAATTTTTAATTAATCAAAGCTATGTTACATAATTTATATTACAGGTTTAAGTCTTTAGTTATAACATTAACCACTTATTTATAGTCCTATCCTTAATCTTTTGATCTTTATGTATGACATTAAAATTAATAACTACCTGAAACATTTTCAGTCTTCTATAGACTTCACTTATATAAAACAAAAATAAATAAATTACAGCTCCACTTTGGCAGTAAACTAATAGTTTTGATTATACAAATATAAAAATATATGCACTATTCTAAGGAGAAAACAAAAAGATTAAAATTAAAAAGCCAATTATAAAGAATCTCAAATGTTTCTAAAAATAATAAAAATCCATAAATTCTTAGTTGTATTTTGCTTTTTCACCTACTTTATCCAAAATGTCGTTTTCCTTAGAAATCATATCATTAAATTCTGCACATGTTAATTTTAAATTGCATAATATGAACACCATCTGTTCAATTGTTTCTGTTTGCAATTTATTTCCACTGGGCATTAATCAAAGAGAAAACTCTTTCAATGTTGACATTATGGCATATTATCGCAAAATAGTATTCTTCCAATTTTAGTAGTTCAGAATTAAATTCTTCATTATGAAATGATCTAAAATAAGCAGTCTACTTTTTATGTGACGAAAGTTTTTTAAAATCTTTTATGAAATTCTGCCATTGGTCAAAAAGTTTACTAAATTAGTCAAAAAGGTAAGAGGAGTGGGAGTTTCCAAGATCTGAACACAGTCGCATTTCCGCCACGCCTTAAGATTGCTACTTTCAAAGAGAAGACGAAAAAGCCTAACAAATGCGGAACACACAAATATTTGGCCAGACACGGCCGTAAAAAGCTGGACAAGTGGCAACCCTAGCTATGCTTATTGACAGTCAATTAAAGATTTTTTAAAAAGGCAGCCAAAGGCGAACTACTTGGATTATTAAGAATAAAAAGATCCCCTGTCCAGTAACTCACATGTAAAATTAATTTCTCATAGTACTATTCTATTACCATGATTTAAATAGAATATAAGCATGACCTTTCAGCAGGATAGATGCAAACTATCACCTTACAATAATAAAATTTTAACTAACTACATTAAAATTTTTATGACAGCAAGATGTATTTAATAAAACAACCAGATCGATTAAAGATTTATTTGCTTAAAACAAATTCATGCCTTTAAATAATACTATGTAATAAATTTTACTTCAACAATCATAGACTATAAAATATTAATAATATCACAATGTTAAAATACATAAAAAACAATTATATTAGGAAGAAACCAGTTATATAAACACATAAAAAGTAAGCACTTGATATCATAAATTTTCCAATAAATCATTATGTTCAATAGCCATTCCATTCAATGAAGACCCAGAACTGTTCATTCAACATTTGTTCAATCACTGTTGAAATCAATAATCCTGAAAAATATATAAATTGATCAGAACAGATGTGAAATGAAATGTGCGATAAATTTCAAAACTGAAAATTGTATTGATTGTTTCTAGTTATTGGCTACTATGATACACTTATAATTTACCACGAACAATTAAAAACACAACCTAAAGAGAACTTAAAATCACAAATAATCTACAGTTTATACTATCCATCCTACCCATAAGTCACTATTGATTTCATTCTGTGCTGAAAAGCATAAGAAAAGGAAGGAACACTGTTTAAGTTTCTAATTTAGGTTTAACACCCTTTTTTTTTTTTTTTTTAATTGAGCATTGGGAAAATGGGTATTACACTTTTAATGTTTGAGAGAAATTAAATATTCTGAAAATTAAAAAATAAAATATCAATAGCTTATGATGTCCTAAATGAAGTGGTTGCCCCTATGGATCAGCACTTCGTCTGGCCCAATGGAAACTGGTTTTTGATCGGCTATTGGTTATACAAGATGAAAAATGGTTACTTATTGTCATCAAAATGGACGATTTAACAGCAGGAGTGTCCTATGAAAGCAGAGCTGGGTTCAGTGCAGAAGTCAAACAGTGAGCTAATCTATTAGCAAGATGGTTTGAGGAAAAGAACTATTCCATGGGGAAATGGAACTGAAAGGATAAACACAATCACAATGGAGATAATTTGTACAGATATTTTCCCATTGTGCTTTCACGATTGGCCCTCCAAGAGATATTGTGTGTTATAGCTATACGGAGCATTGGGGCTTCTTAGTACAACTGTATAGCTTTGGCAAGAATTTTGACCCAGGAATGGTGTATCAGAAACTGCTGAGCATTCACCTGCACTACTTTTGAAGCTCTAAGGAAAACAACTTTCCTCTGCTTACAAGATAATAAATCTAAATTAATTATGGTGGCCTTTCCATACAGGACGATAAATTTTTTTTTTTTAATCTTAATGCCATCAGGAGGAGCCTACTAAAGAGGGAATTTTCAAAATATGGGTGGACAGAGGAGGTGATCTGAACTAAAACAAGTTCTCCCCCCTAAGGAGAAGTGAATAGGATTTAAATTTTCTTTTTATCTATAAACAACGCCTTCAGAGAGTCTCTATGCTACAAAATGGATGTTCACTATGAAAATTGGAGAAATAGAAGGATAGAGAAAAAAGAATTGAAAATTTGGGGCTACTGAAAACAGACAAGGGAGAATTTAGACAAAGGAATTACAAGAACCTCTACAAAGAGAACATGAATGAAAGGATGTCAGATTCAATCAGGAAAAGAATCAAATTTTTTGGCCACATAATGAGGATGAATAACAACAGGCTTACGAAACAAATTTTCAATCATGTTCATAAGAGCAAAAATGGTAACCAATGGATTCAGGGAATTAAGAAAGAAATGGCAGAGATCGGGATAACAGATAATATAATACAAGACAGAACACCTTTCAGAAGGATGATACTAAGCTATAAGTGTTTCCAGGAGAAAGAATTAGCATCTGGACAGATGAGAGAATAAAACAAGTGAATGAATGAAGAACTATTGGAAATCAAGGAAAGAACAGAAATTATTGCATAAGGTTACTTCATTCGGTCCTAAACGGCCAAAATCGAGGGGAAAAAACAACACCTTGTGATATGGGTAATGCTATTCAGTTGAGAGAACTCATTCTCCATCAATATGAAGAACCCCATTTTCCTCAGCACTCATAAATTAATGCTTCAACCTCCAAAATTTTTCAGATGGTTTTATAATTAAACATCTATGCCTTTTTCAAAATATATCTTTAAATCACAAAAGTTTTATATTTATCAATAATACTTGAGATCAGTTAACAGATCATTTTAAGAAAGATTAAGGATTAATAAACCATTCACAGATTATTTCCATTGGCTAAAGATAAACCAGGAAAATCATTTTTAAAAATATGTATTAATGAAAATAACTTACTGAGATATTGGTCTCAATCTTTTGGAAGATAAACAATTAATTAAATCACAGGTACAATTTCTATTGCAGGAGAAAAATGAACTTATACACTTGCAGTCGTCAGCACAACTATCAACACAGTTACATTTATCATCTTTGGAACTACCTCGTTTTCTCATACTCAGTGAAAACTAAAAAAAAAAGAAAAAGAAAGAAATTTGAGAATGGCAATTAAAAAAGGTTTACTTTAAATAAACAATACAATACATAAATATACATTAATACATATTTTATTGATAGAAACTACAGACCTTGAAGACCTTAAAGAGTATTAAATTACTTTCTTACAGAAATTTTAACTTGCATGAGCACATTTGACCTAACTGATCATCCTCTATACATTGCTTTAAGTCATGGTTTTGATTGTGCACCAACAAGTTATTCCCTGAGCTGGGTATCCTATTCCTTTAAGGAAAACTTAACAGTGCCCTTCTCACCAACAATGCATTCATGCACTTATACAATGGCTGATCAGGATTCACAAGGACCACTAAATTAAATTCTTATCCAAATGATTTGACTACTACAATATTAGCGACATAGATATTGAATACAGAATAGAAAACTTAAGAGACCTCATCATACGTTTCACAGTTAACCTTAGGAAATAATTAGTTTAATTAATTAATGAATTTTGACTAATTAACTAACTTTTGAAATTAATGAGATTGCTTTTAAACATAGGTAAACTCATAAAAGAACCTATTTTCATATAAGTAAACATTAGGAAGACTGATTGAGGAAAATGTTTATATTCTTTGATTAATCAGAGAAGGGTCTGATAAAGAAAATCCAAATAACTCATTGGAAAGAGAAAAAAAAATAGTATTAGGAAATAATATAACAAAAAAAACAAACAAACTGTAACAATGATAAATTTGAAAATGTAACAGAAGCAGGAAAATCGAATATTAACCCATTTCTCTAATTGGCCAACTCAGAAGCACTTCAGAACCACTCGAAGTGAATCAGAACCAAATCCTTTCTAATAACCTTTATCTATTTTGCAACATTTGGTACCCGTGTTTCTCATTAGCAAGCTAAAATTACTATTGGTATAATCAATATCCCTCCCCTTTCTCTTTGAAGTAAAAGGAACACCACTCACGAACAAGGCCATTTCTATGAAATATAAATGTTTCCAATTGGCCAACTCAAATATTTTAAGGGTAAAATAATCACCCAATGGGTGGGGCTCATCTATACTCAGTTTTCTTAATCTCATTTTCAAAAACTAAAATTGGTTTACCTGTTTCTGATTGATTTAGGACACAATTCCACTGAGGCAACTTTTATGCAAAATAACGTATGTGGCATTGAGGCATGCTACACTCAGTCTTTCCATAAAAAGAACACAAAGTGACAAAAGTAGGCCTCCTTGCCACATGCTACAAATTAACCGTTGTCTGTCTGTCGATTGTACCACCTTTCAACATTATTCAACCTGTCCCACAGTGTCATCGTCTATCCAACAGCCAACGGATCGGTGGGGCTTGTAGGGGATGACATGGAGTGAACGAATGAAAAAAAAAAAAAACGTTGATTACCATAATTCCCCGAGTTATGGAAACATAAAATGGCATATTAAAAGACAATAAGGAGAAAAAAGTTCTTTCTACTATCATTATTTAGATATTAATTAACTATTATCATATAAATATTAATTACTGTTAAAATTATATACTATTATTAATTTTTTCTTTTTTATGATAGGTTAGATCGTACTTTTTTAAAAGTGGAGAATGCGTTTTAGTATAATTCTCCTATAATTGTTAGCAGTTTTATACACATGTTTTGGGAAACATTCCCCATCTTCGGCATAAAACAATAAAAAGATACATTATACAGGGTGGGGTTAAACATATTAAAAGACAATAAGGAGAAAAAAGTTCTTTCTACTATCATTATTTAGATATTAATTAACTATTATCATATAAATATTAATTAACTGTTATTATTTAAATATTAATTAAAAATAAAAATAATTATATACTATTATTAATTTTTTCTTTTTTATGATAGGTTAGATCGTACTTTTTTAAAAGTGGAGAATGCGTTTTAGTATAATTCTCCTATAATTGTTAGCAGTTTTATACACATGTTTTGGGAAACAAGAACCCATGTTTTTTTTCCCATATCTTCGGTCACTAACTTATTGCCTTTTCAATTGTAAAGTTTTTTGAAAAAATATTTAGACAAAATGGAGAAAGATTAGGTACAATAAAAAGATACATTATATATAACTAACAATGATAATATAGTTACCAACAAGACACTGTTCAAACAAAAATAATTACTTTTAATTCATATAAATACATCAGGCAAAAGTAGAAAACAAGTATCAAGCCACATGCCGTTCAGTGTTGCCTCAGTGGAATTGTGCCCTTAGGACAAACAATAAAAAGGTAAATCATTCGAAAACTGGGAATGGTTCTTTTCAGTATCCATTTTGCACAGCTAAACAATTTTTTATTAAACTTGGTATATCTCTTTCTTAATAAAAAAAAAACATAGGAGTGATTTACTCCTTCCATCTAAGTTCAGAGATTTATTCCATTATACAGAAATTAATAATGAATTGGATATATCCATATAATGAGCTATAAAAGACAAACAAAAGAAATCATTTTGGACTTAAATGCTGAATAAGATTGCTTAAACTATCATCTTAATTTTAACTATTGATCCAGTTGATATAAGTTTAATATATATACTAAAAAAATCACTAAATGAATTTAGCAAACTTTTAAAGCTTGAAGTCTTTTATGGATAGGAGTATCCGCTCTCCAGTCAGGATCCTTGCTTGGGTCATCAGTACCTGATCCATAAGTATCATCAAGTAATGAAGTACCATCCAACTTTCCATTATTATTCTCTTTTACCTAAATCAATAAAACAGATTTATAAGAGAATAAAGTACTAACAACAATCATGTAGTTTTATAACAGGGAGAAACCATTTATTTTCTTTAAATAACAATAATTCCATATAAAAAAATAAATTTAACTTTGTAATAAAATGAATGTTTGCACTGTAAGCTGAAACATAATCACAATAAATTGTAATTCTTTTGTTGTGTTTTAAATAACTGCACATTCCAGTCATATTCTCCTTTAAATCAAAATTCATAAGTAAGAATATCAAATAAATGATAAACGAGAAAATATGAAATTTCGTGTAATAAAAATATTTGAGGAAAAACTAAGATTATGACTAAAATCTGAAACCCTATAAAAAGAACAATTTGTAAATTCTTTACTTGTTCCATTTAAACACTATTATTCAAAGTTATATTTCTATGAGATAAATTTGAATTAAAAACTTAAGGAGGATATTAATGGCCTTTTAATTATAGAGTTAATATTTTGCTATTATAAAGAAAAACATTGTTTTATAGAAGGGAACCTTTCTTATACGTAATACCAAAGTATTGAATACAAAACTCAGGACCAAAAAATAAATACATTTTTATACTTATATAAAATTGCAATATATTTTCAGAATATTGCTTCATTCATTCAATCTGAACTAATAGGGGGAACAGCCATTAAATAAGAGGTAGATTGACAGTAATTTAAAATCTTTTGGACACTTAAATACACAGTACTTTAAAGATACTTAAAATCATAATTCAAACAGCATTGTTCTTAATGTAATCCTAGTCCTATGTAAATTCATCCTTCCCATTATACTATTAAATATTAGATACAGGGTTTTAAATACATAAATTAGTCAAAAGCTGATTGAAAGAGACAAATCATTCATCTTCTCCAACATTACACTCACATAAGCAAGAGATATATTTCATGTCAAGGATTTCACTGGATATGTCTTTATAAAGCTAAAATATATTCTGTTTTTTTCCTACTTTATATACTGTATAGTTTGAGGTTCTTTATGTTTATTTCGTTTAACGTCACTTTATGCTGCTATGGCTAATCGGACGATGCTACAGTGGGAGTCCTAAATTTTGCCTATCCAGGTATAATTAGGATAGGGATCTTTAACGAGTACCTGACATCGCACAGGCTCAGGACCCCCATTTTACGTCCCTTCCGAAGGACGGCACAGCTAAGGATTTTTTACTCCCTTAAAAAAATCCTAAGGTCATCTGCCAGGCTACGAACTCGCGATCTTGGGTTTAGTAGGTTGCTATGCTAACCACTACACCACAGGTGACCCCGGTTCTTTATTTATGTAATTTTTTTGACATGGATATGCCTATTGGCTGGGGGTCTATACTGTTTTAGACTATAATGTTTTTTTTCATATTCAAAAATGTAACATTTTTACATACTCTAGCTCTGTTGGTGATGCTCTGATCAAAAATTTGACAGCAGTTCCATTATCAGAAATATGATCAACAGTTTTTTTATTATGTAACATTTGTCGCTAGGATCTACCGAATAAAAAAAGTCATTGTAGTGTTTTTTTCACCATCAAATATGGAACTTTTTTTTTCACCCTAAAAAATGAAACATTTTGACATGCTCCAGCTCTGTTGGTGTTGCTTGGATCAAAAATTTAACAACTTACTGGATGGCAGTTAAATTCTAAAAAAAGAGTAACTGACATATATGTTGCACCTATGAATAGTATGTTAGGTGCAAAAAACGTAGTTTAGAAAAAACGAAAGTTTTTCCATAATGATTTACAAATGAATATTCATCTCTTTATTAGTCACATAACTAGGTCCATTTGACATGAATAAAGAGAAAGCATACACCTTCCTGGTGATACCCACAACACAAAATTCACAAAAACACAAAATGGAATTAACAAACTATTCACAAGTGCCACAGATATATAGTACTTATGATTAATATTTTAATAAAAAAACCTGATTAAGATGATCGTTAATCATTAATAGATAATAATTAAGCATTATTACCTATTAGGGAAAATGTATAGAAGAAGAAAAGAACTTTATTCTGGGACAACTTGTCCCCTAAGAATAACATATGATTACAATACATGAAGGGTACAGGGAAAAAACAAGGATAGTCACAAATAGATCATTTTGAGAAAAGCTAATTTTTAAGTTTGAAACATTGTGACTAGTATTAAAACTATTAAAACTAGTATTACTAAAAATACAGCATCCCGAAAAATTCATGATACTCAACAGAATAACTTGCCACAGCATATTCGGTCCTTATTAATTGAAAAAGGCAGAGCAAGAGCAAAGTGGCACCGGACTAGATACCCGTCAGATAAAAACAATTACAACAACTTAACTAACAAACTTAAGACAGAAATAAGAAAATTCAAAATTCAAAGCCTACATGACAATACCAAAAGTTTAAATACTTCTGACAAGTCATTATGGATGACTACAAAAAAACTCCTTAGTTATAAAAACTTTAATCACCCTCTCCTTACAGATTCTCAAACCAGGACAAGATCAGACGAAGAAAAATCCCAAATCTTCGGTCTACACCTCTTTAAATCATTTAATCCTCATCCTGACATTATCAACCCAACCCACCTTGAATGTATTGAAGCAGATTTAAATATTCCACTCCAAATGTCTCCACCTCCTAAAGCATTTCATCCTTCCCAAGTATCAAACCTAATCCACAGATTACCTTCAAACAAAGCCCCTGGAAATGGCATAATTACAGCCCACATCCTAAAACTTCTTCCTCGGAAAGCGATTCTACTCCTAACCTATATATATAATGCTGTCCTCCGCACCACATATTTCCCTGATCCTTGGAAATTCTCAATAGTAAAGATGATACCTAAGCCCAAAAAACAACCTGAGCTTCCATCCTCATATCGTCCAATGGCAAAATCCTGGAAAAACTCATCCTGAAATGCCTGTATCCTATCCTTTCCTAGAATCCAATCATATCATCCCGGATCACCAGTTTGGTTTCCGAACGTCCCACTCCACTATCTAGCAATGCCATCGTGTGATGGACGTAGTCTCATCAGCATTGGAGCGAGGAATGTACTGCACTGGAGCCTTTCTCGACGTAGAACAAGCTTTTGACCGAGTCTGACACCAGGGACTGCTTTACAAACTTCGAGTATTCCTGCCTCCTACGTACTTCCTTATTATCTGCTCCTATCTCAGTTATAGAACCTTTAAAGTCAATCATAATTTATCATATTCTTCCCTATTTATCTAATATGCCGGTGTTCCTCAAGGAAGTATCCTAGGTCCTATCCTCTAAACGGTCTATACAGCTGACATCCCTACACATCCTAGTACTGTCCTCACTGCGTATGCTGATGACACATGTGTGTTATCAATAAATAATGATCCCTTCATAGCATCCTAAACACTCCAATTTCATATTATAAACCTTCAAGAATGGTGTCAGAATTGGAGAATTAAAATAAATCCAAATAAATCTCACCAAATAACCTTTACCCTTCGTCGTAAACCAACGACTTCCTGTCCAGCAATATCCTTTAATAATATTTCACTGATCCCTGTTGAACAGATCCGCTACCTAGGGCTCCAACTAGACAAACTTTTAACTTGGAATCCATACACAAGACTAAAAAGACAGGAAACTGCTCGTCGTTTTCGACTTGTTCAACATTTACTAGACAAACGTTCAAAACTTCCGATATTCTACAAAAGACTCATTTAAATGACAGTTATCAGACCTCTTTGGACATATGGAATTGAGCTTTGGGGCTCCACCAAACCATCTAACTCATCTCGTATCCAATCCTTGCAATCCAAAATCCTGCGGAAAATCCTTAATGCTCCCTACTTTGTCACAAATAAACTTATCCATAAAGACCTCAATGTTCCATATGTTGCTGATTTAGCCCAAACCAGATACCTATCCTTTCATAGTAGACTCCGTAACCATTCAAATCCACTAGTCTCTATTCTCTCAACTTGCTTCCCATTCTATTTCCGACAACCCTCCAAGGCGTCTGAAAAGAAGATGGCCCCGGGACCTTCTCAAATAGAACTTTTACTGAAGTGCTACCAATGGGTAGTTGCTTCACAAGCATTGTCATTTTATTATTTTTGTCATTATCACATTTACTGGATGTATGTTTTTATGTACAGTTGTAAATTTCAATAAAAATAGATATGGCGGGTGATACTTTCGCCACGTGAGGTCGAGCATATAAAGTGCATATATATATGAATATATACTAATATATAAATATAAAAATATAAAAAAAAAAAAAAAAAAAACATTGTGAAAATTGTAAACTAACATATTTTTCAATTGTTAACATTTTGTTAGAACCACCGTTATTTCTTTAGGGTAAATGTCAACAAAGAAGGTAGAAATTAAAATTTTTTATCAATAAAATAATTCATTTTTCACAAAAACTACAAACTTACAGGAATAAAATAAGGAAAGTCACAATATTTTTGTTAGCTAAAATACAATATTTTTCTTGCTTTAGCTCCATCTTTCGCAAAGAACCTGATTATCTACCTGTTATGATAGAAAATTTATTGTTGGTATGCACTAATCAAAACAATATTTGTTGTTATGAGTAAAGAAAATATCACTGATGAGGCAACTTCTCGTAAAATTCTTGGTTTTTTGCTAGACAAAATTCTTTCAACACTTGGATATCGTCATATTTTAGTTTAGACAACTGCAGGAGATGTTTGTATGATGCTGTCAGTATCTCAATTCTCCCGATTTTAATATTCCTTGTGGTATCAAGGATGTATTTTTCTTGTTTCTAACGATGATAGAGTGGCTCTCCCAAGAACCATTATAAGTGCTACGATGGTAAACGAAACCTGGTTTGTCTTAAGACAATCTCAATTACCTCACTTTTTGAATCGGAAAAGAGCACTTGGGAGCAAATTTGTGTTCAAGAAACATTGGCCAATTTTTTATAATTTTCTGTCTAACAGGGACAACTTTAAATGGCTTTCGGTTTCTGGTTCTGAACAATCATTGAACATTGCATCTTCAACAGCCAGACGAGGTCTGCGTTTAGCAATAGGAACCATAGTAATTAATCCCGCTAAATAACAATTCTGAGCATCAACGGATAGCAAAGCGTTGAAGGCACCAATAATATGTTTTGTCTCCTCACCTGTGATGTTTTGGAAGCATTTAAGACGTTTGCATTGGCAATCTTGACCCAACTCGTGAGATTGTAGCCGCAATTTCTTCATTACATCAGCTACTCTTCCCGTCTTCTTTCTTTTCTTAGATCTTCTTGGATCGCTCATAACTCTGTCTTCATCACTCTCACATAACATTGTTTTATCGCCAAACAATCCAATGACTAAGGAAGTCGAAAACAGAATGAAAACAAAGTGTGAAATGCCTAACAGGTAACTGTTGGCATGGTTACATCTGTGACTCTCCTTGTTTTTTCCCTGTAGGCTGGTTTTTCATTCCTGATTTTCACTGGATTTTCCTTATTTTAGCCTTAATACAGTGTTATCAACTGATAGTACTCGTAAAGACCAACAGAAAGCGCCGAAAAATGAAAAATCGGAATATCATGGACTATTCTTGTTTTTTCCCTATACCCTTCACATAGAACAATCATCTGGCTATGATAATTATTAATAAAAAATAATAATAAAAATAGATTAATAATTAAATTATGAGTTACAAAATAAATGAGAAATCTTGTAAAAGGTTACATCTTGTGTATACTATTATAATGCATAATGCATAAATATTCATGTTTTACATTTGCTCGGAAGATTGAAAATTCAGGAGGTAAAGAAATAGTTTGTGTTTAAAGGAAGTAAGAGTGGAGCTTTTTTGAATTGAGATGGGCAATGAATTCCATAAAGAGAAAGCACGGATAATAAAGGATAATGCATCCATAGGCAAAGTTGGGAAAAATGAGAGATCATACCAAAAGTTTTCGAGTAATTAGTAGTAATGAATCACGGTAATGTAATGTTATTCCAAGAAAGATATTGATCAAAAGTTATTCCCAGATTTTTAATAGAATTTTGGAAATGAATTTGATGGTTTTTGAGGAACAGCAGTGGATAGTAGGGAAGGGCTTTTAGGTGAGGTTTTGAACCAATGAGGATAGCTTTTGTTTTCTCTGGATTTAGACTCAACTGCCCATAGGTTAAAGCTATCTATGTCTTTCTGCAGCTTACAAGTTGCCTCTAGCATGTCTGAAGGATGAAAGGATAAATATATTTGCAAGTCGTCAGCATAAAGATGATATTGGGAGTAGTGGATGCAATTCGGCAAGTCATTTATATAAATAGAAAATAGGGTAGGTGAAAGAGAAGATTCCTGGGGGACTCCTCACCAAAGTGGTAGTGAAGATGAGTGAGGTTTTCCAGGTATAATCACTGTTTGGGTACAGTGAGATAAAAAGGAATGAAGCCAGCTTAACAAACTATTAGATATTGAGAGGTTATGGAGTTTGGAGAGGAGGATTGTATTGTCAACAGAATCAAAAGCTTTTGAAAAATCAAAGAGGTTCAGGATCGTAATATTCTGTTGGTCCAAGGAAGAGTAAAGGTCTTGAGTAATTTTTACCAAAGCTGATTGTGTGGAGTATCTGGAACAGAAGCCTGATTGGAAAGGATTAAGGAGGGTTTTACAGTCAAGAAAGGAGGTGAGTTGGGAATGTGCTAATCTTTCTAATGGTTTTGATAAATTTGATAGGATTGATATAGGTCTAAAGTGGGAAACTAAAGAAGGAGAAGGAACTTTATTCAATGGACAAACAAGGACTCTTTTCCAACTGTAGGGAAAATGGAACTTTGCAAGGAGAAGTTATATATGTGGAGAAGGGCATGTAAGATTACAGGAAGGCAGAGTTTTATTATTTTTAAAGGTATTTGATCCAAACCGTAGTCGTTGATATGAGATTTAAAGACTAAATCAATTAGGTAATTAGGGGAAATATTAAGAAAATAAACATAATTAGAATTAAAAGGAGTTTGGGGAATAGAATAAGATAAGGTGTTTACACAGAGTTCATTATGGTGGGGGTCAGCAAAATAGGAATTAAGTTCATCTGGAGTGATTGGATAATGGTTATCAGATGTGGAACTGGATACAGCAAATTTTCTCAAAATTTTCCATTTAGATTTAGGTTCAGGAGCTTGAGATGATACTATGAAAATACTGTGCTTTAGCACGGCATATAGAGGATTGGGTAAGGTTCAAAGAAGCTTAAACGATGAATGATCTTCTGTATGTCTAGTATGCCTGAAGTGTTAAATGGCAGCATCTCTTCGAAAAATAATCTTTATTCTGGGACACCTTGTCCCCTAAGAATAACACAAAAGAACAATAAAAAGGTATTATTGTCTGGTTGCCTACATATCAGGCAGCAACTTATATAGAGTGTAAATTATATACAACAAGTCTTTGGGTTTACATAAGAAAAACAAAATAAGTAAATAACAAAATTAAAATAAAAAGAAATATTCTAACACTAAACTATTATTACATAATTTCGGAAGATTGATAATTGAGGAGGTAGATGAATAAATTATGTTTAAAGGAAGAGAGAGAAGGTGCATTGCGGATCGAAATGGGTATGGAATTCCAGAATAAAGCTGCATGATTAATAAAGGATTTTTCAAAGGAAGCAGTTCGATGAGAAGGGATATACAAATCTATAGGCTGAGATCTGGTGTTCAAAAGATGAATGGAAGAACGAAGGGCAAGGATGTCGTAAATGTACGAAGGTTTTTTGGACTTTAAGGATTGGAATAGAAAGGAACCAAGGAAGTATTGTCGCAAAAAACTTGGATAAAGCCACCTCAACTCGGAATACCAGCAAGTGATGTGAGAACGCCTGGGGATCCCCAAAATGAATCTTATAAAGGAGTTCATTAATCTTTTCACCTTCATTTCAAGCTCGCCAGACAGTCCTTCGTATAATAAGCATCCATAATTGAGGTGGGCAAGGATGAGGGAAGATACTAACAATTGACGGGTATTGCGAGGGAAAGATTCACGGAATCTTAGGAGCTGTTTGAGGATGGAGATGGTTTTTCGGGTAATGTGGGAAATATGGTTATTCCAATACAGATGTTGATCGAGTACTACTCCAAGGTTTTTGACAGAGTTTGTGAACTGAATAGGAACGTTATTGAGATAAAGAAGTGGATAACAGGAAAGGGAATTAAGGGAGGGTTTCGATCCAATTAGCATTGCTTTAGTTTTTTCTGGGTTCAGTCGTAACTTATTCTCAACTGCCCATTGGTGAATGCTATAAATGTCATCTTGAATCTTACGAGTTGCTTCAAAAATCTCACAAGGATGAAACAATAAGTAGATTTGTAAGTCATCAGCATATAAATGATATTGGGAATTATTAATAGCGTCTGTCAAATCATTAATGTAAACGGAAAAGAGAGTTGGTGAAAGAGAAGATCCCTGAGGAACACCTCGTGTTAGAGGCACAGATTTTGAAGGAGGTTGGTTTGGAACAATAACTGTTTGGGAACAGAGAGATAAGAAGGACTGGAACCAGCCAAGAGCACTATTGGAAAGGGAGAGTTTTTGTAATTTAGTCAGAAGAATTTTATGATCCGCGGAATCAAAGGCCTTGGAGAAATCGAAGAGGATTAGGATAGTAATTTTCTGTTGGACAATTGAAGAATAAATGTCTTGAGTAATTTTTAAAAGAGCGGATTGGGTAGAATAACCTGAATGGAAGCCTGATTGAAGAGGAGTTAAGAGATCTTTATTTTCAAGGTATGTAGCAAGTTGAGAATGGACTATTCTTTCTAGTGGCTTAGATAGGTTTGATAGGATGGAAATAGGCCTAAAATGGGATGCCGTGATAGGTGAAGGAACTTTATTCAATGGACGAACTAGGACCTTTTTCCATGCTGTGGGAAAGGAAGAAGTTTGTAAGGAGAAGTTATAAATATGTATGAGAGCAGGAAGGATGACAGAAAAAGTGAGTTTGATAATTTTTACCGGTATTTGATCGGCACCAAAATCATTTGTTCGGGATTGAAAAACAGAAGCTATTATATCATCGGGGGGGAATATAAAGAAAGTAAAAAAGTTAAAGGATTAAATGGAAATTGAGGAATGGAATAGGATAAAGTATTGATTGGAGGCTCATTGGGAGAGGAATCTACAAAAAAGGAATTAAGTTCGTCAGGAGTCACAGGATAATATGTACTGGAAGAGTAACTCGTAACCGAAAACTTCCTTAGAATTCTCCACTTAGATTTTGAATCTGGAGCTTCAGATAGGATGTTACGAAAATACTGCGCCTTGGCGCGTCGCATGGTAGACTGGGTGAGGTTTCGAAGGGATTTGAAAGTGGAGTAATCATCAGGAAATCTGGAACACCTGAAGCGCCTTCTAGCTGCATCTCTCTAGAATCAACAAGCATAAGGTCAATTAACGTTTCTGTGAACTGGGTGTGTTGGAAAGGTACAGCAAAAAGATGAAGGGAATACATCAAGTCCATTAGATAAATCTTATCAGGAGAATCTGAGAGAAGGTTAGTATTAAAGTCACCTGCTATGATGACATTATTATAGAAAGGAACCTAAGTAAAAAGTAATGATTTGAATGATGGGTCGAATTTGACCTGAGGAGGGAGTAATCTATGTTGTAAAGGGAGGGAAAATGATTCAGAGGAGATTTCAGTAAACATGTATTCTAAGTGTGGAATATCAGGAGAACTGGATTTTAGAAGAATTTTTGCCCTCAGACTGTCGTGAACATATAAGCAAACACCTCCATCAGTTCGATCCATCCGATCATGGTGAATAAGGGTGAAATCAGGAATAGATATGGAAGAGAAGGGAATATATGGTTTCAGAAACGGCAATGATATGGTGGGTGATATGGATAAAGTAGTCATAAAATTCATCAAACGCGCTGGGAGGGATTGGAAGTTAACGTGACAGTTCAGAAGTATATTAGACATAGGAAAGAAGAAAGGTCAATTTTACATCAAGAGATAATACAAATTTTGAATTGGAGTTTATAGGTACAATAATTATCACATGGCCAATTAAGTAGTAAAAACAATGAAATAACATAAATGTGTCCAACCTTAGGAAATTTAAAACATAGAAAAAAATATATATATTACATTGTACGGAGATCTAAATATGTAATAATTAACGAACAAATCATGGTTTCTCAAGACGGAATTTGTCGTTCCCCGGCAATGAATAACTACTATCTTATAACTATTCAGTTATAAGAAGTATTCACTTATACGAAATATTTTCCATTCCCCCTCACATTCGTATTTGTGAGACTCCACTGTATATCAAATATAATAAACTGTAAGACTAATACCAATGGAACATGAAAAACAGAGAGAATGCGGAATCCGTGAGAAAGACTGGACAGTACTGAAATCCTAGTAGTAGAACATCAAGGTCCTGAGCCTGGTCAAAGAAGATCACCGGATGGCCTTCATCTTCCCGGCAGCGCACTATACCAGCCGCAAACCAAACATGTTTCACTTTTCCTGTGGACCTTTTCTGCTGGGCGAGTCAGTATAGGTGCCTGTTAGCTGGCCCTTGTTCACTCAGCTCGCTTACTCTTGTTTTTAGTGTTGTTTTCCAGCACCACTTCTTCCAGATGCCTGGATTGGCTTTCAAGATGTTTTTCAATATTTGAGAGGCGATCACTAAGCTTAAAACTTATCTCGGCATATTTTTCTACCTTGGATTTTAAATCTTTTATCCCATACTAAGTGGTTGTTTCTATTCATTTTATTGCTGATAATATTTCAGATGCCGTTGGCTCGGGGTTGTGATCAGGAATAGTTTTTGATGAATTTGGAATTTTTTCCTCGGCTGATGCTGTTTTTTTTTGTTTTGTCGCATTTTTCGCATAGCCATATTTTTTTACATGGAATTACCTGGAAAATGCTTAGCCAACTTTAATCGGAACTTTGAAACCAATCAAAACAAACTAACAAAATATTTTTTAGTACTTTATTCAAATAGAAAAAATGTATTTCAGTTTCTTTATGAAAATAATAAATTGATAACTAGATCCTTTTAATAATAAGTTAATAAGTATTAAATTATTATTATTATTAATCGTACTAGGTTACTCCACATGAAAATTCAAGAATTAGGTTCAACTACAATTTTCATGTTTAAAAAAAAAAAAAAAAAAAGCCTGGACCTCTACTTGGACAAATATAGTATATTAACTCTGAAATTACATAAATAAAATTTATAAGATAGAAATGTTTAATTACCTCTTCATTATTATTAAGACAATTTTTTTCTTTTGATTCTTGAATTATTTTCTTATATACTGCTAGTTTTTCTGATTCTTCTGCATGATTTCCGAATGTTTCTGATATTGCACTTGTTTTACTTTCAGCAGCAAGTTTAATGATAACACTAACCTTTTAACAAATTAAGGTACAAAATAAAGTAGTAAAATTTAAAAGAAACAATGTCATTAATCAGCAAATTTTATAATTTAAGAATTTTACATAATTAAATATCATAGATCAAAATGATCAAGAACTATAAAAAACAGTTTACTGCAGCATCTGTGGTAATAATGAATATGATTTATAACTGACAAACCACGACATTTAAATACTGGTGAGAGAAGAAAAAATAAAATACAGTACAAATAACAAGAAAAAAGGATTATAATATGAAATAAAAAAATTGACTGTTTTGTCTGTCAATATTTATTAGTTTTATTTATTTGTTTATAGTAAATACAGTTAACTTACTTCAATATAATGAGTAATCCCCTTATACTATTATTAATACAACGACTAACTTCAATACATCAATTGAACACGCTTTATTTGAACAATTCAACAGAAAAATGCTATCCAATAAAAAAAACAATGGCACCCAGATATCCTTCCATGTCTTTAGGTTTTGCAGGGGAAATGAAAACAAGTTATCAATCAGAAGAATGTAATGTTTCAAATATTCAACTTACAAGATACACGAACATTATGTTGACCATCTCCCACATGAAACAGTGTTATTAAATGGGATAGAGGTAAAGGTACCATACCATACCTGGCACACAGAGTAATATCTAACTATGGTTCTTTGGAATAGAACTGAAATAAATCGAGCATGTACAAGATATGGTACCATCTGAGATTACTTTTTTTGAAACATTCGACCAAACAACAATAAAAAAACACATATCTTAATGTATTTCTCAAGTAAGGGTGACAATGGCTTTCCTGAATTAATATAAAAATAGCAAAGCTGAACTCATTCCGATATAGCAACTCTACAGGTAACTGACATTTGTTGTAGAACTGAGATTGTGAAGGCTTCTGATTTGTTATATTACGGTATTAGTTGTATTATTCCAATAATTGAGTATCATGATCGTAACCTCACAGAAAGTACATATTTGTACAGTTTGCTAAGAAAAAAACTGTAAGTAACAAAAGTAAAGTAAACAAACATATCGGTTAAATCGCTTTTAGTGCTTAATTATTTAAGCTAACTTTAAACTCTTTTTTACTCAAAGAAACGAAAAAGGAAAACTAAGAGTCAGGGAATATTTTGACTGAATAAGTAAATGGAATTGCAAGGAATTTTATTAATGCGGGAATTACAAATAGAAACTTTATGACAATGGAAATTATGCCTGACTTCATTCTGAATACTCTCAAAAAGGAATATTATCTTATCAAAGTAGATTTCATTCTGATGTCTCAACAGTCTATTTCAAATCCAATAAACACAAAGAGAATAATCGAAATAACCAGTATACTATGGTAAGAGTTTTTAACCCTCCAAAACCGGGAATTATTTTTTTGAAAAATATTTGGATTTTTTTACATTTTCCTATTCCTATGATGATACAGAACTTGAGAAAAATAAAAAAAAAATTATCAATTTCAACATCATGGGGAGGTGTGATATAAATATCACACTAGCCTCTCGGCCTACGATACTTTTAAAATTACGAAATTTGATAGATTTTCATTAGGATAGAAATAATAACTAATAATTTTCAAAGTTAGTTTATTGAACAAAATTTACAATTTAATTAATTACTTATTAGAAAGTAATAGTTAATACTAATAGGTATTATTAGGTTACAGGTAAAATTTAAGGTACTATTCACTTTTTATGATATGAATGAAAACATTTCACACACAATCCCACTTTGCACAAATAGTGCTCACAGCACTTGAACATGTTTCACTTGGAGATGGGTTCAACAAAGTGATCCATCCGATCATAGCGAGTATCAATTGGAACTCGTGAAGATCTGGGACCTGAAGATGTAGAAGGCCCTGGTGACTTTATTGGTGTTTTGTACCTCTCCAAGTAGCACAAAACAACTGCTTGTCTACATTAAAGTTTTTGGCAATTTGCATGTCCAGCTTGCCTATAGATTAGCCATGCATTATTCATGGCGGCATCAATCAGCCACGTAAATCAAGGCCACCACCATTTCTTCCCACGAATGCTTATTCTTCTCTGGCTGATGTCCTCGTCCATCCGATCAGTTCCACCCACGTATTTGTTGTACTGGTTTATCAGTACAGGCTGAGAAATTGTTATATTTTTTCTTTTTTTACGGCAAAATCGTTTCACTCTGACTGTTGGTTGCAAGCCATGGGCTGTCGAAGCGACAGATACATTATTGTCCACCCACTTGCATATCAGAATGCCATATTTTTCTAAAGCAGCTACAGATGTCCCACTTTCTACATATCTTAGTAAAAATATACCATAATAGTGATTTTATTTTTTTTAAAAAGGTTAGAGATTGTTTTCTTGCCAGCGATCGATTAGACTAACTCCATTGAAAAAAAGAGAAATAGAAAAAAAATCGTATTCAGAATTTCGGAAAATAACAAGTACCTAATTGAAAAAAATACTGTTGTTTTAGGAGCGATTGCAAATAGCTTTCTTAAATTGAAAAAAAAAGATAATGTCTGGAAAATATTGAATAACTTTTTTCTTTTCTTTTTGAAGTTTTTTTTTTTTTTACAAAGAAGTAATTTAAAAACAAGTAATAAAAAACTACTGTTGTTTCACCAGCAATTCTTAACAGTTTTCTTTGATTGAAAAAAATCAATAAACTTTCTGACAAATGATAATTCTAGGTAATTTTGACAATTTCGGAACAAAAAATCAAAAAAGTAGTTCTAAGCCCGAGTGTGACATATTTGTCACAAGTTAAAACCGAAAACATGAAGCTAAATATTTTTTTCAAACTTGAGATTTTGTGTACTTTAACTTTAGATCCAAATCAAACGAAAACATGACAAATTAATTTTTTTTAAATATATATAAGCATATAAAACGATACCATGCATCGAGGTCAAAATTCATTGTAGGCTAATTTTCAAACTTCGAAATAAACACAAATAATAACTGTTTGAACTCACTGTTTGTACTAAACTGATTATCAGAGCCCCCTTCAGGTAGGGGTAAAGGTAATTCACCCTCAACAATTGACAAAGAGAAAGGGAGTGGGAAAACCCAGACACTTTATATTGTGACATTAACGTCACACTAGGGTTTGGAGGGTTAAGACAAAAAAATTATTTCCTATGGTGATCTCCATAGCTTTTGGCACACTGTTAAGAAGTTATAAACAATTTTTCTAAAATTTTTATTAAAGTCACATCGATGTCAGCAAACTTTGATTTTTCAGAACTGAATTTACAAGAACAGTCAACAAGCAAAAAAGGTCTGATTTTATAACTAAAACTTTATTTCCCTTGGTCACAGATATTTAAATTTCAATCTTTATAAAATTTTATGAGCTAAAAACATTATCCAATTCCAAAAATAAAAAAAATATTACTGGCTTATCTTCCAATATTGAATCTGCAGCAGTATAGATTATGATTATAGGATATACAGCATACCTTAACTTTGATGAACTGGTTTATTGACTTTTGGAACTATATTTATTACATGCAGTAATTACGAAAGATTTTATTTCCTTTGTACACCTTAAATAAGACTTTATTACTTTATACACCCCAGTTATTCATATGAAATAGTATAGGATGATCACCAGGAATATTATAGAAATGAAACGTAACTAATGAAAAAATTCCTGTAATAGAAATATGTGAAAAAAAGAAGAAAGAAAAGCATTGGATGATCTGAAAAAAATAATAATACAATAATGAAACTGAAACCGTTCCAAAAAAAAATTTAAAAACACTAGGAAGGACATCATTTAAAATAATTAATAATATTTATAACAAATTAATAATATTTGTTGTTTAATTTTTAACGTAAAAATAAAATAAAAAATTTTAACATTTCCCAATTTATTACTAACTTTGAGTAAAAATAATGTGAACAAAATAATGAGAATTATAAAAGTCGCAGCCTAATTTATTAAATTAAATGATGTAAGAAGAATTCCAGATCCTTTGATAATCAACGGATATAAAAATGTTAACAAAGCTTTTTGGAAACAAGAAATAAAATAGTAAAACAGGATATGATTCACAAGTCCAAAGAAAAAATTAAGAAACCTAATGTTTAAGTCCCCAATAAGAATTTTAAGAGAATAAATATTTGATTTAAATGTGGGGACTAGTATGTATTTTTTAAAATTTTTTTTTCTCCGATAAAACAGGAAATATAATTTTAAAAATACTTATAGTATTAAACCAGTAACATTGAGCTTTCAAAACATAAAGTTTCTAAAAATAGTACACTAATAATTTACCAACTTAAGCGAACATTTTTACAATTAAATATTTAACTATAACAAATATATTAAAAAAGAAAGCTTTAGTTGACAATGGTGATTAATTAAATGAAAATAAAAAAATTAATAATTCTATTAAAATTTCTACTATTTCTATTTAATAAAATAGAAAAACAATCTAAAATAAAAATATTAAAACATTTATTTAGAATATCTAATTAATGACTGGTTTCATTTCAGAGAAACTATATTCAGAGAGATAATTTTTCACCATTGACATAAGTGTAGTTCCCTGATGAGTCTGTGAAAATGAAAAGTTTATTATTTGTCCATTTTATAATTTAAAAAATACATATATAGCTAACAATAAATTTTAACAGAATTACACATTTCTTGGATTTGTTTTTACTATTAAAAATATTCAATAATCACAAATTATTTTCTACGAGCCTGTTTAATGAAAATAAATGCAATAACTATAATCACAAAAGTACTTAAATTTTTTTAACAACAAAGAATTTTTGTTTATTAATCAAATGTAGTAAACATAATCATTTAACAATACAATTTATTTTACTTTATTCTCTTTATTAATATGATTAAATTGTAATTATTTATTAAATCAGTATATTTTCATTTGTGGACATTACGACCAATAACATGGATTGAAGTGTTTGTGAATAAATAAATTGAGGTTTTAATAAACTATCATTATTATATTTTTGATTTATATTATTTTTTAAACCGATTTTAATAGTTAAAAATGGGAAAAATTATTTAATATATTTTTTAATTTATGTATATTTCCAGAGAAATCATCAAAGGAATGCATCATTTGTAAAATATAACTTCAACCTACAAAATAATGAAGAAGAAAAAAAAAATATATATATATATATTAATTTAATTGGAGCGGACATGTAATTGATCAAAACAGTTACATGTTTATTTTAATTGTTTGAATAGAGAGGTATAATTTAAATTAAATAATACAAATTAATTAAATTTTATATTTTATTTTGTCAAAGAAAAGAAAATTTGCATTTAATTTTAAAATTAATAATTTTTTATAAGTATTTAATAAATATTTCAATGCTTTTGATAAACTGGTTTAAAAATAAATGCTGTGTAATTATATATTTTTTTAAAATATAATTATGAAAATTTTTCAATAAATAATTATTTAAATTTGTAGTAAAATTAATATATGTAACTATTTAACCCTCCAAAACCGGGAATTATTTTCTTGAAAAATATTTGGATTTTTTTACATTTTCCTATTCGTAAGATGATATAGAACTCGAGAAAAATAATAAAAAAAATTTATCGATTTCAACAACATCACAGGGAGGTGTGACATAAATGTCATACTAGGCTCTCAGCCTACTATACTTTTCAAATTACAAAGTTTGATAGATTTTCATTAGGATAGAAATAATAACTAACATAATAATTTTTAAAGTTAGTTTATTGAACAAAATTTACAGTTAATTAATTACTTTTTAAAAAGTAATAGTTAATACTAATACGTATTATTAGGTTACACGTAAAATTAAAAGGTACTATTCACTTTTTATGATATGAATAAAAACATTTTACACACAATCCCACTTTGCACTTTGCACAAATAGTGCTCACAGTACTTGAACATGTTTCATTAGTGTATCTCTTGCGCTTGGAGATGGGTTCAACAAAGTGATCCATCCGATCATAGCGAATATCAGTTGGAACTCTTAGGGTCACCTGTGGTGTAGTGGTTAGCATAGCAACCTACTAAACCCAAGATCGTGAGTTCGCAGCCTGGCAGATGACCTCAGGATTTTTTTAAGGGAGTATTAAATCCTTAGCTATGCCGTCCTTCGGAAGGGACATAAAATGGGGGTCGTGAGCCTGTGGGATGTCAGGTACTCGTTAAAGATCTCTATTCTAATTATACCTGGATAGGCAAAATTTAGGACTTCCACCGTAGCATCGTCCGATTAGCCATAGCAGCATAAAGTGACGTTAAACGAAATAAACAAATAAACAATCAATTGGAACTCGTGAAGATCTGGGACCTGAAGATGTAGAAGGCCCTGGTGACTTTATTGGTGTTTTGTACCTCTCCAAGTAGCACAAAACAACTGCTCGTCTAAATTGAAGTTTTAGGCAATTTGCATGTCCAGCTTGCCTATATATTAGCCATGCATTATTCAATCAATCAGCCACGTAAATAAAGGCCACCACCATTTCTTCCCACGAATGCTTATTCTTCTCTGGCTGATGTCCTCATCCATCCGATCAGTTCCACCCATGTATTTGTTGTACAGGTTTATCAGTAAAGATAGAACATAATAGTGATTTTATGTTTTGAATAAAGGTGAAAGAGACTGTTTTCTTGCCAGCGATCAATTAGACTAACTCCATTGAAAAAAAAAGAGAAATAGAAAAAAAATCGTATTCAGAATTTTGGAAAATAACAAATACGAGGGTGAATCAAATATAAACGGTAATTTTCAAAATTATATTTATTGAATAATATTAAACAGAAACTACACCTTCAACATTTTTCAATGTAGTCTCCTGCATTATCTACACACTTCTGCCACCGATTTGGAAGCTTGAATATTCCCTGTTCATAAAAAGACTGAGGGCGAGTTTTTAACCATTCGCGCACGTGCTTTTCGACGTCTTCATTGTTTTCAAATCGTTTTCCTCCAAGATTTTTTGAGGCGCATCGTCACATGTGATGAGACGTGGGTCCACCATTACACCCCCGAATCGAAAATGGCAAGTAAGGAATGGCGAAGGAAGGATGAAGGCTGCCCAGTGAAAGCCAAAACTCGTCTCTCAGCCGGAAAAGTTCTTGCAACAATTTTTTTTTACTCAAGGGGAGTTCTACTCATTGATTTTCTTCACGATCAACGAACAGTGAATGCGGCTTACTACTGCCAGGTGCTACAGTCAGCAAAAACCAGTTACCGGAACAAAAGACGAGGTGTGCCCATTAGAGATGTCATCCTTCTCCATGACAACGCAAGGCCTCACACCGCATTGTTGACAAGGGATAAATTGGAAGAAATGGGCTGGGAAACTCTCGAACACCCTCCTTACAGTCCAGACCTGTCCCCTTGTGACTATTTTTTGTTTGCGCCCCTGAAAGAATCACTTGGAGGAAAACGATTTGAAAACAATGAAGACGTCGAAAAGCACGTGCCCGAATGGTTAAAAACTCGCCCTCAGTCTTTTTATGAACAGGGAATATTCAAGCTTCCAAATCGGTGGCAGAAGTGTGTAGATAATGCAGGAGACTACATTGAAAAATGTTGAAGGTATAGTTTCTGTATAATATTATTCAATAAATATAATTTTGAAAATTACCGTTTATATTTGATTCACCCTCGTACCTAATTGAAAAAATACTGTTGTTTTAGGAGCGATTGCAAATAGCTTTCTTATATTGAAAAAAAAAAGATAATGTCTGAAAAATATTGAATAACTAAAAACTACTTTGCTTCACAAAAGTTTTTTTTTTTTCGTTTTTTTTTTACATTGAAGTAAGAAGTTTTTTTTTTTTTTACAAAGAAGTAATTTAAAAAACAAATGATTAAAAACTACCGTTGTTTCACCAGCAATTCTTAACAGTTTTCTTTGATTGAAAAAAATCAATAAACTTTCTGACAAATGGTAATACTAGGTAATTTTGACAATTTCGGAACAAAAAATCAAAAAGGTAGTTCAAAGCCCGAGTGTGACATATTTGTCACAACAAGTTAAAACCGAAAACATGAAGCTAAATATTTTTTTCAAACTTGAGATTTTGTGTACTTTGACTTTAGATCCATATCAAACGAAAACATGACAAATTAAATTTTTAAAAATGTATATAAGCATATAAAACGACTTACCATGCATCGAGGTCAAAATTCATTGTAGGCTAATTTTCAAACTTCGAAATAAACACAAATAATAACTGTTTGAACTCACTGTTTGTACCAAACTGATTGTCAGAGCCCCCTTCAGGTAGGGGTAAAGGTAATTCACCCTCAGCAATTGACAAAGAGAAAGGAGGTGGGAAAACCCGGATACTTTCTATTGTGACATTAACGTCACACTAGGGTTTGGAGGGTTAATATGTAATGTAAAGAATCAAAATATATTTTAAAAGATTATATAGTTGACTAAAAATAAGAAGTGCTTTAACAAAAAAGAAGCTGAAGATCAGAAAGGAATTTATGGAGGAGTAACTGTGAGTTCCGGATCCAGTCTACTAATAAACCTTTTAATTATTAAGTGAGCATGTAATCTTTAAATATAATTTTATGTTTAAGTTTTTAATATTTGTCAAGATAGTAAAATTAAATTTAAATTTTATAATATATTGAATTTTGCTCATGTATATTACCTTTTTGATGGTTTAATTTCATTTGTATAATAAAATAATTTTTTTTTTTTTTTTTATACACGGCATATACAAGCTTTTTTTGTTATCAATTATTTTTGTAATTTGTTTGAAAAAATTGTCAGATATTTCTTATTACAGCAAAAAAGAATTGCCGCTTGTTATTTGTATTTATCCTTGTACATACATGTCATATGACTTCTGGGGGACACCCCCAGATCCCCGGATTATCTCAGTTTAGATCAAGGATACATTAAATATGTTTTTCAAATAGGTATATATGAAATATTAACATAGATATACATACAATCATGTGTAATGTATATGATGTGTTTACAATAATTTTTTACTAGTGAGGTTGATTTTACTTTCAAACACCAAATGAATACAAGAACCACTACGTGTTGTTCTGGAATTTTTGTTATTAATGAGTCACACTAGAATAATATTATTAATAATAATATCAATATCAATTCACATTAGGCTCTAGCGTGACCTTGAAGTGGGAATATAATATTAGTAATGTTAATATTAACCCTTTGCACTCCGAAGCCACAAACCCAATGTCTGGCACAGAACTCATATGCCGGGTATGAGCCGGCAATTCTTTCCGTGGCTTTCACTCACGTGGCTGGGACTATTTTCCTCCCCTCGCACTCAGATCGTTTTTTACACTTTTCTGTAGCATGGATACTCAATATTTTTTTAACAATAAAATTATTGTTACACTCATGAAACAAGTAAATCCCCATAAAAACATGTGCCATATTAAAATATTTTTTTTTAGATGCTCTATCTAATTATATTTAATATTTTTTTAATTTGTACTAATACAGTGTACTCAATGAGCCAACATATTAATTTCACATTACAAAACTAAATCTATAAATAGTAAACATTTTGTTATAAAATCAGCCAAAATTATTCTTAGTTTAGGCCAAATATGAGTTAATAGATTTTAAAAAATGATAGTATCTATGTAGATTGAAAATACCTTTTCTTCACATTGCTGTTCTAACCTTACAACTGTTTGATTATGAAAGAGTTCAAATTCTGATAATCGTGACTTATATTCATCCAGTTGGTTATCCAATTCTGTCTGTTGGTCCTAAGATAAAAAAAAAAAATTAATGTTAATGAACTGAACAATTATTGGCATATCTATCTTTGTCACATAAATTAAATAAAAGGCAATGAGTAAATACATATTAACATAATTTGTATTAGGTCAATATAAAAATCTAGACTAATTATCTTTTTTATAAACTTTAGCAATCATAGTAGCCAGTTGAAGGATGCCTCCCTATTAAAAATATAATCAACTGTTATTAAACACACAGCCAGGATTAAACTACAGAATAGAAAGCAGTACTCTGCTTAAAAGACAAATAGATTATCTTTAGCGCAACATATTTCTGGACATTTTTCTTTATTTTTATGTTGTAAAAAACCTCATCAATCTATTTAATTAACTATTGACAACAAATAAGATAATAACTAATTTACTTAATAACTATAGTTTTTTTTTGTTTTTTTTAACCTAATTTACTGAATAACTGCTAACTTATTATTGAGAGGATATTATAAGTATGTTAATGAATAAAAATAATTTTTAGAAAAAAAAAACAAAAACCGACTTCAAAGATTAAACACACATGTATAAACTTGAACTGAAAGGTAAAAAAATAATATTTTAATTACTTCGAAACAAACAGAATTAAATGACAATCAAGGAAATTATCGATACTAATATACCTATGCACAATTTATGAACAGTTATTTTTAGAATCAGTGCCAACCAAGCCAAGAAGGGCAGTTTAATTCTGCCTTTGCAACAAACTTTCGAATGGCACAAGACAGCGGTGTGGCAGTGATGAAATAGTGGAGGGATCATTACAATTACCATTTCTTTTCTAATTCTGTTTGTTTTATTTGTTGGCACCGACTCCAAAAATAACTGATCATAAAGGTGAGGCGCCACTGCGAACGGACTTGACTTGAGCAGACCTGACTGGACCAGACTTGAGTGGGGGTGCGCCACCAAAACCTGACTTGACTTGAGTATCAGAGCAGACCAACCCCTCTTTTTAGTATTGTCGAGAGAGAAGCCAATATGGAAGCACACCTATTGGACATTGATTCCGAATCCTCTCATTCCAATTATGAATATTTTATTACAAGTGCATTAAATTATCAAAGGAAGTGGTTATCTCCATACATAAAAGATCGAGCGAAGCACGTTGAATTTCACACGTTGTTTACAAAGCTTTCAAACGAACAATTTCAAAATTATTTTCACTTTTCTTCAATGTCCATGATTTACGAATTTCACAGGGACACTGCCATGTCCCGTGCACCGCCTCCTCTGGCGTCTGGGTTCGTTTATGAAATAAGGGGAAGGACGTAGGAGTGGGGGAACCGGAGTCCTGTGCCGACCCAACACCCAACATAAACGGATCGCCTGCGGAGTCAGGAATATTAAATCACAGTATGGGTCCAGTCTGGTACTCCAGTCAAGTCAAGTCATGTTTCACCTTAAATTGTGCATAGGTATGTAAGTATCAATAATTTTCTTGATTGTCATTTAATTCTCTTTTTATTTCGAAGTAATTAAAATATTATTTTTTTAAACTTTTTATTTCAAGTTTGTACATGTATATTTAATCTTTAAGTCGGTTTTTTTTTTTCTTTTTTTTAAAATTATTTTCATTTTTCATTTTTTAGTGGTGAGTGTATTTTTGTTTATACAGTCAACTATCGATAATTCGATCTTCAAGGACTTTAAAAATATTTTGACTTATCTACAGTTCGACTAATTGTACGACTTACTGAGGTTATCATTCGACTTATCTTCATGTAAATGGAACAATTAAGAGTTGAAATCATTACATATATTTTTCACAAATAAGTATATGTATGTTGTTTGTACATACATATTAATTCATTAATACAGAAAATTAAATACCCGGGACTACTTAATCATACAACTTTCAGCATCACTGAACTGCGCTTTTTTCTGACAGAACCTAAAAGTAGACTTGCCGCCTTCCACCAATGGCGATCTTTCCTTTATTCTTTAGGACGGTTGAAAGAAACTGACGCAGAATTCGGAATTCACTAGCAACAAACGCCCAATGTGCTTGTAATTGTAATGTAATGTGCTTCCAACCGTAGATTTTGTTCAACTTATTTAAGAAATCAGCTTATAGGAGTACGACACATCGAGAGTTGACTGTATATGTAAATCATTTTTGATAATAATTTAGATTTGGTTATCATGAAGAAATATGTTTATAGTGGAAGGTTATATAACAGTGATTTTTTTTAATGTTTTTTTTTTTTTTTTTTCTTAAAAAGTGCTAAGTTGATTTAAAAAAAAAAAAATACAGACAAGTTGTAAACCTCCTTTTTTTGAAGTCTGTTGACAAAGGAACCTTATACGAAAAATTATTTAATACTTTGAATATTACCATCAGTTCACTCAGAAGTGCATCTTTATTTAAACTCTCAACAATTTTTTCAGAAGCAACATTAAATAGATGAGACAGGGCAACTTTAGCATCAGTCATGGATTGAACAACATCCCAGTAATGTCTTGTTTGGTCAACTGTTAAGAACATGAGTAAATTATACAACAAATTTAATTTAAGAAAAGGTTAATAGCTAAAGGTATGGTAGGATTAACCAACATTGATGAGTATCATATAGTTTCTGTTGTAAATCTGATATTTCAAGTGTCCTCAGTTCTAACTCATGTTCTACTACTTTAGCATCTGTATTCAACCTAATTTTTTCTTCATCAGAAATACTTTCATCAATCAGAGATGTCTGAAATAACAATAAAACATATAAAAAAATTAATAATCTAAATTTAAATTTTTTATGAAAACAAAAACCTTGAAAAATTTAAGAAATCATATATTCAATCTTTTTTAAACAACATTAATGGTAATATATGTTACATTCAGTGAAAGTTTTTTTATTTTTTTTAATATGTCCTAGAGACATTACTTTGAGTCGAGAAATCAGTTTTTTTTTTTCCTTTCTTTTAAAATAGGTTGACGATAAGTCAACTAATAAGTAAATAACTATAAGTAACATAAGTTATCCACCATGATCAAGAAAGAAGAGCAAGTCGATGGAGAAGCTCATATTCAAGTTTTTGGCCATTGAAGTGAATCTAACCATAATTGTTTGGCCATTACAGTCATGATTTTCAAGAAACCATGTATTTGAATTGCACAAACAAATATTTTTCTGGAAAGCTTGAAAATATTGAGAACAAGAGCTATGATTACCCGCCAAGAACATTTGACTGATGCCAACATTGAATCAGTTTGAAACATCAAAGAAGAAACCAGCAAATAACTCTTATAAATTGAAATGGGGAAGTGAAGATTGATTACAGGAACATCCATCGAAACATGAAAGATGGCTGATGATTCTATAAAATGTCCACTATATTGGTTCCGCATCTGTTATTTGATGATTCCAAGCAACACTGATTTAAGTTTCCCTGTGACTCTTTAATCAATATCGTTACCTGTGATAAAACTTGTGAGCACCATTACACACCTGATTCAGAATATGTTGCTATGAAGTAGAGAAAGAGCAACAGGATAGCACCAGTGGAAGCATTCTGCTCCATTGGTTACATGAACATCTGGAGAGTTTTTACAATGAGGGAATAAAGAAGCTCTCAATCCGAAAGGAAAATATGTATTTCAAGGACATACAAGTTTTTGTGATATAGTTATGAGTTATATTTAAATTTTTTTTAAATGTATTAATGAGTTTAAAAAAATAAAGTAAAATAAAAAATAAGTCCAATTTATAATTAATACTTAAAAGGGGACATTTTGACTTGTAACTCAGATTTGAATGCCGATTTTTGTGTAGGTTGTAGAAACCTATAACAGTGCAAAACTACAGTTATAATGCAAATCAGCATTGGGGGCTGAGAAAAATATAAAATATGAAAATCACGTTTTATTTTTTTTCTCAGCTCTCAGTCAAGATAGAAAAATAATTTTTTCACGTAAAATTGTAGTTTTGTACACTATTTGAAATAAAAATACTTTTGTTATGCTCAAAACACGACCCGGTTTCAGGGTGCTCAAAAACTAAAAAAAAAGAAGACAAAATTTCAATGAAATCTGAAAGGGTTTTCTGGTAAGTTGAATTGAGGTTTGAGGCTTTTCCATGAAAAAACTTTCCCACTGATTTACAGCAGATCTCATTGGAATTTTGTAATTTTTTTTTTAGTTTTTGAGCACCCTGAAGCCAGGTCGTGTTTTGAGCATAATGAAAGTATTTTTATTTCAAATAGTATACCAAAACTTAAATTTAATGTGAACAATTATTTCTCAATCTTGACTGAGAGCTGAGAAAAAAGTAAAAACGTGATTTTCATATTTTTTTTTTTCTCAGCTCCCAATACTCATTGGCAACTATAAATCTAGTTTTGCACTATTTAGACTACTACCCACACAAAAATCGGCATTCAAATCTGTGAGTTACAAGTCAAAACGTCTCCTTGTTAAAAAAATATTAAAAATAAGGTATGTCCAAATACCAGAACCAACAAAAAAATGTACTATGTATATAAAGCAAATGCAACTTACAAAATTTTGACAGAATTAACTTATAAGGTAATAGATTATACATTGCATTCTTACATCACCACTTTTTTTTTCACATTTTTATTTTTTCTTCTCCCCCCTCCTTACCATTTGGGCACCACAGGATTTTCCAGTCAGGAGTGTGGAGGCGGGGAATTAATTAAGACAAATAAACGCCACCCTACCACTGACCAGATTCGAATTTACGATCTTCGGTCTATCAGGTTGCTCGGGCAACCCGCTTTTTTATAATTGCATTACCTGTCAGCTATGCCCCTATGATGGATCATACATTGAATAAAAAGAACAAAAAAAACAACCTTTTATCTCCACATGAGAGCATTATTCCTTCAAACTCATGCATTGTTATTCATCACATACTTTCATAACAATGGCCCATTAATATAAGAGAATTAAGGACTTACAAATTGAAGACATCAACGATAAATATTTTTTAGAAATCACCTTTTTAGAATCACAGAAATTTAAATCCAGACAGTTAACGAAGATTTAACAATTTTGAGCACAAATAAAGATATTTAAAAATTAATATAGAAGTTTAATGTGAACCTTTATAACAGAAAGTTCCTTATTTAATGCAGCTCTATCGTTTATGAGATTTTCTAAAGATTTTTGTGCTTGATACTCAGATTCTAAAAGTTCTAATTCTTCTGTCAACCTCTCTTTAATTTTTTCAGCAGACGATCCTTTGGATTTTTTATCTTTGGCAGCCTTTTGCTTTTCCAATGCAGCCTGCACAAGACAGAAACAATATTAAATTATCAATCTTAGTGATAACCGTAAAATAACAATGAAGTTAAAAAAAAGTTACAAGTAATCAAGTGGAAAACCTTTAAACTCATTAACATTGATTATCACTGTAAAAAAAAATACATATACAGTGGAGTCTCACTTATACGAATAGAAGGGAAAATGTTTTGAATAAGTGAATACTTTTTATAGCTGAATAGTACTAGGTTTGGTGGCTATTTTAAAATAAAAGAAATTCTTCATCACAATTTTATTGTTCGTACATATTTTGTTGATAGATAATGTTGTACATTATTATATTTTCAAGTTTCATATTACATCCATGTATTATATGTATTATGACATCCATGTATTGTATGTATACTTAAATAAAAAATAATTAAAATGAACTTAAACAAAGAGTAAGATAAGAATTTAAATAATACATACCTCATTTAATATATATACATATATATTGTGATATTTTGAGTTATATGAGTTGTCATATAATAGAGAAGGCACGTAAAGATGGCGTCTTTCTGTAAGAAAATACGTTAAAAAAACGTTAGAATCAGATGTCTATAGCACCTATTTGTCAGTTGGTTTTAAGTTCAATCCAACTCAGGACTCCGTTGAAGACAGTTTTAAGTCTGTCATCAGTGCAGTGTGATTTTTCATCATCTGAGGCTGGAATTGTATGCTGTGTGCGGCATTGAGGATTCCAATAGGACTTTGGTCGGAAATGTTGAAACAGAAATATAAGAAGAGGAAAGAAAAAAGACATCAGAATTGATTTCACATGAGGAAAGAAAATTTGAATCTATTTTTTATTTGGATAACCTTATAAATGGTCAAAATAATTGAATAGAAAATAATGTTAGTTTTAATTTTAAAATAAAAAATACTTTTAATAAAATATCAAATTTTATCCTTAAAATTGAACCTATCCTTCAGAAAATTAAAATTAAGTAAAAAATTTTTTTTTAGATAAAAATCATAGCAATATGTACATATTCATTTTGTCTTAAAAAATTCTGTAATTTTAGATAGCTTAGTTTTTATGCAAGCTCCGTTATATAACAGCCATTCACATTCAATTATAGCATCGGTCTCTTTCTCACTAACGTCGTTGGAATAGACAAAACATTTTACAACCTCAAATACAGTAATCATTTGGGTAAATGTTGGTGGTGGTCCAGGCTCTTCGTCATCAAATCTTTGGGAATTGGAATCGTTAAGACCTTGTTCGGTTTTTGTAACTTCTAGTAATGATCTCCTGGTCACTTTGGAGTGAACAGACTGCCAATTTTTTCAACAAACTTTTCGAATGTTACGCCTGGGTAAACGCTGGACTACAACTCAGAGGGTTCTTCAAAGGTGTCAATCTCATCATCTCCCGCTTCACTTATTTTGTCGACATATCCTTCCTTATGTACTCCGGCTTTACGGAAGTACTTTTGTATTGTAAAAGGCTGAACAGTCTTCTAAGCTACTGCCGTAAACTGCATAGCCTGTAACAGAGAACTTGATTAATGAAACATTGTATGTAAATAGTAAAATTCACAACTTAATTTCATAAGTTAGCCTCTCATGAACATCAATCTTGTTTTCTTTTCCGGCTGGTTCTAAGGTAGAGATGATGTGCTTCAGCAGGTGTTTGCGGTAGTGCGCTTTCATCGTGGCAATCATGCCTAAATCAAGTGGCTGAAGATGGCTAGTGCAGTTTGCGGGGAAAAACTCCACTAAAAATGTTTTCTTTCCACTGCTCAACAGAGATGACATGAACACTGGCAGATTCACCACATATGGTTCGACCAGTTATCCCGTGCCTAACTTCTCAAGTTTTCATCAACTTCTTTCAGGATTTTTATTTTTTCATCAAACAAAAGTTTTGTTTGTTTTTTTTTATTTTTTTTTTTATTACTCATTTTAAAAGATAAAAGCACAATGGACAACGGCTAATAGAACGACTACTGTATTTCATGTTATTTAAACGACAGACTGGAGGGGGAATGAAACACTGGCATGTAAGAGTGGAAACAAAGGGAATTACACAAGGTATCAATCAAAAAATTTCATGGAAAATTGTTGTCTCTTATTATAACTGAATAATATTTCCACCAGGGGAACAAATTAACTTTCGTATAATTGGATCTTACGTATAACTGAATATCACACAAGTGAAAAATTCATTACACAGGATTAAATGGAGTTTTGCCGGGATACGAAAAATTCTTCGTATAGCTGAAAGTTTCTTATAAGTGAGTTTCGTATAAGTGAGACTCCAGTTTATTGATATTGTCTGTTTCTAAGATTAAAAAGTAATTTAATGGGACACCATAACAAATAATTTGTTTTTCAATCTAATAAGGTTGATATCACTTTAACTAACTAGATATTAATATTAAAATACAAATTATATCTCTATTGAATACTAGAGTTAAGTTGAATACAATGAAATTTCCATATCAAAAATAAAACAATATGACATAGATAACTTTTTTACTCTGCAAATCGGAGCTGCTAAGTCCATAACCAAATGCTGTCAGTAAAAGTGAAAATGCCATCAATAATATGATATTATTTGCAATTAACAATTTAATGTTTTCTTCAGTATTCAATAAAAAACATAATTTGTATTTAATAATTAAAAATTATACTAAATGAATTAGTTAATATATTGGCTTTAACTTGCCTTCAGTTATGTCTTAGCATTTGTTCAAGAAGACAAAAGAGATGAGGACCAATGAGAGATATCAAAAATCCCTTGTCCTGGTAGGTGACACAGTAGAATAAGTAGATAAATTTGTCCATGAAGGAAGGTGGCTCAAAAGAAGAGGTGAAAAGCCGTATAAAGAAAACCAATGGAGTTTTCGTTCAGCTTTATCCAGTTTGGAAGAACAGAAACCTCTCCATAAAAACAAAAATACGGCTTTTCAATACAAACATGAAATCGGTCCTGCTATATGGCAGTAAAACATGTAAAGCAGAAAACATCACCGATCAATTACAAACCTTCGTAAATAAATGCTTGCTCAGAATGCTAGCAATTGGGTGGCCATAACACATATCAAATGAAGAACTATGGAGAACCACCAATCAGCTACCGGTCTGTTCAGAAATAAGGAAGCGGAAATGGAAATGGGTATGGCATATGCTGAGGAAGCCAGATGGCGCTGTAGGAAAAGCTGCCTTACAATGGAACCACCAGGGAAAAAAGAAAAAAGCCAGACTTAGAGATACATGGTGGAGGTCTGCAGAGATGGAATTAGGCCGAGTTGGTAAATCATGGCAGGAAATTAGGAGGGTTGCTGTGAGTCGGAGCATATGGAAATCACTTGTGGATGCCTTATGCTCCAATAAAGGAGGTTAATGGAACAAATAATATAAATAACAATTTGCTTAACAACATGACTGACACAACTCATTTGGAGCAGCAATTTAACAAAAGATTTTTTTTCTTGCCTTTATTAAAAAAGGATTCATATGAGAAACAACATGAGTTAGGGCTGTGATTAGCCTGCTTAATCAGTCACTAATTACGGACAATTTAAAAAACAGAAACAAAAAGAAGGACAATGGTCTTTATATTATTAAATTATGAAGGCATAATTTATTCCAGAAGGTTAAGTCATTGATTTAGAACTTTATAATTATCATCTATGAAATTCTTATAAATTAGGATGTTATGAACCAGTTTTACACAGAATCAGTAAACAGATGGAGTTGTATTTTTACAAGATAAAACTCATTCACAGATTTAAAAAAGATAAATCAATCATATGGCCGAAGCGTTGGTAAAAAAAAAAATGTTTGTTACTACCAAACAGCGCTTAATATTTAATGACTAATCTCTCTCAACACCATACTCAAAATAATAATCTATGTATTATTAACTTATCATAATATCATAGAAAGTGTAATATTTGTAACATTAAATATTCTAACCATGACACGTTTATTTGCTGCTGCAGCAGCTTCAAGTTTCCTTCGAAGAACATTTTGTTGTTTAATATGCATTTGTTCCATTCTCTTTAATTCATTTTGATTTTTCATATTCTGATTTTTCAATTGACAAACCTCCCGATCTTTTTGAACTTTAAATAATTTAAATTTATCATTCTCACTTTTCATTTGTTGTATAAGTTTAACTTTTAGCTGCTTCATTTCCTAGAAAAAAAAAAAAAGTAATATTATATAAGTTATACTTTATCAACATAGAAATTAAGATAAATATAAAATGTATAAAACATGTTTTGCATGGAA
The DNA here is from genome assembly GCA_003667255.2 of Euschistus heros. Lineage (NCBI taxonomy): Eukaryota > Metazoa > Arthropoda > Insecta > Hemiptera > Pentatomidae > Euschistus > Euschistus heros. The sequence continues at coordinate 285,307 of RCWM02000032.1, read as the reverse complement.
TATATCATTCTTAGCAAAACTGACCAACAAACTGACACCAATTCCTTCTGCTTGGTTGGAAAGTAGGTCAATTTTTTCATTTCTATTTTATCCACTGGTCGTGAAGCATTTTAATAACCTTCCATCCACATTTACAAAAATATTGTAGAAGCAGCCTATGGCTATCAATGTATTGCTTGCAGTACACACACACCAAGCCAAGATGCAAGAAGAGGGCAGGTGAGCATGAGTGTGTACTGGGTCGCCCTCTGCTGGCTCACCTTTGCTTGGCTCGGCTCGCCAGTACTTCGAAAAAAGTCGGTCTCAGGGCACGAGTCAAAGGACCCCAGAGGACATGAGCGACAAGGCGAGCCGACCCAGTACACTCTCGCCTAAGGTCGTGATTCTGCGAATGGCAAACCACTAGTGTTATTCACATTTAAGTTTCTTTTAATCAAATTTAAACACTTCCGTTATTCAATTTCCAATTCCTTACTAACCTTGCTGTGATATTGTTACCTTTTCTATTTTTCTATTGCCATGAAGAGTGATTGGAATTATGAAATGAAATGAAAAAATAATTTTTATTCTGGGACATATTGTCCCCTGAGAATAACAGATGTATATAATAAGTTGTACAATAGTCTGGCTATCATAATTTCAAATGAAGATAAATATAGTGAATAGAAAGGAAAAGATATATAGAGGAAAAAAAAATATCAAGACCTAGTCGAATGGTAATATGACAAAATATTTACAAATACCTAAAAGGTAATATATATACAATTGATAATAGCACTTTATAAGAAAGAGAAAAGAAATAATAATAATTTATATGAGAAAAAAACAAACAATTGTTAGGGAAACAAATGTCAAAAATGAAAATGAATTTAAATTTATACAATGATATACTTATTGAAGCAAACTCATCGGCATCAAATATGCTGAATTTGATGAACTTGACATTTAATTATCACTCATATTGGCGGCATCTAACTAGGATTTAAGGAATAGGAGAGTTTTGAATGAGTTTAAGGAAGAAGCATGTCTAATTTCAGAAGGGATCGAGTTCCAGAGGGTAGTGGATCAAGCTAGGAAGGAGTGTTGGTATAATGCTGTTCGGTGGAAAGGAGAATACAGGTCAGAGGAACATGATCTTGTTCTGAGTTGGGAGTGGACGGAAGACTTGAATATCAGTAGGTTATAGATGTAGGGTGGGCAATGGTTATTAATGACATGGTACAGGAAAGTGCCCAGGAAATATTGTCTACGGGAGGATGGATAGAGCCACAGCAATGCAGTGTAGAGGTGCGATACATGGGAACGTCTCGGGGTTCCGAAAACAAATCTGATAAAACTGTTCATAATTCGATATAATCTGTCCCGGAGACCCATCAAGAGGCCCCCATAATCAAACTGAGGAAAAATTAATGAGGAAACTAGGAGTTTTTGTGTGGATTGAGGGAATGGCGGGAACAATGAAAAAATTTGAGGATTCTTATTGATTTTCGGGCTATTTGGGCGATTTGAGGCTTCCAAGAAAGGTTTTGGTCAATAATGATTCCTATGTTTTTAGCGGAAGAACAGAAGGTGATAGGTTGATTATTCAGGTATAGGGTAGGAAAATCGGTAATGGATCTGAGAAGGGGATTTCAGCCGATTATAATATAATTCATATAATTCGGCAGGAGGAAAGGATAAAAATATCTTGGAGTCGTATGCATAAAGGTGGTGGGAACAATGAAAAATTGACTGGGGGAGATCATTAATGTAGGAGTTGAAGAGGAGAGGTGAAATGCTGGAACCTTGGGATACTCCGGAAGACAGGGCTAGGAAGTCGGATAAGGGTTGATTAGGGATGGATACTGCTTGAATGTGGTCGGAGAGGAAAGACTGGAACCAATGGATTGTACTATTGGAAAATTTTAAAGCTTTTAATTTGGAAAAAAAGATACAATGGTCAATGGAATCAAAAGCTCTGGAGAAATCTAGGAGTATCAGGACGGTCAGTTTTTTTTCATCTATGGCGGCATGGATATCGCTTATGATTTTGGTTAGTGCAAATGGGAACCTTCCAGCAAAGCAGATGGGAACCTTCTAGGAAATAAGAAATTTGGGATTGTACAGGTCGTTCTACGGGTTTTGAAGGGTTTAAAAGGATGGGGATAAGTAAGAAATATGGCGTTTTGCAGGGAAAAATTATAGATGTGGACAAGGACCGGTAAAATTTCTGGGAGGCATAATTTTATAAGTTTAACGGGGATACCATCTCGGCCTACGGAATTGATATGAGATTTCATGATAGAGGAGATAATTTTTGTAGGATAAATGTAGGAAAAATAAAAGTTATTGTCATTGAAAGGTGCTTCAGAGGAGAAACTGATATAATGGGAAGGAGAGGTGAGAGCAGGTGAAACGAAATAGGCGTTTAGGTCATTAGGTAAAATTGGGAAGTTGGTTGAGGTTGAGGATCCAGAGGGGTTATAGAGGGAGAGTTTTCGAAGGAGTTGCCATTATGACTTGGAATCGGAAGAGGACAAAAGGGCTTCATGGAAATAGGAAGATTTCGCATGTCGAATTCTTACTTGCACCAGGTTACGGAGTACTTTAAATGCTTGATTGTCATCCAAGAGTCTCATTCGTCTAAATCGTCTTCGTGCAGCTTCATGCTTTCTCTGCAGATCTTTAATTTCTTTAGACATCCGTGGTGCAGACTGACAGCGAAAGGTAGAGGTTTTAAGCGGAGCATAGGTATCGAGGATACTGAGGAGATTGGTTGTAAGGATTTCCACCATGGCGTCAATGGAAGAGGTTGAGTAGACTCCACTCAAATCTAAGGTTTCGAAGAGAGGTAGGATACTATCGCAGTCTAGGGTGTCGAGGTATGTTATGGTTTTAGTAGGAAGCTGATGGGTTTGGAAATCATAGGATATTTGGATTAGGTCATGGCAGGACAGAAAGGACACAGGACATTGGGAGGAGGAAAGGAGATTTTTTTGAGAATCTATAATATATAGGTCTAACCATGTATCGGACCAGCGGGAATGGTGAGTAGAAGCGAAAGGTACGATGAAAAGGCGGAGGGAATAGAACAGGTTATCCAAGTAACGTTTATCGTTAGAGACAGCAAGGAAATTTGTGTTGAGGTCTCCAGAGATAATAATATTGGAATAGAGAGGAACAGGGGGAGGGTGATATATCACAGCCTATAATAGGTGATGATTTCCAGGATAAGGTATTCAACTGTGGGTGTATGGATGAGGGAGGGAAATCAAGCATTTGTATTCAACTGAGACAGAAGAGGAAGGAATGTGGGGCTTAAGCCACGTTTCAGAAATAGATATAATGTGGTATAAGTTTTGTGAAAAATATTGAAAGAATTCTTCAAAATGGGCAGGCAAGGATTGGGAGTTGACATTAAAGGTAGTTAGGATACTAGACATACTGAGGAGAGGTTAAGGAAAAGATACTTATGTTTTGGGAGAAAAAAAATCTGTGATATGAGTAATAAGTAGAAAAGAAGATAATATTGTATATTGAAAATAGATAAAACTAACAAATTTAGTTTTAAAATTTGTAACCAACAAATATGTAAAATTAGACATATAAAATGAAAAAAACGATGTACAACTATTATTGTTGGAAAAAATTTAAAAGTCGAATTTATGAGAGAAATAAAATTCAAAAGAAAGCATAGGCGATACCACGAAATAACCCTATATAGTGCGAAAAGGTGACAGAAAGTAGATTAGACATGTAAAAGTGGAAAGCAGTAAAATATCATAAAATAAAAAAAATTTAAAGAATGAATTAAAAATAATTAGGTGGGAATAAATTTGTAAGATTTATATATAAGGGATATAAAATTTAAGTGTCAAAGATACCATGAAATTCGTTTCTGTGATGTCAAGGATTACCAGAAATAGTTTCACTAGAGCTATACAAGTCAAATGATTGTTCATTAAATGTGCGCATTTGACAAATAAAATACTTACATAAAACAGTAAACGTATGGGATTTTTATAAATACAGGATTAGTGAACCTATATGTGAACCTATGCTGGCATCACCAATCTTTGACCATACACCTCTCACCATCCCACCCCATCCACAAGATCCTCCCATCTATACCTCAATCTACCCTTCAGACATTTATCTGACTGTACAACTAAAGGCCTATGAATCACATTTTTACACACAATATCAAAAAGCAAAGGATCATAATTTAATCATAATATTTTTTATTCGCAGAAATTATTTTATTGTTTCATCTGGTTGGATTTTAATTTCTAATCATAAAAATATATGATAGTTAGAAACCTTATTTCTGCCACTTAGAACTATGATGATGTAGTTAAAAATTAGTACAGATGGGTTCAGTAGTTTTACTAATTGAATATCAGTAAATGTTATTATCAATTTCAAGTTCTATAAGAAACCATCATACCTTTATAACCTCTCATGTAGAATGGTCCTCACCTACTATCGGTCAATTTTCAAACTTCACTATTATCCACATATTATAGAATTTTTAACAACAGATTAATTGAAAATCAGTAGACTTTATAATTGCTAAACATTCGTTGAACTTTACAGATGACGTAGTTAAAATTTGGTACAGTTTTGTTCAGTAGTTTTGTGGTTAGTGATCACAAACGAAAAATGGCTTGTCCTTTTATATAATAGCATAGATTAATTGATATAATTGAGTATATTAATAATACTAAACTATCGATGTCACTAAATTTTTAATGCACTACTTTAAATCCATTTGATTTACTTGGACAAGCTAAATTAATGTCAATTTAAAAAATACCTTACTAACAACTATAAGCATATTTTTTATATAACACTAGGTGTCTTAAGTAAATCAAAAATAATTTAGGTACAACTGACTCCATGTAACTATATATTATCCAATCACTGAATTTAACAATACAAATAGGATTACAGGTTATACAAGCGGAGATAGGTTATGGATATTAGACCAAGAATGAGGTGGAAATCAGGTGAAAAAATTGCAGTATATTACGTATGGGAAAAAATAAATCTAGAATAGAGAAAAATGAAGAAAATTCAAAAAAAATATTTAGATGAAAAAATCTACATTAGTTCCAAATAAAAAAAATATTGGAAGGTAGAAAAATAAAGTAATACCAAAATTTCTTGTCTTAGTTTCCTGATCTTTTCTTCTGATTTCTCTTTTATTTTAATAATTCTTTCTTGTTCAACAACTTTTTTTGTTAAACTAGACACCTTGGCTTCTAGTTCCTGAAGACGTTTTCTCCTAGTTTCAGCAACCCTGAAATTAAATCAGAACTCCCTTTTATGTAAAGATTTGAAATATATATAATGCAGAAGAAAGTATTTTTAAAAAACTTGTTTCTCCCTGACTGGAAAAAAACAGTAGATCATAGATATGCTTATCTATAATCTAATGATTTTCCTAATTTACATTTTAGAATTAAAAGGATCAAATTACTTAATTTAAAAATTAATGATTATTTGAAATAAACAAAGTTGAGAGAAAATATGGGATTTCAAATGTGACTTTTTTCATTCAAATCAATATAGCTAAAAATGTTATATAACAAAAAATATTCTCCATCAAAATTCTGATAAGGAAACTGCCAGCAAAGTGCCAAAATGTTACATTTTTGAGCTTGAAAAAAGCATTACAAAAAAAAAAAAAAATAGACCCCCAACCAAAAGACCTATCCATGTCAAAAAAAGGAGGAAAAATCAGAAATGTAAAAATATCTATATAAAAATTGCTAATGATATTTATCTAAACTATTAAAATATAATTATTTTTCACTCAAATATCAATAAATCAAAAGTATGAACTGCTTAACTAATGAAATTTCAGGATTAGTTTTGTGCTAATTGTGCAATAACTCTCATAAAAATCCAGAGAGGGAAACAAATATATTCAAAATAAATAAAAGATAATACAGACATTAAAAATAACAATAATTAGTGATTAAACCTAATAAATTAAAGAAAAAATCCTTACTTCTTAAAAATAATTTATATTAATTTTTAAAAAGTGTGAATAAGAAATACAAACTTAGCAGAAGAATTTTGGGCATGCTGGTTACTGTTTTTTATCTGTTTTAGTAGTTCTTCCTTTTCCTGCTGAAGCTCAGCCAACTGTTTTTTTAACTCATCAATGCTTATAGCTGAAACATCTTGCATATTACCCAACTGCCCAGTATTTTCTGTAAGCTTTTCAATTAGTTTCTCCTTCCATTTAAGATTCTTAGACAGTGTCTGAAAAATAATTGGTACACTTACAAATATAAGTGAAATGCAATATTAAATATCACATTTATAAGTAATACTGTGAGTTTTTAAATACAATAGTCTTAATAGTTCGAGTTTCCCATAAGTCCAAGTCTCATAAAATATTTTGTTTTTTATAATTTCATGTGTTTTATTCACACTTGTTTTATAAAAATGCCAATCAGTAAAGGTGCTGAGAAACAGAAAGAAAAAGATGAACGATGACCAATGAGGCCTGATGAAGGCCCAGTAGCCATTGATACCTCCTTATGATTTGATTTAAAACTTGGATTCTTTAAATACACTCTGTAAACATTTCATTCTGATAAAACTTATTATTGATAATTTTTCATCTTCGTTTCACATCATTTTACCTTATAACTCTTGAAAGTCCGATTTTTCACTACTTTGAGATGGTCATGTTCCCATTCTAACTATTGAGAATCTACTACATCAAATTAGTGTGTTTCATTTACTAACGTCTTAATTTATACCATCTAATAAGAATCACAATTAAGACTTCAAAAAATTTGGTTAATTTAAAATAAAATATTTAATTAATATTAAAAAAATTACCCAGATTTCACTGTTCATTCGTGCTTGAAGTAGAATATGGTCTTGTTGCTGCTTGCTTATTTCATCATCTTGTATTTCTCCCTCTGTATCATCCTCTTTCTCTCCATTTTGTTTGCAATTATCTTTGTCTAGGTCGTGAATTTCATTTTCTAACTTCTGATGCTCCTCCTATTGGTTGATGGAAAAAATTAACTATAGAAAAAGAATTATAATCTTTTTTTATTTTTTTAAATTACCTGAACTTCTGCCATCATAGTTTTTATTTTGTTCCAACTTGGTTGTTCATTAGACATTTCTTGTGTTAGCAAATTAAAAAGTTCATTCAATTTTAATTTAAATGTAGAATCACTATTTTCAATCTGTAACAACCAGGTTACTGTCAGAGAGAAAAAAAAAATCTGTACCACTACAACCCAAGAGTCTTTGCTTAGTTTTTTGCTTAGAATATACTGTTACAAGTCCAACAGTTGTGAAAGGAGGATATTAGGCCAAAATTACGCTCAACATCGAGGTTTTTTCCAAAATAAGGTTACCCATTCTATAGACATTGTTTGTGCCCAGGGGGGTCCACCGACCTAAAACTCAATCTATGGCTGAAATAACAAAAATGTCCTGCCTTCAGCTAGACTCAAACTTGGGCCGGGAGTTCTGATAGTCTTATGTTAGAATACAATTATAATGCCTCGGCAGTTGTTGAGCTGTAAGAATATAACTTACAAATACAGGGTGAGTACCTCTTAGAGTAAAAAAAAGAAGAAAAATTGAGTGAAACTAGATCAACAATGTAGAAAAATGCCACAGACCTCACCATTCTATTCCAATCGGTTGCAGATATACGATAAATCAAAGACTTTTTTGATGAAACCGTGTTTTTTACTATAAAAGCTACAATATCTCCATTTTGTTAAAATATTTTTCAAACTTTGACCACATTTTCACAAAATAGCTGATGTTAGAAGGGATTGTTATAATGTTTTATTTCCACAAGTAACTGATTTGTATGCCAAAAGAGAACACCATGTTTTTTTGGTTTTAAAACAAAATTTCTCCATGATATCAAAACAGAATCATTACTTATAACATTAAATTTGCAAGTTTTTGTGAGATTTGCAGTTTTGTGGATAGTTTTTTCAAAAAACGGTGAGCATTAAAGTAATATAAGACATGGTAACTTCCCTAAATAAGGTGAAGATCAAGCTGTTCTTTAGATCCCAAGTTTGTAAAATTCAAGGTTACATGTACCCCGCTCTTATGGGAAATTTAATGCTAAATCCAAAAATGTGGTCAAAGTTTGAAAACTATTTCAACAAAACGGATATATTATAGCTTTTATGGTAAAAAAACGCGGTTTACTCAAAAAAGTTTTTGATTAATTGCATATCTGCAATGGGTTGGAATAGAAAGTTGAGGTCTGTGGCATTTTTCTACATTTTTGATCTAGTTTTATCCAATTTTTTTTTTTTTTTTTTTTTTTTTTTTTTTTTACACTAAGAGGTACTCACCCTGTATTCCTAAACTTCAATAATAATTTTTTTTTTAAATATATTTTAGTATTTAATAAATTATGATTCAGTTAAAATAATTTCATCTTAAACAATCTTTTAGTACTGTGCATCACATTTTTCGGCATGTTTAATGTTACTCAATAGTATAAAGCAAGTAAAACTTAATTTTAATGAGCTGTATTCATTACTGGAATTGTCTTCAGTAATTTTTTCCCCCTGCTATTTTTTTTTTTTTCTTTGTCACCATATGTTTTTAAATATTACAAATTAAAATATACTCATATTTATTAACACTAAAACTACCATGACAGGTCATATGACCCTTTTCAGACTTTTTGGTAGTTGTTGAAACAACACTTATTACTTAACTTTTTGACCTTACTATTTTTATTAAAACATATATCAAAAGAGTTTTATCTATATCCACCCCTCTTTTATGGTTGTTTTTTACTGAGAAATTGTGGTAGAAAAAAGTAAATACAAAACCAATAGTTTTAGTGTTGAGGTTAATATTTTATTTTTGGTTTAATTTCAGGGTTTTTTGATCTATTCATTTAGTATTTTTATCATTTATCCATATTTTTTCCTTTTATCGTTCGGGTGATTCATAAACCAAAAATCCCCTGACAATATTTTAACCAGTGTTATCTACACAGGAGTGTAGATGGTTTTTTATTAGTGAAAAGCCTTCACCCCAACAGTAAATATTATTTAATAAAGTTTCTGCAAAACCAACTTATAAAGCTAAAAAGGGAACAAAGAAACTTCTTATTTTATTTTAAGTTAAACGATTTAAAAATATATTTGAGCTAAAAATACCTACAGATAATACTTTTTCAAAAGAGTTGGTGTTTTGAGATAACAGAGTTCCAAGAACTTTGCTAAGTTCATTTATTTTGTTAGAGGCATCATTAAGTTTTTCTTGCAGACTTTGATGTTCTGGAGGACATTCAGAAATTTCTCCATTCATCATCTTCAAGCGAAGTTCTTCATTCTAAATACATCCACAATGATATTAAAATTTAATATATCAGATAAAAGTAAACTATCTACTAACATAGTGTTTGACGTTGTAACAAATCAAAACAGTTACATGTTTATTTTAATTGTTTAAATAGAAAAATTTATTTAAAAAAAAAAATATAATTATAAAAAAAATTGATATTCCCAATTTTTACACTAAATATTTTATTAATTAGTTTTGTTTAAAAGAGTAGGGGAGCGTCCAGTCATGGCTGTCATTGCTCTAGATCTCTTGCCAGGTTTCTGGCTTGACGAATATTTCTTCCCTTCTTTTTGCATAGACGGTCAACATATTCCAGTTATGATATCCTTGGACGGCTTCGGAGTCTTCTACCATCAGGGACATAGTCCATGGTCTTCAATGGATCTCGATGCTCCTCCATCCTGAAGAATTGCCCAAACCACTTCAGCTGGCAAGCCTCGAGAACCTCCTTCATTGGAGAGACCTCTAGCTAATTTCAAATTGCTTCATTTTGGATACAGTCCCTTCTTGTTTTCCCAGCAATCTTTCGAAGGAATTTCATTTCTGCAGCTGTTATTCTACTCTCTTGCTTGTCTATTATTATCCAACTTTCAGCACCGTACAGGAGTATTGGTAGGTATATAGACTTAAAGATGTGAAGCTTCACATTTCTACTTACTTCTCGCTTACCAATCACAGCATTGCAAATCTGGTAGTAAACTGAATTTGCTTAACTTATCCTGTGTAGGATTTCTGAGTCCACTTTCCCAGACCCGTCCAGAACTGTTCCAAGGTAAACAAAATCTGTGACAGCTTCCATGTTCTCTCCATTACTATACACTTCTATATCCTGCTCCAGTGCCTTCCTGCTTGTAGAATCCTGCTCTTACTAGTGCTGATAAGCATGCCTTTTCTACACATTCCCTTTCCGCCACTGATCACTGCAACTTTTCAACTGAATCTGTAATGAGAACAATGTCATCCACACATAAATATAGCTCGACCACCACATGAAACATATTTCTTCTCCCTAAGAACGTTTTACATATAGCTGCGATCTCGTCCATATAGAGAATAAATAACAGAGGGCTGAAGCTATCGCCTTGTTTGACTCCTCTGGTTATGTTAAAATGTCCAAACTCCTGCCCTATGCTAAAAGGCACTAGAGGAAGAAGTAGTTTAAAAGAGTGGAAAGTTTAATTATATTGCATTATGTTAAAGAAAAGAAACTTTACATTTAATTTAGAAAATGATAGTCTTATTATTCAATCACTTAAAAAGGCAGTGCTATTCATAAACGTTTCAAGTTTTATGATCAATTGATATAAGAATATATACCGTTCTTATTCTTCATATAATTATGAAAATGTTTCCGTAAATAATTATTTAAATTTGCAGTAAAATTAAAATATGTAACTCCTTAATAGATAATCTAAAAAATCAAAATATACTTTAAAAGATTATGTAATTAACTAAAAAATAAGTTGTAATCTCAAAAAAAAATAAAAAATAATAAAGTGATGATTAAGAAGGCAGTGAAGATGATTCAGGCTTCTTTTTTTTTTTTTTTTTTCTTTTTTTTTTTCTTTTAAGGAAGAAGCACTAGGAGTTTAGGATCCTGGTGAAGAACATTTCTTAGGCCCAAGGCAACACTAAGAATCATTTGAAAATTAATAATGAAGTGAATTACAGCTGTGAATGAATAACAGAACAGCTAAAAGCTGATTATTCAAAAGAAGACAAAAATAAAGTGGTAAAATTAATTTTTTTTTCAGTTCATGAACTAATAAATTAAAGGAAAATAGCTAATTAGGTTAAAAAAACTTTTAATTAACAAAAGAGTTACTCTTTAAATGTAATTTTATATTAACGTTAAATATTTATTTTAATAGTTTTAATTTATTTTTCTCAATATATTCAATTTGTGCTCAGATATATTATTTTTTGATGTTCTAATTTCAATTGTATGATAAAACCATTTTAAAATAATTTTTTTTGTACATTAAAGAAGAATGAATAATTTTCTAAACTTTATAATTCAAAATTAATTTACCTACCTCTCTTCGAAGCCTAGATATTTCAGCTAATTGAGGGTCCTGATTAACTATTGGTTTATTTTTTATTTTTCTGGCTCGATCAGCATATCGAAGAGTACTTATTGTCTCATCATGGTTATAATCAGCAGGACTTACACAAGCAATCATTAGAGTCACAGAATTGCCACCAAGTGAATCTTGAAGAAGTCTAGTCAACTTTGAATCTCTATAATTAATATAGCTATGATTTCCGACACATAGCTGAGATATAACATTTCCAAGAACAAGTAGGCCTTTGTTGATATTAACACCCTCTTTAAATCTATCTCCTGTGGTTCCTGTCTTTTTGGACCTTTCTGAACCAGCAAGGTCGACCAGGTGAAATTTGGAATTTATAACAGTATTCCTAAAAGAATAGAAATATAAAATTTAAAATAAAATAATACACAGTCTAGTTTATAAGGAAATATTATAAAAAATCATAAATTTAATTGTTTTAAGGAATATTATTTTATATTAATACAACTTTTAAATAGATACTGATAACCTGGAATACCCAAGAATTAGAAATCAATAAGGATTGTGGAATGTTATTAATTATAATTATTCCTATTTAGGTTTTATGAAATAAATAAGTTAGGGTTATGTGTTTTGAGAGTTATTCCCATCTTCAAACTGAAACAACAGTCATAATACAACAGCACAACATAAGCATAAATAATTTTTTTTAAAATGAAGAAGCGAAGCACTAATTTCTCCACTTTTTTTCTTTTATGGCATTTCACAAATGTTATGTAAGGCTGCCCAATACTTGCCATTTATTGAAGAGTTCCTTTCCTTAAAATCAATCAAAAGTCTACCTTCCTTGCCTATTGCATGACTTTTGCCTATAGATGAGGTGCTTCTTCTGATCTTTTCCATTCCATGAACTTGTTTTTGCTTAGTGAACCATAGTATAGAATCATTGTCTCATCCCCAGTTACAATTAAGAAAAATGATTTGGGTCGACAATATACTCACATAAAATGTTGTTGCAACACCAAACATATTCCCCTTTTTTGAGTAGCTGAACAAAATTTTTGGAACCCATCTTTCACTCACCTTGCTCATAAATAGATGTTTTTTGATGATCCTCAAAAAACTTAATTTTGAAACCTCTAACCTAGCGGCTATTTCTTTGGTCTTATGTTGCCAATCAGACAGTAATTCAGCTTCGAAAATTGGATTGTTTCAGAAGTGACAGCTTCCAATGGATAATCAGGACATGGGTCATCATCCAGAGTTTCTTTCCTCAACTTTAATAATTTGACCATTCTTTTGCAGAGGAATATGAAGGAGAGGATGGTCTATAAACTATCCAATCACTCTTTAATTTGCACAGGAGTAAGGCCCTCATTACAAAATAATTTAATAACTCCTCATTATTCATTGAAGGATAGATAAAGACTGATAGAACTGAAGCGCAGGTGATAGATATGGAAAGAGCAGGGACAGACATGCATGGCTGGGCTGGGCAGGTCTCGTCCTGCTTGAAGGTGAATAATTAAGGCACGTCAGAAACATTTGGACCTTACTATGTATTCTTAAACATAAAATAAATATTTTGAAAACTTACTTATTCATAATCTTAATATTAATTGTAAAAATTGCATGGGATCTTGACGACTGCGCATTCATTGCAGTAGAACCTACAACTCGCCCTTCTGATCCCTAAAAAAAAAAATAAAAAAATAAATAATAATAATAATATATATAATCTTGAACTTTATCTATCAGGAATATAATAGAGACTATTTTTTAATCTTGCAAAGCAAAAATTACCATGTAAAATTGGTATGCAAGAATATATGGAAAGGATTAAGTCCATCTCATGAAAGATCACCTGGGTATAACAGTATTAAAAGATCGTCAGCAACACAGTTTAAAATCCAAATGAAAATAATAATGTACTAAAGGAAATCAATATATGTAAAATGAAATGGTATTCACAAACTTTTCAAGACTGCTGTAGTCTTTCAGAACGACATTCAAAAAACAAGGTGGCTATCAACTATTCAGGAAAGGCTAAAATAAAATTACCAAGAGTTTTTTTTTTTCTCTTTTATTAAAATATGTTAATACACTGTAAGAGAGTAATATTTTTTTTTTTTTTTTTTTTAAGAAACTGAAACTCCAATTATCCAGATATCCAATTAACCGGATTGATTTAAAGAAAAATATAAAAAATATATATACATTTTATTACATACAAATTTTTTTTAATAGTTTATGAACAGATATTGTAGGCTGTGGTTCGGATTTCACGTAAAAAATAAAAATAGGTCCTGTTGTCTTATTAGTTTTCATGACATAATAAAATACGTAAAACTAAATATACCAGATACTGCGTTTCAGAATTAGGGGTGGAACTTACACACCTCATAACAGTTAAGTTCTGAGTAAACGTACTTAGCGAATTTTTAGAATCATAGCACATCCATTCTACACAGGTTTTGCCCAGCCTGGGCCTTATTGCCATCACGAGTGGTCTCTTTATAAACTTAAAGAGTTATGGCACCTAAAAGATAATGCATTATATTAACTGTGTCTAAAAAACTGTCAATTGTAGAACGTCTTAGGAAAGGCGAATCTAGGAAAAAATTGGTGGATGAGTTCTGTCAGAACATCCAAAATTTTTGACATTTTAACTAAACTTTAGTGTTACATAAATATAATTTTATAAACAGCCACATTTTAAATTATTCAATAAAATACATAATTAAAACATTACATATGTCTGTATTTTGTATTTCAATACTCGAATGTAATAATAAATCTCATTATCCGGATTTTTGGGTATCCGGATCACATTCGGTCCCTATTACTCCAGTTAATCAGAGTTTCACTGTAATATCTCATTGTTAGTTTAAATTAAATAGTGACAAAGCAATCACAAACTTAAATACAGAATTAATTTTCACTAATAAAACCTCTAACCTCTTTTAATTTATTCAATGTTTCATTAGGAGAGTTCACTACTACTTCTGTCAATCCAGGAATGCTTACTCCTCCAATAATTTCCCTCATTTCAACTGTGCTTTGCTCACGAGGTTTTTGTGTAAGGAGATCATATAAACTTTCATTGTAAAGCTGAAAAAGTAAGATCAATTGAATGAAAGATATGTTTCATTTTAAGTTTAATGACAAAACTATTTATGGTTTATAAAAATGTGTAATGTAAGGTTTACTCCATTAAAGATTAATTATGGAAAAGAAACAAAAATGGATCACTTGAATGCTGAAAAGATAATTCTTAATAATAAAAGATAATTCTTAATAATTCACTTGAACAGTTAAAAGATAATTCATTTCGATCTTAGGTATCTAGTGCCTAATTTTATTAATTAATGGTTCAACCAAAATTTACAAGCACACAGAAACAAACTAATAGAGGTAATGGCCAGCTGAAATGCAAAGGAGTCTAAAAAGAAGGTGGATGAGAGAACTACCTTTGTAAATTTCCTAAGTAAATGAATGCTAAGGAAGAATTATCACTGGGTTCAATGTCAATGCCTGGCATGTCATTTTTTACACATTTTTATGACCGTGAAAAGTCTGGTGATTGTTGATATGTATTTTGACATGTGTAGATAAATAAATAAAGTTAAAAAAATAAATATAAGGAGATAAACATAAAAAACTATAATTCTGAAATTGGTAGTACAGCAACCATTTAAAGAATATGTTATAATTATTAATATTTATAATTTTATGTTAGGAAATAACAAAAAACTGTTACTGATAATACTGAAATCGCCTGCTTGGAAGTAAAAGTCACTAAGTGGAATTTTTTCCAACTTTGACAAAAAGTCATTGTGTTTTGATATTATAATTTCCCCTAAGTATAAAAAGTCATCAAGTGAATATAACTGCTATATAAGCACATTAGAGAATGAGAAAATTCACTATATAACTATCTGAGAAATTTTTAAAATTTTTTGTTTGAATATTGAAACGGAAAAAATTTATTTCTTCACTTAATGACTTTTACCTCCAAGCAGATGAAATAAATGCCTATTTACAGTGGATCACAAAAGTATTGGCACAAACCACTTTTTCTTAAATACAAAAACAATAATTAAATAATAGTATAAAAACTAGCATCCAATTATTAATTTTTTAGTGGTTATAAATTGAGGAAATTGAAAAGCTGATATTATTTCAAAAATGTAAAGGTAACATTAAACATTAAACATTTTTATTTAAACAAGTATTTGATTTCCTTTCAAAAATTTTATTTTGTTTCCATACTGTGCATTATAACCTGAAGTTTTTTTTAGTATCGAGGGCTGTTTGATTATTTCGGGTCCAATTTGTTCCCTTTATTGTATTAAAATAATTTGTTGTGCAGATGTTTTGGGATAATTTGTTTTTTTGATTTGGATCATTATCTTGCTGCAAGAGAAATATGTCTTCAATTCGCATCTTTTTAACACTGCTGTAAAAGTTGTAGAGCAAAATTTCAATATTTAAGTTCCCAATATAATTCTTTGGCATGCAGGCACAAATTAAAATGGTCTTGCCACCAAATTTTAAATTAATATTCTGATATGGATCATTTCAAAAGTAGTTTTTGGTTTTAACAGTACATAATATCAGAACAAAAAAATGTTGTACTTAATTGCTGTAATCTGAAACAAAATTTTCATGACAATTTCCATTTCATTTATGCAGGTTTTCAATTTTTTTTTTTTTTTTTTTTAATTGAATTCACTGATAAATAGTTACTTTCTTTGAACTTTACCATAAGAATTAAATCGGTGGATTCTACTCTATACAGTATGGCAGGAATAGAGCTTTTATAGCTCTATTTCATAAATGCTCTACTTTACTCTAGGAGAAAACATTTATGACAACCCAGAACATAATTTATCAAGAACTGAACCCATCTCCTACAATTCATAGCCAAGTCGGAATTTCACAGATAACTAAATCCACAGTAAAAGAATTTTAAAAACAATATTATTACGTTTTTACCATTTCATTAACACTGAACACATCAGAAAATAGTTTTAAATCATGGTATTCATCCTGGTTAGTCTTTATTTGAGATTTAAAGGATTAAAGTTCATATTAACATGATTAAACAACTATAAAACTAGACAAAAACTTCTGTATACATTTTATAAACAACCAATGTAAATTTTACATAATAGTTAAAAAAAAAAAAAAAAAAAAAAGTACCTCAATAAACGTTACAGAAACTTTGAATTCATTTTCAAGATTTGTATTTATTCTGTTAAAAATGTCATAAACTGCCCTTGGAATTATGCCTAGTTCTTCCTTTCCAGAGTAATTCGTACCCATCGTGTAAGTTTTTCCAGACCCAGTTTGACCGTAAGCCAGTATTGTAACATTATAGCCTAAAACATAAATAAGTAAATGTTGTAAATGCTGAATGTTACTATAATAAGGATCAATTTCATTTTAATCATACAAATAATTTTATTAAAACAATTTTTTAAAATACTGAAATGGTTAATAAACTCTTGAAACAGGAAAAGTTTTCGCTATGGAAGCTAACTGATTTCCTTTTTTATAATTTCTTCCAATAGACATATAGTAAACTAAAGAAAAAATATATATACTTCAATAACCATCACCTTTTAGCAAATAATAGAGTCAAACCAAGTTATTTCTATCAATAAAAAACAGTGGTAAGAATTGAATAGAGTTTCAATGCTTATTACATTTTTTGGTGTAAAGAATAATTTCATCAAAAAATGAAAATTTTTACATTTTAATTATATTCTTACAAAATTAAAATCTAATTCTGTGGTCAAGGGTAAAAGCTTATTGGTAAAATATTTAAACTTGTATAGTGAAAGGTTATCAATTTTTCAACATTCAATGAAATTTAGATTTTTTTTTCTAATGTAATTACTACAATTGCATTATTATAGCTTTGCCAATTGTTAACTGCATAATTTTAACCTTACCTATAACAGGTAGAGAAAGTACAGGAGCAGGTATGATTCAAGCGGGATCTAAGTTTTTTTTTTTTTTTTTTTTTTTTTTTTTTTTTTTTTATTTCTGCTGTTTAATACAATAATTAATCAAAAATTATTGAGGGTTCAAAAATATTAATTTAGGAAAATAATTAAGTGTACATAAAAAAAAAACTCAATTTCTCCCTGATTGGAAAAAATATAAATCATGGATATGTTTATCAATAATCTACTGCTTTTCCCAATTTACATTTTAGAATTAAAAGCATCAAAATACTTAAATGAATAATTAAATTCAATCAACAATCAATGATTAATCTAAATAAACAAAGTTGAGAGACAATAGGGATTTCAAAGACTTTTTTCATTTTCCATTAAGTTTTTGATAAGGAAACTTTCATAAAATTTTCGATACAAACAATACCATCAGAGCTAGATCAAGCCAAAAAAGCCGCAACACTTAAAAAAATATAAGCAAAAGTGACTTTTTTCATTCAAACCAATATAGCTCCTAAATAGGAGGTTGTAGCAACAGATGTTATATAAAAAAATATACTTCCCATTAAATCTCTGATATGGAACTGTCAGCAAATTTATGATTTGAGAAACACTAAACACCAACAGAGCTAGAGTGTGTCAAAATGTAACATATTTGATGGTGAAAAAAAACGTAACAGCATGACTTTCTTAATTTGAATCAATAAAGCTCCAAAACTAAATTTTATTCAAATGTTATTAAATTTATGAAAAATTATTCCTTCATCAATTCTCAACAGATGATTGCGAGAAACACAGCATAATCCTTAATAAACTATCATCCGCCGGAATCAGAGGACGAATTTTCACCTATATTAGACAATTTCTAAACACCAACAGAGCTAGAGTGTGTCAAAATGTAACATATTTGATGGTGAAAAAAAACGTAACAGCATGACTTTCTTAATTTGAATCAATAAAGCTCCAAAACAGTAGATCCTAGTGACAAACTTTATATAACAAAAACTTTTCTCAATTATATTTCTGGCGTAGGAACTGTCATCAAATTCTCAATTAGATCCACACCAACAGAGCAGAGTGTCAAAATGTTATATAATTGAATGTGAAAAAAACATTAAAGCAAAAAAGTATAGACCCCCAGCCAAAAGACATGTCAATACATTTCACAATGCTAACATAATTGTGTTTTGTCTTGCTTAGTTACTACCACTATATGCAGAAATAAAATAAAAGAGACATTTAAGAAAATATTCATCTATTCTGGATCAACTAAAAGACCATACAAGTCCGGTTCATAGAATTCTTGTTAACGTGTATACAAATCAAATAATTGGAAAAAAATAATTACAAATATGCTCTTTAATCTTATAAAATAGAGGACTAATATTGCAAAAAAAACCAACCAGAATATTGAATTATTGCGATTAAAATGTCAAAGTAGTTCTACCCAATTTTTCTACATAAAAATAATTAGTACTGGCATTTTTTTTATTTCTTGGATTCAAATGTATAATTCTAGAATTTATTAGAATTTTTATAAATGTAGGATAATCTACATTTCAACACTATTATCTTTATTCTATTATTTATTAATTATGAGATTTACATTATAATCAGTCTGCCTTATATAGCAGAAGACTACGTAATTTATCTAAACAATTAAAATATTAAGAAAATACACCAAAAAAGAAAGTATGTAAACATTGTTTTTACCTGGGAAGAATTCATTCATTCAAAGTATTTGAATCAGGATCTGCCACCATTGTTTGATAATCTGAGATCTGAAGAATAATTATTATCAATGATTTCCTTCTTATTCCCAAAAATATAATTATTTTTTAATCTTATTGCTATTTAATTTTTTTTTATTAATTTATCAACTCAAATTATTGAGAACAATTTTACTGTAGAAAAAGTTAAACACATTAATCTGCTATTGTAAATAAGGACCCAGGAGTACTGCCAGGCTAAATAATTATCTCTCTTGAACTTATAAGAAACAAATAAATATAACCGACATACCAAAATTAGGCCTTGAATTCCCTGCTAGTTTGGATTAGAGCCCTAATAAATAACTAACAAGAGGAAGATCAAAATTTATGTGAATCCAACATGCATTAGCATACATAACAACCCCAGTGTGGGCAAGAGCGGCATGACGGAAATTACTAAGGAATATAAAAAATAAAATGTATTAAAAATTCTATTCAACATCAAAAATTAACATTACAATAAACAGTGTTTTATAATAATACTATTTTTTTCTTAATAAATTTTTAGGTTTAATGTCTAAGTTTTCATTTTGTTCATTTTTTTTCTTTACACTACAGAGTGGTGTTATTCGAAGTAGTATAGGAAAACCACTGCCACCTATTAAGTGGATTCTCACAAGCCTAAATCAAACTCTTTGAATAAATAAAATAATAGCACTTTTTTTTTTACAACAGCTTATATAAGGATTTGTCAAAAACATTCCAGGATATCCATTAAAATTATATGTACAAAAATTAATACAAATTGAAACTCTAAATACAAATATTTGGAAAACAATTATAAATAAATTATTCAAAAAAATATTATTGAAAACAGGTATAACATTGAAAATGAATATTCATAATAAAGACTAAGAATGAAAAATAAAATTAATGACTTATAAACTTATAATTAATGATTTATAAAATTTCATCAATTCAACGCGAATGCCACCAAACCCAGTAGGATCAAAATGGGATTTAATAAGAGAAAAAGGAAGGACGCATGTTGACTGTGAGACTGATTCAAGAACTCGATGGATGCTCAGACATTGATATTAATGATATTGAAAGTTGGTTGGAAGCTGACAACGAAGGAGGCTATGGTAATCTTACTGATGACCAAATTATTGCGATTTGTTGCAATAAAGATGCCGATAAGAGAGAGGATACTGACAAAGAAAACACTGAAAAGACCACAGTTATAAGTAGGGCTCGGATTTATATGTATTTACATATTTTCTCCTAGGATTTGTTTCAGCCTAAAATCATCTTTAAAAGACGTTTCATATCATTTTTAAGCAATTAAACCCATTTTTATTTTACATATTTTTCCATGTTTTGAGTAAATTACATATTTTTCCATATTTTGCTTGTTTTTACATATAAAAGTCCATATTTCAAGAAATATTTTGCTAAAATAGGAAAATAGGAACAAAAAGTTTATAACAATCCTATATACAGATTGACAAATTCTGTGAATCCCTGGGCAAGAGTCGGATTCTAAGAAACAAACGTAAAAGTGTTGCGTTCCTTCTCTCCACATATTCCTAGAATATGCTGGCCCTCTGTTTACTCCAAATTTCTCAAAATCTCCTTCCAATGCTTCCTACTACCGTTCTTGATTTTCTTTTCTGTTTTCTCAGTTTGCCTCGAAATATTAAAGCACAAACATGCCTAAAGTTAAATCAACATCAAAAGATCTTGTCTAGGTATTTACGCGAGTTTCCCAATGAACATTTTCGGGGTGATTACAGAGTTCTGTACTGCACTTGTTGTGATCGGCCTGTATCGACATCTCAACGATTTCAAATTGTACAACATATTGCAACAGCAAAGCACCAAGAAAACAAAAAAATAAGACTTTAAAACATGTTTTGTTGACTGGATCTCCATCAACTGCATCATCTTCAACTGGTAACGAATTATTTAAAGATTTATGCCGAGCCTTTATTCAGGCCGATATTCCATTCCATAAATTAAATAATGTCGGTTTAAGAAATTTTTTAGAAAAATATATTGGTAAAAAAATCCCAGATGAAAGTACTATAAGAAAAAACTATCTTTCCACCATTTATAATGAAACCATATCTAAAATACGCGAAATCATTAATGAAGGGCCAATATGGGTTTCAATAGATGAGACAACAGATGTTGATGGACGGTACATAGCAAATATCATTGTGGGGAAACTATCACAGTATGAGAGTAACCCATATCTTTTAAACATAGCAGTGTAAGAACATTGTAACCATGAAGAAATTGCCAGATTTTTTAACAACTCGATGGAAATACTTTGGCCCGATGGTATTTTGCACAACAATGTCTATTTTTTTTTTCAGATACAGCACCCTACATGGTTAAGGCGGGAAAATCAATTAAGGTTTTTTACCCAAAAATAATTCATGTAACCTGTATAGCCCATGGATTTCACCGAGCTGCGGAATTTATAAGATCGGAATTCCCTTCTGTTGATCTCCTCATTTCCACCGTAAAAAAGATCTTTTTAAAAGCACCAAGTCGTGTCAAGATTTTGAAAGAAAGCTACCCCGATTTTTGTTTGCCACCACAACCAATCATCACTAGATGGGGGACATGGCTGGATGCAGCTGAGTATTACAGCCAGAATTTCGAAAAAATTTGAAAAAAAAAAATAGGGGGTAAAAACCGACTTCCACCTCCTCGTGGAGCCCCCTGGGAAACGCCTGTTAAAGGTAGGCTAACGGAAGCGGTACCGAGTCAGTGCGGTATAACCCTAAAGAGCGCAGGAAATGGTGCTCTGAGGGCAGACGGGGCCCTACGCCGTAGTGAAGGCAACCCGTCTAGGGGTAGGAGTCCTCGAAATCAAGCTCCCCGGTCCTCCAGGTTGGAGGTGATGCAGTGGGCCAGCTCCTCACCCATCAGTAAAAAACAAAGAAATGCTAAAAGATCAAAACATAGGCCTCGGATATCGGACAGTCAAAAACGGAAACGAACAAATGCGTGGAAACGGATAATAAACATTGGATGCTGGAATGTCCAAGGAATGGCAACTAAATTACCGCGCCTCCCTACAGAAATTAAGAAATATAAGATGGATATTGTAGTTCTATCAGAAACAAAAAAAAAAGGGAAAAGGTAGCGAGGTGCTCGGCGACTTTGTCCACCTGTGGTCGGGAGTCGAAAGACACGAAAGAGCGAAATCAGGGGTGTCTATCCTAGTAAGGAAAGGCATCCAAAAGAATATCACAGGCTGGGAGTACATAAATGACCGTATTATAACGATGAATATAACCCTATCTGCGAGAGAGATTGTAGTGGTGGGTACATATGGCCCAACCAATGACCAAAAGAATATGGTAAAGGATAAATATTGGGACGATCTTAGGGGAGTATTGGAAATGATACCAAGACGGAAAGAAATCTTCTTACTGGGAGATATGAATGCGAGAGTTGGAAGAAATGAAAGCAGTAGAGTAGTCGGGAAATACGGAGAGGAGATCGAACGGAACGACAACGGGGATAGGCTAATACAGATCTGTGAGCAACTGGACCTAAGAATCACAAATACATTCTTCGACCATAAGAGTATCCACAAGTTCACCTGGCACAATGAAGGTAGGAAACTTAAATCCATCATTGACTACGCGGTTATAAGAGAACGCAGTACAATGAAAGTTCAAGATGTAAGAGTCTATAGGGGAGCTGAGTGTCATCACTTGCTGAAAGCTACCTGCATACTCCCGTGGGTCAAAGGGAACATAGGGAGCCGAAACCCCAATATAAAATGTAATGAGCTAAACGAGGAGCAGTTTAAGACGGAATTATTACAGGAGGATAGCATTAAAGGGCTATACCAGCGGAGAATGGAAGAATCACTTAAAGAATTCAGGGGTAATAATACCATGGAAATTTATGTTTCTCTAATGTCATCAATGAGAAAAACAGCCTCAGAGGTCCTTGGAAAAAGAACGAGGAATGGAAAAAAAAGGAATGGTTGACAGAAATTATAGTGAGTGGAGCAGAAAAGAAAAAACAAGCATATATGAGGTGGCTTAGCACAAAAAAGGAGGAGGACAGGAGGAGGTATGTTGAGGAGAGGAGAGAACTAAATTAATTGGTGAGAACCGAGAAAAATAAATCATGGGAAAAAAAACGTGTGCTAGGATAAACAGCAGACTAGGGTTTGGACGAGCCATTGAAGCATGGACCATATTAAAAGGTATGAGAAAAAGCGAGAAGCAAAATACTATGCTGAATATGGTGCAAATGGCTGATTGGACAAAACATTTGAGTGCGTTACTGCATGAGAACAGGATAGAATTCGCAGAACAAGAAACGACCCCCTTTTCTACTGACACTCCGTTAAAAATCACCCAAGAGGAACTCCAGCTAGAACAAAAGAAACTTAGAAATGGGAAAGCCCCTGGCCCAGGTGGAATCTGCGCAGAACTGATCAAGTATAGTGGGAGTGAGGTGACAAGACTACTTACTGATCTCATAAATTAGAGGAGACTGGACATGATATTTATAGATCTTGAAAAGGCGTATGATAGTATTCCTCGAAAGCTACTGTGGGAAGCCCTGGACATGGCTGGCATAAACAGTAACATTACGGGAGTAATCAAAGAAATATATAGAGGTAATAAATGCCAAATAAAAATAGGAAATTCATTATCAGAAGTTTTCCCAAACAGCAAAGGATTGCTCCAAGGATGTTGTATGTCGCCAACATTATTCAAAATATACATTGATGTTTGTCTGAAGGGATGGTCAAGGAACTGTGGTCAGATGGGCATACCGATAAATGACAAGCATTTACACCATTTACTATTTGCAGATGATCAAGTAATCATCGCTCAGGACGAAGAAGATGCGAGCTATATGTTTAGGAAAGTGGCGGAGCAATATAAGAACTGGGGTTTGAACATTAACTATAAAAAGTCCAAATATATGAGCACAGACAGAGAGGAAATATTAGAGCCTGAAATTGCGAGCCTGGATGGAGTGGAACAATTTTGTTACCTTGGCTCAATTCTGGAAAGAAATGGAACCACAAATGCCGAGGTTAGAAAGAGAATAACAAATGGCAGGAAAGCTGTGGGCATGCTGAATTCTCTTCTCTGGAGTAGCAACATAATTGAAAGAACAAAGAAACTAATATATAGCACATTAGTCCAAAGTGTAATGTTATACGCCTCTGAGACTTGGACCCTTAACAGGGCACAGGAAGAAAGACTACTGTCGGTGGAAATGGATTTCTGGAGGAGAGCTGCAAGGATATCGAGAGTGGAACGCATTAGGAACAGTGATATAAGGGAGAGGATGAATGTGAGAGGGAGTGTGTTGGAGGTGATCGAGGAGAGAAGATTGAGGTGGTATGGCTATATGAGAAGGATGAACAAGGAACGGATCCCGAAAATGTTAATGGAATGGGAGGCCGAGGGAAGGAGAAGGAGAGGAAGACCTCGTACCCAATGGAGGGACAAAGTGGAGGAGAGCATGGCTGGACACGGGTTGAGGGAGGAAGATGCAGCCGATAGGGAAGAATGGAGGAGGGCGTTGGACGAGGAGTTTGGGTGAAGAAACCTTCATATGTGAAGAAACTCTTAAAAAAAAAAAAAAAAAAAATTTTGAAAAAATCAGGGACGTGTTATCAAAATTAGACAGTGACACGGCAGTGTCCATAAATAAGGCTAAAACTTTAATGGAGGATACAAGACTTGAAAATAATTTGGCATTTATATCTGCAAATTTCATTTTTATTGTCCACTTAATTAAAAAACTAGAGACGCAAAACATGAGTTTGTCCGAAAGCTTCGCAATAGTACATGAGGGAACCGAAAATTTAAAAAAAATTGCAGGTGCCACCGGGAAAAAAATCATAGATAAATTCGAAAATGTTCTCAACAAAAACAAAGGGCTTGATCAACTACGAGATATTTCGGCTATCTTAGAAGGGAAAACATCCGGCAGCATCACATCTTTTTTGCCGCAAGAATTAGCAGCCTTAAAGTACGCTCCAATAACATCAGTGGACGCCGAAAAGTCGTTCAGTCGATACAAAAATATTTTGCGACCAGATCGCAGAAGTTTTAGTTTCGAACATTTAAAAATGTATGCGGTGTCAAATAATTTCAATGATTAGATGCTTTGCAAATCTAAATTTTGGCATTTTTATCCTCAATTTTTTCCTAAAATATTTTTGTATTTATTTCCTAAATTTCTTTATTTTTTATTTTTTTGTCTAATTATATTATATTACACAATGTATAATCTATATTTGTTAATGAATAATAAAATAATAAATAATAAACATTACTTTTTACTACATATTTTCAAATTTTTATTACATATTTCCCCCAAAATAATTACATATATATGTACATATTTAGAGTTTTATATTACATACTAATCCGGGCCCTAGTTATAAGCCATGCAGAAGCAGCATCTCATTTGGGCGGGTTAATGGTCTATTTCAGGCAACTAGAGACAACAATGGCTGCACAGCACGGAAACGGCATTCAAAACTGACACAACTCAAATTAACAAAATTCTTAAAGAAAAATTAAACTGTATATATTGTTATATTATTGTGTATTTTGAGTGTTTTTCCGCAATAAAATATTGTTTACATGTTGTTCTTTATGTTTAACCTGGGTTTTCATTATGTCGGAATAGCCGCAGTATCCGACTTACGAGGTTGCAAATAATGAAATGTGGCAAAAATCAAATGATACAAATACTCCATGGCTGTCTGCTGAAGGCATGATTCCATTATTTATTTATACTTCATCAACCAGCAAAACAATTTTTCACACACGACCTTCTTTGTAATTGCAGCTACTAATAGTATTGAATAGTCTAATGTCAGTCATTAAATATAATTAATAAAATGATGTTCAAAAACAAACAAGATGATTTTAATTAATTAGTTTTAATTGAGTGGAAGAAAGTGATTATACACCCAATTCATAAGAAAGGGGTCTTTGAATTGTAACAACTATAGAGGTATATTGCTGCTTCCATGTGTATAAAAAATTCTCTCCAACATATTATACAAGAGATTGATTCCAAACACGGAGAAATAAATTGGAAAATATCAGTGTGGCTTCATTGAGGGTTAATCAACTATTGACCAAATTTTTATCCTCAGGATGATCCTGGAAAAGACAAAAGAGTACAAGATTAATTCTCATCATGTTTTTATAAACTAAGCAAGCTTATCACTCGATTGATAGAGGGAAAGCATATAAGGTCATGATGGAAATGAATATACCCAAGAAGTCAGACTGGTGAGAATAACCAAGGAAGGCAATAATTGCTTTGTTAGGATGCATGGGGCATTGTGAAGAGGTTTTGGCTCAACAGCAGGTGTGAGACAAGGAGATAGTCGGGCTTGCCTTATATTTAATCTCTCTATGGAAAAAGCCATAACAGATTCTAGAATCTAGACAGGAGGCACAGTTCTAAACAGTAGCACACAAATTCTTGGATATGCCAATGACCTAGATCTAATCGGAAGATAATTGGAAGCAGTACAACACATTTACTGCAATAGAAATTTCGGCGAAGTTACTAGGACTATCTATCAACGGAGAGAAAACCAAGTATACGTCAGTCATCTGTCGGATATGTTAAGTTAGGACAACATGATATCGAAGTGGTCCATGAGTTTGTATACCTGGCACGAAGATTAATGTCCAAAATGACACCAATGACGAAATTGGATGGCGTATTATGGCAGCCAATTGATGATATTTTTCTCTACAGAAGCAATTGAGAAGTAGCATCTTCTCTAGAATTGCTAAGCTGAGAATTTATAAAACACTCATCAGACCTGTTTTCATATATGGATGGATCTGAATGCTGGAAGATTTCAAAGAACTATGAGTTATCGCTCTTGAGGTTTGAAAGGAAACCCCTCCTGAGAATCTTTGGTGGTGGTGTATACTCGGAAGAAACCTAGAGTAGAAGATCCAAGGTGGAAATACAAAGTCTGTACAAAGATATGGATATCTGTCAGTTTATTAAGCTCTCCCAGCTATGATGTCAGAATGAGCCCAGACAAATACCCAGGAAGGCTCTTAATGAACAAATCTATGGTACGAGTTGTATCAGAAGACCTAAACTGTGACGGAAAGATGGTGTTGCTATAGACTCATTAGCTCAACTTGGTGTTAGAAACTGGAAGGCGGCAGCACTTAACCGTGAAGACTTGTGATGAATGCTAGAGCAAGCCAAGTCTCTACTATCAGGGATGTAGGGCTATATTAATAATAATAGTTCTAATTAATAACAATTTCTTTAATTCTGCACCACGGAGGTATAAAACACTATGCCCTTTTTTTACCAAAAATATATTATTACGTGTTCTTATTCACCTTTTTTCCATTTATACAGAGGTATAGAATTCTATGTCCCAGACAAATAACATAAAATTACATAAGGTAAGTTACATAAAAATGTTTTTTTTAATTTTTTTTTTTTTTTTTGGGGGGGGGGCATAACGTCCTGATATACTCCAATTAGGACAGGAAGGACGGGTTACCAACCTATTCTAGCCTGGATGGTAAAGTCAAGATTTATTTCGTACACATAAGTATAATAAACAGTTCAGAGAATGAAATCTTTTTTTCTTTAAACTGCTCTCCTGTAAAGTTATGGAAATGTGACTTAGTGTTCTGTACCTCTGAGGTACAGAATTAAATTATTTTAATCTGTTCCATAATTAACTAATTATTCAAACTATTTTAGCATATTTTAAGAATATTTGATTTCTTATGTTGGTAAATAAATAAGAGAAAAACATACAAAGAAACTCTAATGTCCTTAAAATATTATATTAATTATTGGTTAGGAACATGTAAGGTACTCTTGACTTTTGATTTCATCCCTCAATAACTTTGAATTCATTTTCTTAAAATAATTATATAAAATGGTCATAGTTAAATTTCTTTTAGTTAGGAACCAAAGACAAATGTCTGAAAAATGGACTAGATTGTCTTATAGTGATGGGAAAATATTGACAGTGCTATCAATAGTTTTTATTATTGATAGCACTATCAATAATTTTTACTATTGATAGTCACTATCGACAAAAAATAAAAGTTTTGCTAGAGACACTTGGGTTTCTTGAATAGCATAACAGAGCAATCTTAATATATATAAATTACGTGTCGCCGCCTAGGGGCCGGCTAACACCTAAACTACTGAACCGATTTTAATCAAATTTGCACACCGTGTGCAGTTTGATCCAACAAAAAAGATAGGATACCTTATATCTTAATTTATAGTCGCAATATTATTTGTATATTATCTGCAAGTCACAATTATCTGTTAGCTCTATACGATTCTAACATATGGCGGTATAAGGTTATACTATTATATAAAAGGACAAGCAATGTTTCGTTTGTGTTCACTAACCGCCAAAAACTACTGAACCAATCTCTACCAAATTTTGACTACATCATCTTTATAGGATGGTTCAGCAATAGTAAAATCTAATGATTTTCAACTAATTCTTTATTGAAAAATGAATAATAAGTGGATAACAGTGAAGTTCAAAAATGGCGGCAATTGCCATCTACATGAAAGGTTAAAAGGTACAGTGTTACATAGAGGTGAACATTGATAATAAAATTTACTTATTTTAAATTAAATTGTTATAAAAACAGCTATATGGAGTGAAATATACCAAATTTTAACTACATCATGTTCATAGTTCTAGGTTTAGCAACAATAAAAATTTAAATGTACAATGTTGAGTGTTAAAAAAACGGGTTTTGCCACACTATCACATACTTTTATGGTTAGAAATTAAAATACAACCAGATCAAATCAATAAAATTATTTCTGTGGAATGAAAATTATTAAAAATCAAAATGCCGATCCTTAGCTGTTTAATATTGTGTGTAAAAAATATGAATTTTGAACCTTTAGTTGTAAGCACTGATAGTGCAGTTTCTTATACCGCAGTTTCTTAATAGTCTCTGTCCATCTGGATTACCAACTCATATATTAAAATTGAAAATTGGATGTCTAATTATGCTTTATGTTATCTTCAAATAGCTAATCAATCTAAATTTAACCAAGTTAATAATGGCTGCTATGCGTGAAAATATTATCAAAAATATAATTTTCAATTGTTCACTTTAATACAAGATTTTTATCGATAAACAAAAAATCAATTATTAGTTAAAATTCCTCGACGGGGGATGATGAAGTTATATATAAAAGGACAAGCCATGGATTCCAGTGAAATTTAAAAATCGAATATGTGGAAAGCGACAACAGCGTTTTAGTAAAACTAATGAACCTATCTAAACCAAATTTTAACTACATCATCTTCATAGTTCTTGAAAGATTTACAATTAGAAAATTTACTATAATAATAACTTATACTATTATATAAAAGGACAAGCCATTTTTCGTTTGTGATCACTAACCGCGAATATTACTGAACAAATCTGTACTAAATATTAACTACATCATTTTCATAATTCTAAGAAGGTTTAGCAATATTAAAATCTACTGATTTTTAATTTATATTTTATTAAAAAGGGTTAATATGTGGACAACAGTGCAGTATGAAAATTGACCGATAGGTGGGGAGTGCCATTCTACACGAGAGGTTAGAAAAGAGCTTGAAATCGATGATAAAATTCACTTATTAAACTATCAACAAAATTATTTAAAAAAATTTAAATATGGTGTGCGATATGTGGATCCCAGTGAAGCTTGAAAATCGACCGATTGTGTATAGCGCCATTCCACAATAGAGTTGATGGTAAACTGAACCTATCTGTACCGACATCTAAATAAATAATTTTTATAATTCTAGGAAGGTTTTGCAATGGTAAAATTTAGTATAACTAAAATTTAAATGTACAATTTTGAGAGGCAGGAACGAGGTTTGCCACACTGTCATATACTTTTATAGTTCGAAATCAACATCCAACCAGATGAAATCAATAAAGTTATTTCTGCCGAATACAAATTATTACTAACTCAAAATGTCGATCCTTTGCTTTTTTATATTGTGTGTAAAAATATGATCCACCGGCCTTTTGTCGTAAGCACTGATAATGCAATTTATTTTCCGCAAGAGTTTCTTAATAGTCTTTATCCATCTTGATTACCAATTCATACATTAAAGTTAAAAATTTAATGCCTAATGGTGCTTATATGTAATCGTCAACCACCTGATCAGTGCAATTATTACTAGATTAATAATTACTGCTAAAAAATCATTGAAGAAATAATGCTCAACCACATGCTAAAATACAAGAATCTTATCGATAAACAAATAAAACTTTAATTTTTAGTTGAAATTATCTTTAGTTATGAGGGCGGGCGAAGCCGCGACGGGAATGCTAGTGTTAATATATATTTTAACATTGGGAAGTTAGGAAAGGGATAACGGTATTGAGAGTAACTTTAAATAAAATACTTTTAAAATTTAAATTTGCAACATATTTCTCGATAAAATAAACAAAATTTTAAAAATAAAAAGAATGAAATAACTAGCAGTTAAAAAATGGACTACCAACCAATGCTATCACTCTAACATCCTGAATTTCCCAAATTCCTGCATAAAATTTTCTGAAATTATAAAAATATGAGCTTACAAATTATATAGGTGACTAATGTGGTGCATTGTTAGCGCATTAGCAATACTTGGGATAAGACAAGTTAAAGCGAAAAAAATCAACATTTTAAAAACTATCAATAGTATCGATAGTTTATCAACTATACTATCAAAACTATCAAGAGTCTGAACTATCGATAGTTTCCCATAACTACTGTTCTATGAATATTAATTAAAATTACTACTGATGTTTACTAAACAATTTGATGTACTGAAGAATGAAGTTAAGATATGGAATTTCTGACTTTATACATATATTTTTTAAATAATAAAACTAAGTGTTTATTAACTAATTAGAAATCAAGTGTAATGCAGAATTAGAAAATAAGATGGTTCAAGTTATCTCTATTATTATCTTCCAAACAATCAATCATTTCACTCACAACTTGGGTTTTTAAATCTTTATTAGAGCGCCTGTTTAAGAACTGGTTGGTTTTTGCAATATGTCTAAAATCTGACATTTAATTTCAAAGTGTTTTGTTATGTTTTTTACATATTCAGCTAACAACTAACTCTAAGGTCCACAGGTGTCTCCCAAAACACTTGTAACTGATCTATCCTAAAGTTTACAAATAAACTTGACCACAGAATTGATGGATTAAAAACACAGAATGATATAATTAAGTAGCCATTTAATATCATAAAAGATAAATGTTTCGTATGCTGTATCATAAATAATGATATAGCTCTACAAAGAGAATAATTTTAACTGAAATAGTTTTTACTTTACTATAATGTCAGTTTAAACTGGTTCATGGATAAGTGAATAAGTGAGAAATGGTTCTTGATCCATAGAGACAAACAGATTAAAAATACTTTTTATTATTGTTATAGTCAGGTTCCAATTCCAGATCAGTGTTGGTAGTACAGTAACTTTTTCAATGATCCACCACATCCAAGCATTAATACAATGATTTAGTTTAAGTAAACAAATATAATTATTTCAATAAAAAAAAAAAGTTAAAACTTTAACGATGCTGACCTTTAAAAAGATTGTCTATAAGTGACTTCACAGATTCATCATAAACTTTGTTCTGACCTTCATTTTCATCAAAAACATAATTAAAAGTAAACGAATTACACCCTTTTCCAATGGTAATTTGTGGTTCATTAGGTGTCCGTTCAATGCATGTCCTACAACCAATATTTATTTCAGAATTTACTAAGGGTCGAATACGCAGGGCAACTTTGACACTGTCCATCTAAAATTTTAATGAAAAATAAATATATTAGTATAATTTTTACATTACAAAGCATATTGGTAACTTAATCATAATAACTGCTAGCTATAAGTAAATTGACAAATATATTAAAAATTGAACTTCAACCAAGTATGAATATATAATACTTCAGTTTGTTCAACAAAACTTATAAACTTACTATAAAAATGCACACATTCAGATTTTCTGCTTTAGAAATAAATATAACTAATTTATGAGATGACAAATAGCTAGTGGTAGTTTTCTCTTGAAAAAATGTTTAAAACCAAGGGCAGAGAGACCCACAAATCATCATTTAGCTATTAACAAGCAAAGGGATTAACATAATCCTTCTGCACAACAACATTGGAAGAACCTCTGAATCTTATCCAAGATACTAATTGACGAGGGAAACTATAATCAATGCCATTAAGATTAAAAATGTACATAGTGATACTTTTTCAAGGGTACTGATTCCCTTGTATCAAAATAAATTTGCACATTCATCAATGAAAGTAAAATATTTTTTTGATTATAAAAATTACTTTTAATTTTACATTATTAAATCCTTCTGTCCAAACTCTTGGGATGTTGACTGTATTACAGTAATGTCAGGTACTGGAAAACAGAAAGATCCTTTGGGTTATTTCCTGTGGATATTTTACTTGAAAAAAATGTAATGCTTTCGCAGAGGTATCATTTTAAAAAAAAACTTATATTTCCCTTCAGATTAGCCAAATTGTGTTATTTATCTAGGAATCTATAAAGAATTTTTATATTCAATGGGCTTATTAACTGGCCCGGATTTACGGTCCCCGCCGCCATGGGTAGATAATATTTTGCCAACTTCCTCGCTCTCTCTCTTTCCCCTCAGCAAGTCTAAAATATTGATTGAGTTGGGAGGGGTATTTCCCGCAGAAACAGTCTTATAGTCCCATTTCCCAAAATAAATATATAAAGTGTCTATCTTGTTTTGGTAGTCAAATACAGCTTGATAAACCACAGGCGTAAGATTTTTTTTTTTTTCAAGTTTTCCGTCAAAATACTAAACCTGTATGTCGGAACGGAAAATTAGTTATACAATTCCTGAACGAAAACAAAGAATATAACAAAAGCTGTCACCCTGCAGAGGCAGATCCTACTATATTCAATGACTGGACACCACACGGCATATATAAAGCAAAGGGGCAGTGCTGTTTTATTCTGGTCTGAAGACCCGAGTACGGTCAGGATGTGTTGGAAGCATTGTAGTAACTTTGTCCTCTACAGTATTTTATAATAATATCCAAACGATCCAGACAGTTGGTTACAGCTTCTTCTATACTAGCAGATATATATGATATTCTAGACAGTAGATGGATTAGCCTTTCCACTAGTTTTACTTTTGATCGTCATACATAATGTAAGACAATAGCCAGCTGGTCAATTTGAGAGCAATCTACTATGAAAGAGTAGTATCGAGCTTTTCGTACTTCGTCAACTATAGCTCCAAGCACATGGTTCCCCATAATTTCAATGAAATTGTTACATATTTAAGAAGACAGGTGTGGGGTGTGCCCTGAAGCCTTGTTAGCGTAGTGCACTATATGCTGGGCGAGGAAGGGGTAATATCGCTCAACTCCCCAGGTACAATCCGTTTGGTGATGACCTAAATTTTTCATTGTCTCCCTTGAAGGATAAACCTCTAATATTCAAAATTTTATGACAGAAACCATTCTTGACAGCACAATCCAGGTTGTAGTCTGAAAGTGGTGGCAAAAAATTAACTTTTTTTCCCACCTCCATCAGAGTGCCGTCCTGGACCTCAGTCTGCCCATGTGTAAATCCAGGCCTGCTTATTAAACATAAAATATATATACACATTTAAAATAATTTATTACGACCAGGAGCGTAATGAAGAGGAACAGGTTGAAGGCTTGTCATTTCCCCTCTCAATAATTTGAAAACAAAATGTTGGAAAATTTACGGTTATAGAAGTTGCTATAATCAGCTAAAATAAAATTAAAAGGTTACTGTTATTTATCAATACCTTTTACTATAAGAAATTGGTATCTTCCCATTTAATTAAGTAATCCGGTAAAAGTTGTAGGAAAAATCTAGATTCCCTCCTTAAATGCGTTGGTTACCTATTCAACTTTTGAACGGTGCCAAATCTCTGAACCTAATAACCATAATAATTTAAAAAAAAAGAAAATAAATAGATTAATAAAGATTCAACTACTAAATATACATAGGAGGAATACAAAAAAACATTGTAGATGGAAATAAGAAACATGAAATTTTCAGCAAAAACGACTCGAAGACATATCTCCTTAATAATGTAATAAGCTGGACCAGGAGCTCACCAAATATACTGCTTGACTATATTCCAAATATGCTACAAGAAGTGGAAGCAAAGAAAGGATTTTCTATTAGGTATTTAAATTATTTAATGATCTTTAAAATTTAATGCCATGATTATATTTGATTGAGTTGAGTTGAGTTTTCATTGTGAGCTTAAAATGTATTTTCTTTGTTAATATTAAATTATCCTTGTGGAATATTTTAATGCTATAAAGAATGTACAACAATAAATTTCAATTAAAAATTGATTCGTTACTAGAGTTTCAAAAATTAGTTAACAAACCATTTAAGAGTCTTGCTCATTTTGGCTTAACGTCTTTATATACTCTTCTTATTAAGGTTTGAAGGGCAGGTTATCCAAGTTGCCTACCTATTCTATGCAGAATGTCTGAGTCTCATTTCGTGGGACCACCACGAAATAAAAGAAACCATTCCAGGTTTAAATCGAATTATAGACCTCAACCAGCACTCAGCCGTCATGAACTACCCATTTTAGTATGATTTTTGTTTTTTCTATTAATTTCACGTTAGCGACTGAACATTATCTAATATTGATACGTATTAAAATGATTCGTAAGAGGTAGAGTGTCCATTCTTCAATACAATTTAAATTACAAAAGTTATGCCATTACAATTAATCGAAAAACCTAGTTATAGATGTGGTGACGTGCTATCTTCCTGCGACCATTAAATGTTTTCCAATTCTCCCACGCGCCATTTTAAGAGTTGTTGAATAATCCTCCAGTACTAACTAAAATTGGGAATATAAATATGTTTGTTCACCTCTGATGATGAATAATGAATTTGCAGTAATGTAATATTTCCACATTTAAAAAAAAATGTTTTTTCCACTTTTACCCCCATTAATTAATTACAATTAACAAGTCTATTTCTTGGACGATGAGAAGAGTCAAGTCTTAATTAAGGAATCATATACGACATTAAGATTTTAATGTTTAATTTAATTTTAATTATATTTCAATAAATTCACTTTTAAAAAGTCGGCTTAGTTCGCCATTAACATAGTATATAACTTCAATAAGAGAGAAAAGAAATAGAAAACCTATGATTCGACATCAATAAGCTTCACATTTATATTTTGACCATTACTCATACTATTTAATCACAATCACAAAATTTTAACACACTTTTGTGACGCAATTGATTGCTTGACTTACCAATGAGACTTCCTGTGGAAATACTCCCTATTTTTTTTAAAATGCCGAATAGAAACAAAGACGCCAAGCATTTAAAATTGTAATTATGTAAAATGATTCAAAAGTGTTAGTCATGATTTATATTTTCGTTTTTAATATTGATTTCAATTAAAGACATTTTTACAGATGTACTTGTTTTTTAGAAGTTGATTAAAGCTATAGGTAATGTTTTAAACGTTTAACTACGAACAGTTTTGTTTGTTTATTTCGTTTAACGTCACTTTATGCTGCTATGGCTAATCGGACGATGCTACGGTGGGAGTCCTAAATTTTGCCTATCCAGTATAATTAGGATAGGGATCTTTAACGAGTACCTGACATCGCACAGGCTCGGGACCCCCATTTTACGTCCCTTCCGAAGGACGGCATAGCTAAGGATTTTTTACTCCCTTTAAAAAATCCTGAGGTCATCTGCCGGGCTGCGAACCCGCGATCTTGGGTTTAGTAGGTTGCTATGCTAACCACTACACCACAGGCGACCCCATTACGAACAGTTTTTAATTATTGGAATGGAAAGAAATTGGATCAGTAAGGAATAAAAAAAGCATAGTGCGTTTTTTTTTTACTTAATGAATAATACCAACACATACATGAAAATACTAAACGCCAGTTGGTAGGTAACACTTATGTCATCTGTCCAGTTTTGTTGGGTTTTCATAAGATTTAAGAGGCCGAACATCTAAATCAATGTCCTGTATGGAATAGCTTTACCTCAAGAACGAGTTGATGTCAATATATGTGATTTTTCTGAACCAGTATTTAAATATTTATTAATGCTTATAAATCTGAGTGCATGGTGCAGCACCCTTACCGCCTTAGCGATCTCATTGAGAAAAACTACTATTCTGGCATTAACTATTTAATCTGTTAATTCATGGGGCATGATGATCAAATCAAGAATTTAAATTTTAAAAACGCATCTGAAATTTAAATAATGGATATCAGTCATGTGAACTTCCCTGTGTATTTGAAACCTTTCTTTGTACTATATTTTTAAATCACAAATTATTTCTAGTACAATTGGTTCATATTCCAGTTTCCAGGAGGTATGCTGTGTTCTTTATTAGTTTTACTGCTTTATCAGGATGAACTAGAATGGAAGACTTAGGCAGGGGCCTCTAGAAATATTAAAAATGGCAACCTACTAACATTTATATTCAGAATAGGTGTCAAATACAGTAATCATATCTCCATTTGTAACGAAGAGCAGGGATCATCTATACATATGTCCAGCTATAGAGGGAATGTTAAGAGACGACAGTCTAAATTATATTGGGCAGCCAGAGGCAAATGGTAAACAGCCTCGAGGACCAGTAAAAACGAAAAATAGATAAAATGGGAAACTTTTATAGATAGAGCAAATAATTAGAGGTCCAAGATTGAAATATTTTAAAGGATTATCAAATCCCACCTAATACTACAGAGTGCTAGAGTTAATATTCTTAAATATTTTTTACATTACACAAAAAGCTCTGTGTACTCTGGTACCTGTTGTATTTAGAAATGTTAGTACATTTATTAAAAAGGTGAAGGACTAAAATGCCAACTTAACTTCTCCAGCCATTTCTAAATTTTGAAAACCATCCTGTCTTCTGTTAATATTAATGGAATAATATTAAGCTTCAAAAAAGTTTTAGAATTACTATTTGTTTTACGAACTGTTTTTCAGCAGGATATAAATGACTATGAAAATTTTGATGAGAGGCCAATGATTAGATGAAGGTACCAAAAATATAGCTTTGGAGAATACAACAGCTGTGATTTAAATTTTATCAATAAGTAAGTCTAAGTAATGCAATCTCTATACTAGAGCATCAAGAACATCGTTTATGGTTTATTGTATTACTTATTCTAAACCTATAACTAATACCTAAAATGTATTTGATCTGGACATATAGTTTTAAAACCAAGACTTGATGTAAATTCATGGTTTATGCTGAATATAAACTTATGTATATAATCAAGGCTATAGGATTGCACCCCATAGTACTAATACTCCATATTATATGAATATATAGTGTATGTATATGTATTTATATATATAATTTTCTGTCAACAATTTAATAAAAACTGAGCTACTACACCTCCTTCCATAAATTAACCCTTAAAATACATTTGAGTGAAATGTGAGGTCGGAATACATATAGAATAAAAATAAACTACAAATTGTAGGAGTTAAATTTGGTTTCAGTTCTATTTAACATCCGACTTCAAGGACAAACATTTTAATTAACTGAAGTAATTGGATTGTATATTGTTTATCAAAGAATAACAGTTACAACAATCATATATTAAAATAGATGATAAAACATCCCTTTATATTTACTCACTTGTTCCAGATACAGGATTTAAAACCCATAAAATAATTTTTCATAGATCAAAATTATGTTTTGAAATTCACATTAAGACTTGTGTTTTAATGATTAGCAATTTAAAGCATATGTTAGATATGATCATTGGTTAATAAACAAGTTTTACTTTAATAAAACCAAATAATTTTATGATTTGTTTAAAAAAAAAATAATTGGAGCCACAAATCTTATTTTGATTACTTCACTATAATACCTAAAAGTGAATTAATTATTCATTTCATTTTTCTCTTGCTATAGGTTAACTTCTTTGTTAATAGAAATGCAATATAATAACATGCTTAATGCATTCATAAAAAACATAATACCTAATAATCTAACAACCATATTTTTTTTTTCAGACATTTTGGTTTATATCAGCTATACCATGAAAAGATAATCAATTGAAGCTTATTGAATTTCTTTTTGAATTTTTAGTTCATAATGATAGAAATTAAAATTTTTATAAATAATTATTTGGCCATTTAGCCTTTCCAATAAAAGCATTTCAAATTATTTGTCAATTGTATCAAATTGTAGAAGTGGTTACTATGGCAGCAATCAATAGCCCTTGCATGTATATCAAGCATAACTATTGCTAAGTTAATATTACTCGATGTCTTTGACCTGTCATGTATCTGATATTATTGTTGTTTTCAAATGTAATGTAAAGTACTGACTATCTTATATTCTATAAAGTGCATTTCTATTGAGTATAATCATGGGTAATGATTTCACAACTTTGCTTCTTGTAAGTACAGAATATTTAAAAACGTTTTTTTAATGTTTTTAAAATTTTCTTCTAATTTTCTCTCATTAAACTGATATATTTTTGGTTTCTTCATTTGTAGATTAATAAATAAAACTAATTTTTTTCAATAAAATGTGGTGGGAAAGATGAAACTATTTAGTATTAAAAGGGATGTTTATATTCATAATAATTACAATATATAGAATCATTTAACTAATGAAAAAACATTAATGATATGTCTTCTTTCAGGGGTTTATTGTCCCAGAATTTTCACTGTCTTTTGATTTGACAATTTTTAATGCAGAGAGCTATTCTATGGGTCTGCTTCAAAATTAATCTAAGCTTTTGAATTCTGCCTCTCAGGGAAATTACCCAAACAAGATTAATTATCAGTGTCTCAATTAATAATTAATATGAGAAGCCTGATTTTAATTTTTAATGTTTATAACAAATATTTATCCTTAGTAAATTGTCACGTCATTATGTTATAGGGATGAATTTTTAGATTATAAGAGTATAAAGAAAAATTAGTTTATTAAAAGTTAATAATGATCAGTTTGAAATAAAAACTGCTTAACATGGTTCAATATTTCTGCTAACACTCAATATTCAATTGGACATTCAAATGGATTGAGCTAAATATAATGCTAGAAAGTTACGGTTTGTCTCTCTGCTTATTTTGCTTCTTAGGCTGAACTCCACAGCCTTCCGAGTTTCTGTGCAACACAGAACTTGTTTTAACAAGTCTTGAAGCCTAAAAAAAACTACTCATTTGCAGGTCTACAAAATGATTTTCTTTGTTAGCTCTAAACTACTAACAAAACTACCAAATGTTTCATGTATACTTTTTTCTGCTACAATATCTCAGAAAAAACAACAATA
Organism: Euschistus heros; assembly: GCA_003667255.2. Classification (NCBI taxonomy): domain Eukaryota; kingdom Metazoa; phylum Arthropoda; class Insecta; order Hemiptera; family Pentatomidae; genus Euschistus; species Euschistus heros. The sequence goes on along the minus strand of RCWM02000032.1, from coordinate 245,837 downwards.
AGAGAGGAGGAGATATTGAAAAATCTCTTTTGATATATTTTTTAATAAAAGTAGTAAAGTCAAAAAGCGAAGTAATGAATGTTGTTTCTAAGAACTTCTACTAAAAAGGGTCATTTCACCTGTCATCATAGTTTTAGCGTTAAGTTTATCACATTTAAAAATTATGGCAACCTTTCTCGTGGTCAGACATTGTGATATTTTTAGGGACGAAATTTAGATTAAGAGCACAACACTCAATTTTTTCATAATTTGCCAGGCTGACAGACATCCCTTAAGAATTTGACAAAAAAAAAGCACACAGGTATGCTCCTTCTTGATATCGACAAAGTGTTTGACAAAGAATGACACTCTGGACTTATTTACAATCTCATTTTGTTCATATATATGCCCTATATTATGCACCTCATAAACTATTTAAAACAAAAAGATCAATCTATGTAACAGTTAATAATTCCTCCTCATTAACCAATCTAATAACAACAGAACTTCCTCAATGCTTGTGTCTTTCAACTGTTTATCATTTATATAGCAAATTTTCTAGTTTTCCATCATTAGAGCAATCCACATATGCCGATGACACCACCCTTTATACTTGTCCATTCAGGATGGACACAATAGCAAAGCAATTATTATCCATTTTTATTAAGTGTTTTAGATGATATAACAAATATAATATTGAAATAAATAAAAACAAATCAACAGCAATAATTTTCACTAAACAAAAACCTACAATAGATAAGCTTATATCCATAGACAACTGATGCTAGTAGACACAATCAGCAACTTATCTTGATTAAGAACTAAACAAATCTCTCACATTTAAAGCACATGTGAGTAAAAATTGCAACAAAATAAAAAATCTGGTAAGTAAATGGTTTCCTTATTTCAATGGGCATTCAATAATATGGGTTTCCATATTATTCAACAAAAACTAGTTAATATTGTACAACACAGTAATTCGCATGACTACAACCTATTCATCGCCTGTTTGGAGTAATACCAGTGAAACAAATTAAAGAAAATTGGAAATCACACAAAAGACATTTACGAGAATCATCAACAACTATCCCAGATACAGAAGGATATCTGTGCAACAATCTCAATTTTCCTTAAACATCATTCAGTGACAATGAAAATAATTTTTCTTCTCAACTGCTATGTTCGAAAACCCAAAAATCCGATCAATGGGAAACAACAAAACGAAAACTCTACCAAGATACAAACAAAAATGTACTAAACACATATTACTGGAAGATTAAAAATATAATTTATGTAAATGAATAACATTACACTTGTTACTACTTTTAAATATTTCATTACCATAGTTAAATTACACATTCTTATTTGCTTTAACTATTCAACAAAACAGTGGTATTTTCATTTTTTTAATGTTATAGGAATTGCATATTACTATATCATTAACTGGCTTGCATTATAATTTCACTATCACTTAGTATTATTATTAAAAGTATTGTTTATTTGGTGTGTCGGTTCCTACTGTCTTTTTTAAATCGGAATTTGTATTTGATATACAGAGTACTACAATATGTTTCATGTGAGATAGATGAGTATTCAAGCACGTAATTCATATTATTATTATTGTCCTATTTGGCTTCCTGTAATTTATTTTAATAAAGAAAAAAAAATCCTAAAGAATAAAATCTGAGAGATAGGAAATAGTTGCTAAACTGAATTTCCTTATTGACCAAAAACTGTAAGAGTCAAAAAGTGAATGAATACTGATCTCAGATAAAAAATAATACAATTTTAAAAATAAGTATATTTTAGTTAGTTGATAGTACTAAACTAATGAAGTACTGTTAGTCTGATTATTTAATCTGATTAGGTATGACCATGGATCCTGGGCGTGCATTCTATAGGCCTCCTTATGTTTTAAAAACAAGTGCTGAAATAATTAAAGAAGCAAGAGCGGAAATGGCGACCCGTCCAGTCAACACCAAACGTCCTTTCACTCCTATAGAAAGGCAAAGAAAACTTTTTGGTACCCTAAAAGCTGGTACTAGTCGACCACCCAGTGCATTTAGGTAAATTTTGATCACCAAATTTAATCTTTAGATAAATAATTCTTATGAATAAAATGATATGCTCTGATTATCCATTTAAGGCATGATTCAGTGCTTTTGCAAATTTTACTTAAATTAAAAATGTTATTTTTAGAAGGAACTATCCATTTTGCATATGAATCCAGTTAGTATATATCTTTGAAAAATCACTTTAGGAATTTATTTCAATAACACTTAACAAATAGCTCTATACAGTTTATTGTATTTTCAATTTTATTAATGAAATAAGAGTTATTATTTTTTAAATTTAATAGCTTAATTTAATGAACAATATTTTCGAGGAATATTGAATAAAAATTTAATATTTTTAAACTACAAGCTATAAGAGAATAAAAAAAAAAAAAAAGAAGAAAAAATATAAATAAATAAAAAGAAGAACTCTTGCAGAATTCTAGATATTTCAGCAAATTTCATATTTAATTAGAGAAAAACATATTGAAATAATGGTCATTTAAATAATGGCTGTTCTTATCTTCTTCTTTATCCAGAGTTTTTTTTTTAACGATTTAAGTTAATATATGCTCCCTACAACTGCAAAGTATCGAATGTGAAAAAACACATTTTTTTTTTTTTACTTCATTATTTGCTTTAGGACTGATATATGCTTTAGCAAGTTCTCAAATCTGAATTCACTCTGTAAAGTGGAGGAATAACCCTGTCAAAGGGTCGATTATACAAAGTATTTGATTATGCCAAATCAATAAGGAGTCACTAAAAAACTGTGTAATTTCACATTTGATAGTTGGCAGTTGTAGGGACGATATTATCCATGCCTATGATTGGATGACAGAAGTTTTGTAAACTGGAAAATTGAACATAAAGATAAAATATTTATTTGGATGTTGTTGACTTTCTGAAGAAGGTTTTCACTGGATATAGTTTCCCATTGAAAATACATCTATATTCTCTATCATGCTTAGCATACAGGCATAGATAATGTCTATTCATGGGATAACTATTATATTATAAAAAGAAAACAGTTCATTTAATTGTGTAAAATAAGCATAAGAAAAGTGCTCTGAATCAGCTACAAAATACCAATAAAAATAAATTATCTTTTTTCATGGAACAGATTAGTTAATTTACTCTGATATTATGAATTTATTATACTTAACAATTTATATGAATGTGTATATTTCAGTTTAAGGCAGGTTGAATTCCAAGAGGTAGATTCTGTCAAGCTGCCACCTCTAAAAACTGCAAACAATAGTGCTAGGATTTCAGGACAACAATCCCCTTGGAGGCTACCAGGATTAGGGCTGAAACTATCATCTTCTCTAACAAACTGTTAGTATCAATATTATTTGGTATGGATTATCTAATAAGGAGAATTAGTTAGTTATTGTAAGACTAAAAATATATTGAATAAAGTGAAATATTTTCTTTTTAAATATGTTAGTTTTTTTTATATGGAAATTCATTTAAAATAGATGTATTCATGCTAATTCTAAAATAGATTCTTTTTCTTACTTATGAAACATTAGAGGACAAGTGTTGAACTCCAGACATTAATAGGGAGGTGATATGATCAATGTTTTATAAGGCTCGGATTCACGGTAAATTCGATTGTTAAGACTTAAACTATTGAGACTTCACAGCATTTAAAGTTATTATTCAATCTAGAAATTAATGGCTCAAAGGAATGAGGTGATGGAAAAAGAATGAGAATTTCGTATATTTTGTGTTGTTAAATGTATATTTTTCAATCAAACTGTACTTAAAGGAATTAAATAATTTACTAACTCAAGTAGCAAAGAGGCAATCAATTTTGCAAATAAACAGAGGTCAAAGATCTGGTCTAATTACATGGATATTAATTTGATGACAGAAGAATAATTCTACGAGTATTTCTACAATTTCACATTCTCCCAACATAAAAAGGATATTTACTCTATAAATATCCTTTTTAGGTTGGGTGAATCCTCCCCTGGATTTATTAATATGATTATAAACATTTCTCAGCTCCATTAAAAACAAGTCTTAGTTTAATATATATTTTGTTGATACTACAAAAGTAAACCTCAACAACTACAGAATTTAATTTTACTGGAAGTTAAGACATGAAAACCTGATAAATTTTATTTTATTTTTTCTGGACAAATAATATTATTTTCTTAGAAAGTGTGTTATGCACTTACCTATATCTTTTATCTGGTTTTAAAATAAGTTGTTTATTAAGATAGGACTTGATCTCCTGGCAGCATTTTGGTTTTCCCATCTTTTATAATAATTAATTCTAATTTTATAAAGTTTCATCTGAAACAAGAGGTTAGGTTTTACTATAAAGTTGTAAAATTTGAGAACTACTCCCCTACTTGTTCTTGTTTCTCTTCCTCCATATACCTTTCAGTGTAGAGGAGCCTCAATCCATCTGTGCCAGTCATGTCAGTTCCAAGCCAACTGCGTAATTTGTTTTATCTTCTTTCCTCTGCCAACTTGTGAACATATTCCTTAGGTTCAGGGTCTTCCCCTTGGTCTTGCTTCGAACATCTTCCTTGTTTCAATCTTGACTCATACAGCAAACACCTCAGTTGACATTTATGTAAGAAGTCTTTTAGTGTAGAGATTCCTTGGTCTCTTATGAAATGAAAAATAATCTTTATTCTGGGACACCCTTGTCCCCTAAGAATAACATGAAAGTACAATCAGAAGGTAGTATTGTCTGGCGGCGTACATATCAGGCAGCAACTTATAAAGAATATAAATTATATACTTATAAATACATATATAAGATGGAATTTTAAATTTAAAAACTAATCTTCGGGTTTATATGAAAAAAATAAATAAAAAGAAACATTCTTATACTAATATATTATTACATAATTTCGGAAGATTGATAATTGAGAAGATGGATGAATAAATTATGTTTAAAAGAAGTGAGAGAAGGAGCATGGCGGATTGAAATTGGTATGGAATTCCAAAATAAAGCTGCAGGATTAATAAAGGATTTTTCAAAGGAAGCAGTTTGATGAGAAGGAATATAGAAATCAATAGGCTGGGATCTGGTATTCAAAAAATGAATGGAAGGACGAAGGGCAAGGATGTCGTAAATGTGCGAAGTTTTTTTGGACTTTAAAGATTGAAATAGAAAGGAACCAAGGAAGTATTGTCGTTGAATACTTAGATAAAGCCATCTTAACTCAGAATGCCAGCAAGTGATGTGAGAACGCCTGGGGATCCCAAAAATGAATCTTATAATGGAACTAATTAATCTTTTCAGCTTCATTTCCAGCTCACCAGACAGTCCTCTGTATACTAAACCTTCCATATACTTATGCTTACATTCCTTACTCAGTCTCTTCTGGTTTTATCGGTGACTCTGTGAAGGTATTTCATTTCAACTACGGTAATTTGGCTTATGTGCTTGTCTGATGTGACCCAGATCTCACATCTGTGCATCAAGGTTGGGAGAAATACTGCTTTATATATATATATATATATATATATATATATATATATATGTAGTTTGACTTTGTTGCTTACCTCTTTCTTTCTTTGAAATAATGAGTACTTTATTCTCGGTAGCATGTGGAAGAACTACTCCACTACTTGGTATGAATATAACCAAATTGGCACTGTAAGCTGCCATGCACCAGGAACTTACAAGTTAGATCACATATGTTCAAGAGATTAACAAACCTCTCAACAATGGGTTCAAATCCCACCTGGGCTGGCTAAGATTTATTTCGTGGTGGACCCACAAAATGAATTTTGACCTTCCCACCATAGCTAGTGTCCTAGTAGGAGTACTTAAGGATGTTAAGCCCAAAAAAACAAACAAACCTCTCAACAATTTTCTGTAAAAGGGGCCTTATCAAGTTGGATCCAGGGCTGTCACTAGAAATATTTGTTGGGGGGAGGGGGCTGAAGCAACAAATTTCCTAACTTAAAAATTACTTTTTCACATCTTTAAATTATCAAATCAACACACATTTAAAATGAAGTTGTTTAATACTTGTATTATGTATTATGTTTTATGCATAAATATGTACAACCCTCACACTTTGACACTTATTGTTAATAATAAAATATATCGTCATAAAAAACAAACAGTACCTAAGGCAAAGGAAAAAACAACAAAAGGAAAGAATTAATTATGGTTAAATCAGTCGAATCATTTATTGAACGAGGACAACTAATAATAAGACATATCATATACTTTCATATTTTTAGGGTCCATCTATTTCTTACTAATACATCTTTTATTCAACCTTGTCCATTGTTGAATAAGTTTTTTTGATTTAACGATTTTACTAATACCTTTTTTGCACCTCAACAGAATTAAACTATCCAGTCTTTCATCTGACATTATTGTTCTGAGTATGAACTTATTGAATTGGGAAATGTTCTAGTTAGAGTTTAACAAGTTGGGAAATTCAAAGCTTATTTTATGGTCCTTCATTTTCTATTTTTCCTGACAGTTCATATACAGCAATAATTTTCCCAACTGGCATATTTTTTTACCCACAAATTCCCAACTTTTAGTCATTTGCCAATTATTGGGGGATCTTTGACCCCCCCCCCCCAAACCCTGCCGTCGTGACAGCCCTAGTTGCATCATTTGTTAGCAAAGACCAGACATTTATCTAATGTGTTTTTACCTCCCTACTAATGTCTGTAAGTGCATAGAACTACTTGCAAATAGTTTATAAGATTAAAGAAAAATTCTTTTTGTTCATTTTATATAGCATTAAACAAAAATTTATAAATATATTTTACTTTAATTTTATTCATATTCGTTTTTAAAGTACCAGAAGAAACTGAAGCAGAACCACCAATAGATGTATGGCCTGATGATCTTATTAGAGAAACTCATAGTAGTCCACAGGAGCGGACTGAATTTTCTGAACCTAAGAAAGGAAAAGGACATCTTTCTCTTTCATTGTCATTTCCAGCAAGCCAAAAAAACAAAAGCCATCTCAGAAAAAAATATAGTCAATACAGACCCTTGAATAGCAGAAGTGACTCAAGAAGTAGGATTCCAAGCAGTTGTTCTATTAAAGAAACCGATGAAAATGAAGATGTCCAAACTTTAACTTTGGATAACCCTGACAGATCTCGTCAAAAGCTTTTTAAAGCTCCAAATATTATACCACTTTCTGCTAAAAGAAGCTATGTAAATTCAGAATTGGACGTCACTATTGAAGACAATAGAAGGAATGAGGAAAAAGCTGTAGAAATCATTCCTAAGCTGAAAGATAATGATATACTTAGGATCATCCAAGAAATTGATGTTCTCCATGAAAAAGGTATAATATAACAGTTAAATATAAATAGTTTTACTTTTTGAAATATCTATGCTATTATATAAAAGAACAAGCCATTTTTCATTTGTGATCACTAACTGCAAAAACTATTGAACCAATGTGTACCAAATTTTAAGCACATCATCTATCTTCATAGTTCAAGGAAGGTTTAGCAATAATAAAATTTACATATTTTAATTAAATTGTAGTTAAAAAAGGGATAAAGATGTGGTGCGTAGTGAAGTTTGAAAATTGACCAATAGGTGGCGATCGTCAATCAAGAGAGATTACAAAGACATGGTGTTATATAGATCTAAAAATTGATAATAAAATTTACTTAAATCAATTAAATTGTTATCAAACAGTTATAATTATGGAGTGTGATGTGTGGATCCCAGTGAAGTTTAAAACTCGAACGATAAGAGGCTTGCGCTACTCTGCAATAGTAATTTAATATAATAATAATGATGATTGTATTGTTGACTGAGTTTTTACTAAGGAGATGAATTTGTCAGGGGTGCAGTCAAGGTTGAATAAACACAGCCGGTTTTTAAATGAAAAACTTATATTTTGGCATGCCAACGTTTCGACCTGCCTTGCAGGTCTTCATTAGGGCTAAAATAACAAAAATTGGATGTGACCAAGATGATAGAAACATTTAAAAAAAATAAATAAATAATAAAAATAATTTAAAAATGAAAAAGAAACAAGAAAAAAAAGAAAAAATCTGAATTAACTACAGCTTTTTTTTTTCTTGTCTCTTTTTCATTTTTAAATTATTTTTATTATTTATTTATTTATTATTTTTTTTTAATGTTTGTATCATCTTGGTCACATCCAATTTTTGTTATTTTAGCCCTGAAGAAGACCTGCAAGGCAGGTCGAAACGTTGGCACGCCAAAATATAAGTTTTTCATTTATAAACCGTCTGTGTTTATCCAACCTTGACTGCACCCCTGACAAATTCATCTCCTTAGTAATATAATAATAATTCAATTATACAGTGTTGAGTGGCAGAAACACCTACACATCCATATACTTTTATGGTTAAAAATTAAAATCCAACCAGATGAAATCAATAAATGATTTCTGCAAATCAAAAAACAAAATCAAAATATGATATTTTGTGTAAAGATATGGTTCATGGACCTTTAGTTGGAAGCACTGATAATGCGAGTTTCTTAATAGTCTCTGTCCATCTGGATTACCAACTTATTCATTATAATTAAAAATTGGATGTTCTATTATGCTTTTATGTAATCTTCAACCATCTAAGCAGTCCAATATAACTAAGTTAAAAAATACAGGTATGAGTGAAAATATCATTAAAAATTTTCAATGGCATATTTCAATACAAGATTTTTATTGAAAAAAAAAAAAATTGATATCAGTTAAAATCATCTAGGTTCTTTACTTATGAAAGCGTGCAAAGCTGCGAAGGAAGTTGCTAGTCCATAAATAATGTGATATATTTTTCTAAAGTTTTATTGTTTATAAATAAAATTTAGTATAATTAATATTCTAATATTTGTTTGCATTACATATCATTAAAAAAAGGTATTAATTATAGTATTGTTCACAGATACTTAATAATTTATTAGAGGATAGATTTGAGGTGTCATCCTATATTTTGTACTATATTTCCTTTGGTAATACACATGGGCAGACAACCAGTATCTATTGGGCTAGTTTGGCAGGATCTTTTTCCTGACATCATTTTAAACATTTAAAGGTTCTAGGACATAATTCATGGGTCCAAGATCTTTAAATTTTGGTTACTTCTAAGACTTATTTTTTCCTTCCTTTATATAACAAGCTGGATATCCCCCTTTTGTCAAGCTTGGGAGGATGGTTAACATAAATGCCTGACAATGTACCTCTGCAAAAATAAATCCTGATCCCTAGTTTGTTGAGGTTTTTTTTTTTTAATATGAATACCTTTGTACCCTCTCGGGTCCCCCATTTACCCCCATATTGTTTTGCTGTGGTTTACTTTAGGCCACTGGTGTTAGCCCACTTGTTCAGTCTTCACATTTTATCATAAATCAACTAATATCTAGTAAATGTTAAATGCTATAAATGTGGTGTAAAAAATCTAAATATTGCAAAAAAATAAATAAAAATAAATAATGAATACAATAAATTAAAAATGTAAAAACCAAATGGTAATAAATTGTTTTCAGATATTGAACTAAATAAGTAAGAAGGAGAAAAAATTATTAATTTAAAAAATTTCACAGGTGCTCCTGAAAATGAACTGATGAATGCTGTTAGTATGCTATATTTGAAGTTGAAGACAGCTGGGAACAACAAAATAGCAAGCAACGAGAAATCTATAATAATCAAAGTGCTTTTTAAATTTGTTGAGTCAGCGACAGATCTTCTTCTATTGTATATAGCAAAGGTTTTGTTGGCTGTAGGTATTTTACCTAAATAATTATAATTTTTTATTCATTCATATTTTTCTTAAATATATTATTCAATAAATCCATAGCTCAGCTAAGACTACTAAATTTAATGCTGGGATTTGGTAGTCAGAATTGAATCATGTACCTACTGTTATCAATTATTTTCCACAACCTTATTTGAAGCTTTTGGAACCTGGCTTCTTTATTATTTTTCTTATGTTGGCTTAGAACTAGGTTGGCCCTATAATAATAAAACAAACAAATTTTTATCTTTATCACAGGAATTCATTTTATAAGGAGCTATTCTAAATTTGAATCATGGAAATAGTATATTCTGTAAACATTTATCAGCTAAAATTCAAAGAATATTTTACAGCATAATACTTTGATGGCTATAGAATCAATCAAGAAATTAATATTTTTAAATTAATGTTAAAAAGTTAAGCAATGGACAGAATTTACTTTGGTGAACTGTTTTTGATTGTTTCTTTAAAGTTTTTTTAAAATCTGTCATTTATATACTTTGAATGCCATTTTTATAAAATAAATATTTTATTTTCTTCCTTAAAGGTTTAATTTCTAATATTTATAATTGTTTAAACAATCCTAGCAGGTATGAACAGCACTGCTTCCTACACCTGTTTCATTGTACATTTCAAAGGTAGTCTGTTATTCAACGGTTTTCACTGAGTAAAGTTGTCATAGACAAAACCTAAATATATAAAGTTTTGTAGAATAAGTCCAGTCAAATTGTACATTCTGGTGTGAAAAAGATCCAGTAGTTTTTATTTATTTATATATTGTTAGTGTTGTAATTTTGTGCTAAAATCCAAATTTTGGGCCTTGAAGTGCAACCGCTCCCTAATTGGTAGCATCAAAGCTTCAAAACTTTTGACCTTTTCTACGTTTCACCTTTATATATTCAAAATTAAACAAAATTAAATTTTTTGCTTTTTATACAGAAAATAAGCTCTATAGCTAAAATGAGGACTACGATACAAGCTTTTATCAAATTTTTGGAATTCTCTCAAAAAGTAGTGGAAATTGTGAAAAACCAGAAATGGTTTTTCTCTATACTTCCTTTGAAAGTATACTAACAAGGGGACGTTTAGAGTTGTAACTCATGGATTTGAATGCTGATTTGTGTGAGGGTAGTTGGGACCTATAATAGAGCAAAACTAGATTATAGCCGCCAATGGTCATTGACAGCCGAGAAAATAAATTAAATATGAAAATCACGTTTTATTTTTTTTCCCAGCGGAAAGATAGACCACGAAATATCGAATAGAATCTGAAAAGCTAACAGAGTCTATTATCAAATATGTAACCCGGTCATAAGGAAACTAGAGGTGGAAAAAATGACTATTTATAACACATTGTACCTCCCAACTCTACTGTATGGAAGCGAAAGCTGGGTCCTACTTGATAAGCATAAAAGCAGACTGACTGCATCCGAAATGAAATACCTTAGGAGAGTAGCTGGCTGAACCAGAAGGGATCATATCCGTAACGAACGGATTAGAGAAGAATTAAAGGCGACACCAGTATTGGAAGCTTTAGAAAGGAAAGCGCTCAAATGGTTTGGTCATGTGGTAAGGATGAACGAAGAAAGGGAGCATCGGAAATTTTTCGAGGCAAGACCGATGGATAAGAGACCAAGGGGTCGACCTCGGAAGACATGGTCGGATGAGATCACCAAGCTGGGAGAAAAGAGAGGCAAGGACCTGGGTGCTATGAGGACGCTGGCAAAGAACCACGATGGCTGGCGAAAATGGATTGAAGGGGCCCCTCCACACTGAAAGGCGGAAGAAGAAACATAAGGAGGAAGAAGGAGAAGGGTTTTATGGTGCGTTAAATAGATATTTGAGGTCAGTTGTTCATGAAAAACAATTGCCACTGATTTACAGCGGATTTCCTTGGAATTTTGTCATTTTTTTAGAGTTTTTGAGCACCCTAAAGCCGGGTGGTGTCTTGATATCAAATAATATACATAACTGAACTGCAATTAAACATGAAAGAATCATTTCTCTATCTTGACTGAGAGCTTTGAAAAAATAATAGAACGTGATTTGCATTTTTTATTTTTTTTCTCGGCTCCTAATACTCATTGGCAGCTATAACTCTAGTTTTGCTCTATTATAGATCCCTACTATCCACACAAAAATCAATTCAAATCTGTGAGCTACAACTCCAAATGTCCCCTTGTGTACATATACTTAATTTAGAGTATACTTCATTATGAATAATTTTAAAGATGAGTTAGTTTGCTACAAATCTAACAAAATATACTGTTACTACAGCCAATAATCCTGTGTATAATAACCTGGCTAGAACATATCATATTAGTGTATATAACATGTGTTTCTATTTCCTTTACTTTTTTAAAAATGTTAATATATGATATTTAATATGATTATATCACACTTTTAACTATCAAAAACATGTTTCATTGAAATCTCTGATTCATCCGACCTTTTGACCATTCCACCCTACCACTTGGTCCCTTACGTGTCGGATTTGTGAGGTTCTGCTCTATGAACAAATTATGTATTATTTCAAATTTCCGAACTATTTTTAGTCTCAAGTCACAAGTCAATAAACTAATCAATCATCAATTCTGACACTAGTATCTTATAATATAAAATAACAAATTTTTATTTAAAAAAATATATTAGTATCTTGAGTATTTTCTGATGACATATATTTATGCTATCACAAGAAAATACTATTTATATTATGAATTATTTTAGCTCAAGGTAAATGGAGTGAACTTATTAGCTGTCACAAAATTGATCTTCAAAGTTTCTCGAAGTGATAAAAATGACTCATTATTTCTAGAGGGTGATATCCTAGGTAAATATTGATGTAATTATGATTTTTTTTTTTTTTTTTTATAATCATGTTATTTTTAATAAGTGTTTTTTTTTTCCAGAGCTGTTTGTGGACTCTCTCGGAAGGGCCAGTCCTATTGACGATGCCGAAGCATGTATTTATGGTTACGGAGCACTAAAATTTTTAACTATGAATCAGCAGCTTCTTCTGGTTGCATTAAAACTTGGAATTTTAGAACTTATGGTGCTTCATTTAAAAATAGTTAATAACGCTGTAAGAGCATTATAGTTTTAACTGATAATTAAATATTGTCGTTTTTTGAAAATGCTATTATTAATTGTTTGTGTTAATCAGAGATTGGACCTATTACCGATTCCTGAACAGACTAGTCATGGTATGTTTCAACTAACCGGTGCTCTTAGAAATGTAGCAAGTGAAGAGACCACTTCCCGCCACTTTGTTCATACAGGCGCTATAGGAGAATTGTGCACATCGATGGAACTTTTTTCTGCTGATTTAGATCTAATCAGTAATATTGCAAGAACTATTAGGTAAAAATTCAATTTTTTAACTTATAAAGTACTAAAATAAATATACAGCTATTATAAAATTATATAAATATTTACAGCATTTTATCAACACATGAGGAGTGTTGTGAATCAATTATTAATCATGAAAATTGCTTTCGCTCGATAACAAAAATATTAAATAAGTACCCAGGTCGCCAGGATATTATTGTTAGATTTGGATATGCTCTTGGTAATATTATAACTAAGAGTGATGATGCAAGGATAAAGGTAATTAGTGCTGTTATAATAATTAAATAAAGTGATATAAGTGGATAAGTTAATTATGTATAGTAATAATTCTAAGTAATATAAAATTTAAAATGATTAATATTAAATGGAAAATAATAATTAGATAGAGTAGCAAAAAAAACAAAAAAAAAAATTGTTATGTTGGTATATAAAGTATCTGAGGGGTGTTTTTTGAACTATTACATGTATGGATGATAAATAAAAAAAAAACTTGTATATGCAGTGTATTAAAAAAAAAAAAATCAAAATTGTTTTACTATACAAATTAAATCAATATTTTACTATCAAAATTAAAGATCAACTCTTTAAAACATTATAAAGATAATATACATGAGCACAAAGTCAATATATTATAAATATTAAATGATTTTACTATCACAGCAAATATTTAAATCTAACATAAAATTATATTTAAAATATTATACATTCATTTAATAATTAAAAGTTTTTTTGTAACCAAATTTATTTTCTTTAGGGTTATTAGTCCATGAAATAAAAAAAATAATTTTTACTGTACAACCTTCTTTTTTTTTTCATTTGATGAATTATCAGCCATTCACTCTGCCTTATGTTCATAGCTCACTTCACTTCATTATTAATTTTCTAATGATTCTTTCTTCTTGTTTACTTGGGCCCAAAAGATGATCTTTGACTGGATCCTCAACTCACAATGGCTTCCTCTAGCCTTATTTATTTATTTTTTTAATTCTGGAACCTTTGGTTAGCTCATATAATTACTGTATTGATATTGTAAAATATAAGATTTAACTATTAAAGTGTTTAATTGATTTTTTTAAATATTCAATACTAATTTGTGTAACCAACAGCTTTATCAGGAACCAGGTGCTATGTCTTCAATTCTAAATCTTCTTGAGAATTACCTAGATAAAGATCTTGAAATAATGAGAGCTTCTGGACCATATGGAGAGGGTATAAAAAGTCCTGATTGGGCTTCTGATGGATCTGTAGAAGATGTAATAGTTAAGGTAAATAGTTATAAACAATTAAATTGAAATAGCACTGCAAAACATAATTTAAAAAATAAATATGATTTTAGATGATAAGGATTGTTGCAAATATGAGTATGCATCCAGATGTCGGTACTGGAATGACTTGTGCTCCTCCTGAAGACATGGAAGACCCATCATATCCTATGAAGCGGCACAATGCTAGAGTATTTATTCATTTATCTTACTTTGCTATTTTAAGCACTATTGTTTAACAATTTTGGTCTGTTATTTATTGAATACCTGCAAACTCTAATGAGTATTCTTCTTTTCGATCAACTCTCTTTCAATCAAATTATTCAAAATTTCTTACAATAGATTCACCATTTTTTTTAAATTGGTGTTAATATACGCATGTCATTTTTTTTTCTTCTTTTTTTTTTTTTTACTTTATTTGCACCTGTATGTATAATAATACAAGCAGCAAATGAGCTGTTGTACAATGATCAAATAAATGGCATGAAGGAGATAGTAATCTGTGGAGCATCCTCCTAATCTTTTATCAATTGATATTAGACAAGGAGTTCTCTTGTCCAACTCTTTTTGAACCTTCACCGTGAAAGGTCAGGTGTGTTTATTGTAGCCATATTTTTTATAAGTTCGTTCATATGTCCATGTAAATTGTCATAAAAGTGTATATGATTCGTGTGGATGTAATTGATTACAGTTAGAAAACACTAAGTCCATGTGTAAGGCCAAGAAAAATGACTGTCTAATCCTTCTTATTCTTCGTCCATATACATTTCAGTGAAAAAGAAGTCTAATTAAATGAAGTAAAAGTTAAAAGTAAATTAAATTATATGCTTCTAAAAAAAGGTGTTAGGAAAATAGGACTGAAAATTATAGTAGGTACCTATTTTTTATACGAAATTCCAAGTTTGCCTAATTAAACCATAGGTAACCAACAATAATATGATTATATTTTAAATTAAAAGAATAGTAATTGTCACCTGTGAATGTTACTTCGAAATACCTCATTTCAGGTAAATCTAAATGTGAATAATGGTTGCTAATTTAAAATTGTTATCCATATTGTACTTTCTTATTTAGAAACCTTGAAAGTGGAAGACTAAAATGGTCTGATGTTGAACATTAAACTTTTTTAATTTCTGTTTCTTTTAAATCATTGAATTTTTAAAATCAGAAATACACATTGTAGAAAAAATCAACTAGAAGCAAATAATTTATTTTTGATACCTAGATGATTTAATAATGATTAAAGGGCATTGTCAATATTGTAGGATGGGAGCAAGTTCCTGGACATACTCTTAATGATTCTTCGGCGCAAATCAGTCACTGAAAGTGAGGAACTCGTAATGTCAGCACTGAGTACGTTGAATAATTTATCCTACTATTCAGATCCACAAACCTCTGAAGGACCTTTTACTATAAGGCAGATAGAAATAACTCAAGGTATTTTTATTTTATATTATTATTTTATATCAATAAAAATATTGATAGATCATATGATGGTTTGTTTAGATATTATACATAATATTATCAATATGTAATTTTTAATTTAACTACCTTTTGTTTATTTTATAACGTAACGTTGTTATCATTCTGAAAGTAAATAAAGGTGCTGTATACTGCATAGTTTCAGCCCTATTCAAGTATTTAGTCATTTGATAATATTTCTCAAAATAACCTCTAAATGACACTTTCAGATTATATCATAGCATTAAATTTACAAATTAAGATTATAAGAAATTATGAAATACGTCTTGACATGAGGTTAGCTTAATAGGTTATATATTATTAACAGGTATTTTTATTATATAAGAGGTATAGAATTCCAAATCCAGACAAGTCTATTTTTGAAAATGTTTCACAGCTGATCGATAAAGGTAAAAGTCAGACTGTATTAGGATGAGGCCTTATTTTTCGCATGGCCATTTTCAATATGGTTTTACTACTTTTTAGAGAAAACCTTCCACCTAAAGATGATCTAGTAGAAAAAATATTAAACTAAAAAAATCTGGAAACTGGACTTGGCTGTTTTGGGAATTCTTCGCCTCATATAGACTTTGAAACTTATAGTATATTATTTAAATATATTATGTCAATTGTAAATATTATTTAACCAAACATGTCAAGAATAAAGAATTTTTTGAATCAATAGTGATTAAGAATTGATGTTTTTACCTCCATGGTTGCAAACCATTAATGAATTATTCCATAAACATATTTACTCAATTTCCAGTTTTAAGTACTCTTCTTCTGACGAAAAATGAAGACAGCATGATTGAAGTGACAAGAGTGCTAGGAAATTTATCAAGATCAAAAGATGTTAGAGATTATATATTAGAAATTGGTGGTACGTAGCATTTTATTTTAATTTTTCATTTCTAATCAGTACCCAGTATCATTAAACAATATATATTATGATAAATAAATGTATTATACAAAGCATAATACATATATATGGATACTCATCCATTGAAGAATATATATTATGCTTATGGGTTAGAGCTCGCTCTTCTCATCCTGGGTAAACGAGGTAACCTGGAAGAAAACTCATCCTTCCTATCCTAGTTGGAGTAGATAAGAATGTTAAGTGCTAATAAATAACTACACATCCTAATATAAAAAATACTTGGAAATGGTAATTCTCATGATGCCGAAAACCTGTTTGGTGTTGAAAAACTGAAAAATGATGGCTGGTGAAAAAAAAAAAGCAGGGAGACTTGAATAGGAGTTAATGAATTGACAAATGCCATTTTTTAATTGTTTTTATGTAAGCTAAAACTTTTAAAATAAGGGAAACAGTTAAACCAGGTGGCATAAACCTATAAACGGGGGAATCTGCAAAAGTTATAAATAAATTAATTTATTAATACTTCTTCTTGTGCCTGTCAGCATAGGGGAGTGTCCAGCCAGGACCAAATCTATCCCGGTACTTGATTGGTTTCTAGCCAGTCAGAAGTCTTTTCCCTTTTTCTGCTAATGCGATTAATGTACTCGAGATAGGACAACCAAGGGTGCCCTTGAGGTCTGTTTCCATTCGGCATGTAGTCCATCATCCTGAGAAGACCCAGATGGTCATTCATCCTGATACTCATCATTCATCCATTGCCGAACCAAATCAGTTGTCAGATTTCTAGGAGCTCTTTTACTGCGGCAATTTCCAGTTCCTAGAAAATTCTCTCATTTCAAACTCAGTCTGTTCTCATCTTCCCCACCAATGTTCACAAGAACTTTATTTCAAATGCGGTGACTCTGCTTTTTTGCCTCTCTGTCTGTACCCAGTTTTCAGCACAATACAATAGTATTGGCCGGTAGACATGAAGATGTGGATTTCAACATTCATTCCCACCTCTCCCTTTCCTATAACAGTGCTACATATCTGTTAATAAACTGTGTTTTCCTTGTTAATCCTATTGGATATTTTTGCTTCTAATTAATTAACACGTGGTTACATAATTTTTTTTTTAGCTGTTTTCCATATCAACGTATAACTTGATTGCAATAACCTGATAATAAAAATTATCATCAGTAGATAAATCCTAATCTGTTGGCTAAAAGTCAGTTTTTAAAGTGAAGTTATTGTGTTTCAATAGCAGCCTCTTCCTTTTCTGCAATTTAGGCCTTGTTTAACTTTCAGCCTGTATAAAATTACTATTTTGCATTTTATTATGAATTTCGTTGCATGCTTACATTTCTGTAAAATATCTAGTCTATAAATATAATAAACAATAAATGCCTCTAGTCATCTCCAGCCTTTTTCCAACCTTAGGATCTAATTTTACGATTCAGACCCATTTTTCAAAGTTATTTTCTTTATTCTAGTATACTTTTAAACAAAAATAGACTATGAATTTCTGCCAGTTTATAAATGAATTGCTGTTGGTGAAATCTATTTTTCTTAATAATGCTGAAACCTGTACAACTACAACCTATGGAGGTTCTTGGGCTCAGGACTTTAGTAAGAATATACTATTTCTAGACTAAGTTGTGAAAGGAGGTGATATGGAAAGAATCACACTCAACTTTGAGTTTTTTCCCCAATTTGAGAGGCTGGGTATGCCACAGGAAGGTCTCCTGACCCCAGGGTTGATCCTCGGCTAATATAACTGAATGAATAATACAAAAAAAAAATAATAATAATAATAATTAAATTAAAAAAATAAATAGAAAGAAATTATTTACAAAAAAATGTTTAATGAACATTATTAGGTATAACCAACATTGAAATGAGAATAATATTAATATTAACGAACCAAATGATGACATCTTTCTGATTTAATGATTACTCATTTGTTAAACTATTTTCAATAAAATATATGGAAGTCCAAAAATTGAAATTGGAAAACAGCACAGGCAGTACAAAACTAACAAAAAGGTTCATGAGTATTTCCTTCTTACTCAACAAAGTGAGTGAATAAATTAATGGATTATTAAGACAGAGCAAGCCATGCCTCAATCATTACTGTGATTTTATTGTCAAGAGATATGCTGCCATTTATCTAAAATAAGATACTGTCATACCAAAAACAACATAAAGACATTCTATCTGATTTTACAGACTGTCGAGCCATCTCAGTTTGCAGGAAATGGGGTTCAGAATATTATGTGAAATATGTAAGTTTCATTCAAAACACTTTAGTTTATTATTTTTTTAGATTCTTTTTATTTTATTTCCTAAAATGGTTATCCATTCCATATTTTTGGGAAATAGTTCCTAATTATAATTAACCATTTCATTATACCTATAGCCAATAATTTCACTAAAAAAATTACTTTAATAATTCCATTCAAACATAAAAAATATTAAATAAAATAATGAAATTTGGGATAGTTAATTGAATGCAAGCATTATAAGCATTCTGTTTCAACTAATTATTATATTCAAATTCTTTCTTTGAACTACAGTTTCTTGAATTTTAAAACTGTTAATTGAAAAAAAAAAAAAAGTACTATGACATTTGCCCCGAGACTTATTGTAAATATTTATTTTATTGGAGTTCTGGCAATAGCTAGAACCAGCTTCTACACTCAAGTCCTGAACGACTGTGCCAAAGTGCATCCTCCGAGCTTTGCTGAGGAAGAAGCGCTGGGGTCTCTTTGAGTCTGACTTGCCCTCCTATAGTGGGGGTCAAGCTTGGTTCGGGGTTTCCCCGGGATGCTTGTATATATTGTATATATAGTGTGATTGTATTGTATTTTTCGTTTCTTTCTCTATTCTAGTTCATTTATGTCTAATATTATAATTCTAATTTATTTTTTATTTTATATCTTGTATAGAAAGAGCTTTTCTTTTTAATTTTTTTATCTTTTTTCATTGTACATATTGTATGGATGGATTCATTGTCATCCATATATAACCCTTATATATAACTTATAACCCTAGAGTGAGCCAGCTTGTAATATTTATTCCATTAAAAAAAAAAAGAAATTATAATAATAAATAAATACAAACAATCCTATTTCATTTGAACTACTTTAGGCTCCTGAAATACTGAATCCAAATTTGTGGATGTAAAGAATGCCAGATAGAACTGAGTTCTGCTAACTGCACGACATTCATGATAACGAGTGAAACAATAAAAAATAAGTTTTTTTTTTCATCCTTTTTACTTTTTGAAAATTTATCAATATTAACAATTTAATGTCATTCTGTGCTTAAAAATCAGACCATAGATTCCATTTAAGTGATTTTATAAAACCCTGAGCAATAAGTAACTGGCAAATCAGGCAGATTTTCAAGTCAAAATTTGAATTAAAAGATTCTAGTTTAAATCAAATCGGCTGATCTACTAATTTCATTTATACTGGATCCACAAATTATTCACAGTAATGTCCTGCTGTTATCTATATCAATTCATTAACTATTAACTTAATCTATTGTCAATCATATTTGACCTTACATTTAAATTTGTAGTCCATATTGTTGAAAAAGCTATATATACTTCATAGAGGTGCAGGAAAGATGGAAGGAATACTTCATAAAACTATTAGACACAAAATGGGAAAGAGAAATGAACCACCAAATGGCATAAAAAGTATTGACTATTTATCAACACCTAATTGGGGAAATCATACATTTATATACCTTCTGGATTAGACTGGGTTTCTTATGAGTTTAGGATATGTGGGAATCACATTAGAATAAATGGACAAGGATGTAGGAAATTATGGAAATGGCCACCAACTATGCCAATTTCCAGAAAAATAAGAGGATAACTAACTAATGATAACCAAAGAGAATAAATGAAAACTTCATAGGTTTGCCTCGATATTAGATGCATTGGTAATAGTATTATTGTAGTAGAAAGAGTTACAAAAAGATTGTAAAAAAGTGATAATATAAATTATTTTTTGTAGGATTATGAAATAGTCTGTTACATTATATTTATTGCAACAGGTTACAGTTGTTCTACTATGAAATAAAAGATAATCATAAGCTGTACAATATTTATAGTTGGAAACCCGTTTTATAATCATCGACTTGCTAAAAAATAATTCCACATATTAGAACCAAACTAAATAAAATTATGATTTAATTTTCAGATTTTACATACAATTTTTAGTATACAATGTGTCAATGATCTGAAAAATATTGAAACCTGCCCATTCAATGATTATAGAAATCTAGCATTTAACTCCATAAATTAGTCATTTGAATTATTGAAAGTATAAATGAGATTTCTGTTTTGACAGGTATTAGTCAATTAGTAAGATGCTTGGAACATGATAACAAAGAATTGCTGTTCACCACGACTGGGGTGCTTGTTAATCTAATGGCTGACTGGGACAAAAGATTAGCTTTTAAAGAAAATAATGGAGTCCACAAGTAAACATTATATCTAATAACCCTTTAATAATACTATACATATCTAATCATTTAGCAATAAAACTGCATTTCAATAACTATAACATTCTATGAATAAGATTTTGGAATTAATGGAAAACATATTAAAAAAAAAATATGCACAATAGATTTGTATAAGATTGTATATACTTTGAGTTAACTGCTACTTTTATTAAAGATAAAACTAGAGACTCTATTTTAGAAACAGCTAATGTAATCTATAATGTTTTGTAGTAAAGAAAGTAATAAATAATTTTACTGTTTATTAAATTTAAAGATAAAGGAAATTTAAATTAGGAAACTATTTCAGGAAGATCTCTTGCTGCCTCTTTAATAACAATTTAACAATATGATTCTACAATTTTTTAGGCTTATCATGGTATTAAAGAAAACAAGCGATGGTGATTGGAGACTGGCTAGTCTAGTTTGCCAAGCTATTTGGAATTTTTGTATAGATTCTACTCATCTATATGCAGCACTTGGTGTGCAGGCTACAAACAATTTGTTGACAGTACTTGTTGATTTATTAGGTATAAATTTAATCAACACACTTATACTATTAATGTGAAACTTTTTTGATGGTTCTTTTAACAGTAATGATTTTTTTTTCATATTGCTTAGACGAGGAAAAACTTTTTGGAATTGCAGAAGGTACTGAAGCTCCGGATTACATCACGGAAAGCTGTGAATACCGACTTTGGGAACAATTCGCAAATGTTGCGACAAATCTACTCGAAAAAATTGAGCAGTACTTGGAATCATTGCAAGTTTTTGACTCTTGATAATGCTGGTTATGGAATCAAATATTAATGATACCATGATAATGTTTGAATGTTGACTAAGTAAGCTTATATCATCAGATGAGTTAATTTATCCAAAATAGAACATATTTCATGAGAGATTAGTTTATACCTTCAGATGTTAAACTTTGATGTGCTGAAAATGCTTCTATTGCTAATACACATAAATATTTTGAATCCTTAAAATTTAACAACTTTTAATTTTTAATATTAAAGTACCCATCTTTTGTCCATTTCCAGAATACATATACATATTGTCTTATATAATGATTTTTACTACTATTCTACATTTGATTACTTGTTTTTGTATCTATTTTCACAATGCAAATACATATAAATATGTTTGTTACTTTTTTTTGTTTTTAAAGTTGTCTAGATTTTTATAATATAAAAAAAAAAACATTACTAATAAAAAAGAATTATTGCCCATCCTAACAAATTTATCACATTACTGTTTAAATTCTTGGAGCTTTTTTAATTCATAAAACATTAAATATTGCTATAATTTTTGTTTTAATTTTATTTACTCATTAATTTTTTTCCAATTGATTTTTGAAAACAGGTAGTTAATATTTCTCATTTTTATAAATTATTTTTAAAAAAATAAGAAATATTTTATTTTTATTCTAAAACGTTTTATATCCATATTTTGGAATTCTTGCTGCATGACAATTTAGTCGAATTACAATAGCCAACTAACAACTTGAGTAAGACAGATAGCTGCTGGTTATCAATAATTTGAATGAAACTCAAGGGACAATAGAAAAAGTTCATATTACCAAGAGTTTGAATATAATCATGTACCACATAATCTTTATTGTATAATGTACTATATCGCACATGTATTTCAAAAGTGTCACAACTCAAAACTCTGTTGCTTTTTCTATTTATCTTCATGTTTAAGTTCAATAGTCTTCCATGAAATGTCAAAAATGTACAGAATTAACTTCAAATCCCACCTGATACATCCTCACTTGTAGTTTGGATTAAAAGATAATTCGGGTTCACTTTTGATTGATATTTCATATGTTTGTTTGTTTATTTCGTTTAACGTCACTTTATGCTGCTATGGCTAATCGGACGATGCTACGGTGGGAGTCCTAAATTTTGCCTATCCAGGTATAATTAGGATAGGGATCTTTAACGAGTACCTGACATCGCACAGGCTCGGGACCCCCATTTTACGTCCCTTCCGAAGGACGGCATAGCTAAGGATTTTTTACTCCCTTTAAAAAATCCTAAGGCCATCTGCCGGGCTGCGAACCCGCAATCTTGGGTTTAGTAGGTTGCTATGCTAACCACTACACCACAGGTGACCCTCTTATTTCATTTGAGACTGTGAGAATTGTATATTTTTTTTTAATGTTGGTTTTTCAGTTGTGACATTTTAGAAATATATGTGTGATATGTATAATACTTAAAAAGTACTATGTACATAAACATGGTACATATGTAGGTACAGGCTGCTCAACTTCTTTAACTTCTAAAATTCACAGTTAATACTTAATTATTCAAGATTGGGCCACTGACGGGGATTACTATTTAACATTCTTGAACAAACCATATCCAAAGAGCTTCATCGATGATATCACAACTAGAATTTTACTAATATACCTGACTGTTACAATTTTTAAACATATTTCCTCTTAAATTGATTTTTTATTTTAAAGCTGATCATTACTTTTTTTTTTTTTTATCGGGCTCAACATCATTATGTATTCCAACTAGGGCAATAATGACGGGGTTATCCTAAAGGTTGCCAACATATTCAAGCCATGGTGGAAAGGTCAAGATTCATTTTGTGGATCTACCACGTGTCCCCCCATTCATTACTTTTGCCATGTTAAACCTGTCAAAGAGGTTTTTTTTTACTGATTTTCCATTGTATTTATAGCACTTTCAACTTGTCCCAGACATATCACATATCTCCATTTTCTAAATTCAAAGAAATAAACTTATACTCATTAGGAAAAAGGTAATTCAATTGAAATTGAATTTAAACAGAATAGATTTATAAAATAAAAAAAAAAAAAAAAAAAAAAAAAAAAAAAAATGAAGGTTTTTACCTTTCAGTTCCACAGGATAGGCCGGTTGGTTTAGAGGGGTTCTACATATTATGAATATAATTCATGTCAAAGAAAAACAACTGAAATACAAACATGCACAAGCTGAATACAAAACCATAGAAAATATAGAGATAAATAATGGGGATGAAAATATAATGATAAACAAACAAGTATTCCAAAAAGTTATTATTACCATACATATAAACGACAATACAGTTTTTTGAAAATGACTAGAAGATTGGAAGTATTGCAAAAGGTACAAATTATCAAGAAAACTAAGGTATAAAGTAAATAATAAAACATACAAAACTAAAATATAATAAATTAAAAGGATCACTCACAAGAAAATAAAAAAAGGTGTTTAGATACTGTTGAAAAACCATTAAATTCAAGATGGTAAGACATTTTGTTTTGTACAATCTTAGTGATATGTAGCAATGTGAGCTATGCAATTACAGGTATTATTATTATAAATAATAATACATAGAAGGATATATTGTAGTCAAAATGATAAATGATTGAAACAAAAGTTTCTTCGATGAATTATGAAAGTTCTTAAGAATAATATTATGAATCGATCTACGTTCTATATACATTAATAGTTGGGGTAACTTAAGAGATCTACAGTGAAAATCATATAATAACACTGTAAAGGGTAATAATTACTATACTTTAGATATATTAAATATTCTGACATAAATGTATTCATAATATTCTACAGATAAGAGAAGTATATTAAAAAAAAAAAAAGATAAAGAATAGAATGGAAACACGTCTTGCAAAACTTCTTTCTTTTACTACAAAAAGCATCACAATTCATGATGAAAATACCACAAATAAATACATTTGTTAATTATTAATTTTACTTATTTACAATAATAATTTTAAAACATCCGAGTTTATTGCACATTATCCAATTGCATCATTTTTTAAAATATTAAATTTAAAAGTGTTTAGCTGCTGATTTTTTAAATGAAAATAATTTATCAAATTAATTCAATAAAAAATACTTAATTATTTTATAGTCCAGCATCATAAACTCATTTCAAATATCTTGCCACCTATAAATATTTAACCCTAATATGAGCTCCTTTTCAGAATTAATTTGAGTGAAATAGAAACCTGATGGGATAACTAAACAAGATACATACATACATAGTATAACTCTGCATAGCTTTCACAGGACTTCTAAAAAAATATTAACGAAAGGAATTTGAGGCAACTCACGCAGCACTGATACTGGCCTCAAATACATAGTTCAATGTGAAGCTGCTGGGTTTGAAAACAGAACATTGCTTATTTCAAACTAAATAGAATTTGTATCTCCCCTAACAAATAATTTTTGTTAAAGATTATTTTTTTCTCCATAGTAATGCATTAATCTTGTCTTATAATCTTATACAATACAGCTTTAATATAGAATCTTAGCTCTTAAATGTTAGGGAAACACTTTCTACAGAATGAGATTAAACCCCGCTCTTCAACATTATTTTTTGTTCACCTTTAAAGAGCCACTACTAAATAATTAACTCATATAGGTAAAATGTATGAAACAAAATAACTATTATTCTAATAAAATTATAAGCCACACATTGTCAGAAAGAAGAGCAAAAGTGAACTTCAAAATAATAAGTAAACTGTTTTTCTTTAATTAAACAGGGAGCAAACTTTACGAAATGTCTAGAAAATGAAACATGGTTTTAAAACTTTAAAAAATATACTTGCATTAAACTTGTTTGTTAAACAGACTTGCATTACAGTTTTTGTAAGTCATGTATACTAAACTCCCTGTCAAAAGTATTGTAACACCCATAATTCTCAAGATTTTCCTGGTTTTTACCTTAATCCATACTTGGTTTGAATTCATATTAATATTATTTATTAAACGTGAGACATAAAGGATTAGACACATCGATGTTTTTCCCTGTTGAACGATGGAATTTTAGATAATTTTTTTCAAATTTCCTTTAGTCCATGTTTATCATTCATTTCGTTACTTACAAGTATGCCACGACTAGTGGAAGCAGTCATTCAAGCCAGAGGGGGCAATATGTCTTATTAAATATAAATTAAAAATTTAAAAGTTAAAATTGTAAAAAATTAAAATTTTAAAAAGTAAGTTTTCTAACTTTTTTTGTTCATTCGAAGAAATATTGTAATTTATTTTAATAAAAATTGTTTATGTCTAGTTTAGGAATGTTTATTATTGATTTCAGAACCTTACTTTATTATGAAAAAAAAAATGCGTTTTTATAAAATTTGAATATTTCAAAGTGTAGTGGTACGTTTTCATGGGGAGTTTATTATATAAAAGGAAAAGTCATTTTTCATTTATGATCACTAACCGCAAAAACTACGGAATCATTATGTACCAAATTTTAACTACATTATCTCCATAGTTTAAGGAAGGTTTAGCAAAAATAAAAAGTACTGATTTTCATTTAATACGTTACTAAAAAAGCAATAATATGTGGATAACAGTGAAGTTTGAAAATATACTGAAAGGTGGCGATAGGCATTCTACAAAAAAAGGTTACAAAGGTACGGGGTTATATAAATCGTGGAGATGCCAGTCATTTATAAAATAAATGCAGAGCAATACTAAACACTTTCAATTTAAATTTACATCTGATGTTAAAATACTAATAAATAAATAAAGTACTTTTTTATCTAAAAAAAAAAATATACAAGTGGTAGATTAATTTTGATACAGAGAATTGAAATTAAGTGATAATTGCAGAAATTATACTTATATAAAAATTATAAGTAATCATGACATTTTTACAAAATAGAAAATATTATTTAGGTTATGTCGAAGTTTATGAAAACAGAGGAATATACAAAGTCATTAAAAATACACGCTATAAGTTTACAGCTTCCTTAAGATTTTACAAATCTATACACATTACATTTGATCACAAGAAATTTACAAAGTAATAAATAAACATTAAATCTACTGGAAAAAACATGTTAAATATAAAGAGAGTCATTATAAATTAAAATGTCTCTTTTACATTAAAGTACAGAGAAAGTTAATTAGAAACAGAGTAATTATGAAAATGGAATTACTCAGTTTTTAAAAATGTATTCGTTGGTATTAGCTTTTAAAATCACCAAGAACTTTCTTCATTTTCACGGAACTTCTGTGAACAAACATTACAAAAACAAAATTTAATAACTAATAGAAAACAACAATATAGACAATGTAAAAACTACTATGATGCTACCTATCACAGCAAGTTGTTCAGAAAAAAAAAAAAAAAATCATCTCTTTAAAGTGCAATATTTGACATTTTTTCCCCCATCAATATCTATTGAATCAACAAAAACATAAAGTTGAGTAAAACAATACAGTAAAATCTCAATAGTTTGAGTTTTTCAATAAATCTGAGCCTAGTAAAATATTCTTTTTAATTTATAACTTCGTATCACACCTGTGTTTACAAAGACACCAAAAGAAAAATATTAATGATGGCATGTTCGACAAGATGAAGAACCAGAACTCATTGGTACCTCCTCTTGATTCAATATCAAGGTTATTTTTTGTACATATGGTCTGTCAAAACATTGTTTTAACTCAATTCTTCAAATAAGCAGCCAACAATTATAGAAATACACTTATATTGGCAAAAACTCGTCTTTATTATACTTCAATCAAATAACATGTTTCGGGACTTTAGTCCCATCATCAGACTGAAAACAGTATATCATATGATTACACAACTATTCTATTAAAATATCAATCAATACACTCAAAGATTAATTTGCCCTTAACATATCATTATAAATTTTACCTTTAATAGTATTCCTTCATGGTGTTATTACACCATGTCTGTCCTTTCATATATTAAAATAACAATACTTCTACCTAATGGGTACAAGGGTCAATCTTAAACAATTGTTTATAGTCCATAGTTGGTCAATCTATAATGTTAATTTATTAATTATTCCTGCATATACTGCTCCTATTTTATCTGTGTCTGTTTTGTAGTTATCAGTATTATTAATTGTTTTATTGATGTAGATTGCCTCTTTTAAATTAAAAAATGAAAATTTTAAAATCGATGTAGCATTATACAACACAAATAAAAAAAAAAATATAATAACTAAAAACGAAATAGAACATTTGAATAAAAAAGACATCATATACAGAATAGACTGTTTAGATTGCAATAAACACTATATAGGTGAAACCAAGCAAAATCTATATAAAAGAATAAATCAACATAAATATGACACGAAAAAAATAAGTAAATCTAACAATAATAAAACAGCCTTAGCAGAACATGCACAGAAACTAAACCACAGATTTAATTTTGAAAAAGTAAAAATACTACAACATGAAAGCCAAACACATAGTAGAAAAATAAAAGAGAGGCAATCTACATCAATAAAACAATTAATAATACTGTTAACTACAAAACAGACACAGATAAAATAGGAGCAGTATATGCAGGAATAATTAATAAATTAACATTATAGATTGACCAACTATGGACTATAAACAATTGTTTAAGATTGACCCTTGTACCCATTAGGTAGAAGTATTGTTATTTTAATATATGAAAGGACAGACACGGTGTAATAACACCATGAAGGAATACTATTAAAGGTAAAATTTATAATGATATGTTAAGGGCAAATTAATCTTTGAGTGTATTGATTGATATTTTAATAGAATAGTTGTGTAATCATATGATATACTGTTTTCAGTCTGATGATGGGACTAAAGTCCCGAAACATGTTATTTGATTGAAGTATAATAAAGAGGAGTTTTTGCCAATATAAGTGTATTTCTAACATTGTTTTAATTTAGTTTCATTTTGACAGTTTTTAATCATAATTTTATTCAATTTTTCCACATAAATGGTACCATTTACTTTAAACTATTGAGGCTCTACAGTTGTACTTTCTCAATGACCTATTATGATAACTCAAACACATATTATAATGTATGCTATTATATTGCTTTATTTTTAAATTAATATTTTCTGAAATGTTTCTTTTAAGATGTCATTTAATTTTGTGTAAAAACGATTGATTATTATGTCCAATTCGGAAATTTCTCTAAATAATAAAATTGTTTTTAATGGGAGTTAGGAGAATGCATAATTGATAGTTCAGAATCAGACTTACAAGGGGATGTTTGGAGTTGTAACTCACAGATTTGAACGCCGATTTTTGTGTGGGTAATGCAGGGCCTTTAATAGTGCAAAACTAGAATTATAGCTGCCAATGGGCATTGGGAGCCGAGAAAAAAAAAAAAAAAAAAAAAAAAATGAAAATCACGTTTTATTTTTTTTCTCAGCTTTCATTCAAGATAGAGAAATGATTCTTTCACGTTTAATTGAAGTCATGTATTGTATTTGATATAAAAATACATTTGTTATGCTCAAGACACTACTCGGGGCTTTAGGGTGCTCAGAAACTCAAAAAAAAAAAAATGACAAAATTCCCAAGGAAATCCACAGTAAATCAGTGGAATTTTTTTTTTTTTTTTTTTTTTTTTTTTTTTTTTATGAACAACTGACCTCAAATTTCGATTAAACACACCATAAAACCCTTAAATGTGAAATTTTATCAAAATAAAAAAATATTTATTTTTTACCCCTTCCGAGGAGGTTAAAATTTTGAAGTTTAGATTTCATCAACAATTTCTAACGACCACAATTCGTTTAAATTTTACCTTTAAAATTTTGTAGGATTTTAGAAGGCAAGATGCTGTCAATTTCTGAAAAAATGTAAATATATTGTGCTATTTCACGTATTTTGTCACTGATTAAAACCAAATTTTAAGGACATCTAGAAGCCATAAAACTGCATAGTTTAGCCCAAATTCGGAAGTAGGGATTTCTCCTTATTGAGATATCTCAAGTTATAGCTGACCTTGAATTTTTTCATTCACATCAGTTTTTTTCCCACTAAAATCTGGAGTAAACCCAATTTTATATGCATGGATAAAAAGCAGAATGTATGCTGATTCTGTCTGCTGATCGGTTGAAGACAGCAGTTGTTATGGTCGTTAGATATTGTTGATGAAATCTAAACTTCAAAATTTTAACCTCCTTGGAAGGGGTAAAAAATAAATATTTTTGATTTTGATAAAATTTCACATTTAAGGGTTTTATGGTGCGTTAAATCGAAATTTGAGGTCAGTTGTTCATGAAAAAAAAAAAAAAATCCACTGATTTACAGCAGATTTCCTTGGCATTTTGTCATTTTTTTTTTTTTTTTGAGTTTTTGAGCACCCTAAAGCCGGGTAGTGTCTTGAGCATACATAACTTTAATTAAATGTGAAAGAATCATTTCTCTATCTTGAATAAAAGCTGAGGAAAAAAATAAAACGTGATTTTTTTTTTTTTTTTTTTTTTTTTCCCCCTCGGCTCCCAATGCCCATTGGCACCTATAATTCTAGTTTTGCACTATTAAAGGCCCTGCACTACCCACACAAAAATCGGCGTTCAAATCGTTACAACTCCCAATGTCCTCTTGTTAGAAAAAATCAACCATACATTATTATAGAGTAGTGAACTGAACAGAATAAAAATTTTTGGGGTTAAGTAAAACAAAAAAAAAAGCAATATCAAAATTAAATTAATGAGAAAAAAATTGAATTAAAAAGAAAAGAACAGAGAACAATACTTCTTTTGTAGACATTTTTGAGCAGACTGTATTTTATATGAAAATAATTACATGTAGATTTGTTTCCTATATATCCTCATTAAATAAGAAGACAACTTACATTTGAGATTGGCTTATATTGGAAGCTGATAAAGAAAAAAATGTAATGGTACAATATGAAAGAAAAAACTCAATTTCTCACTGACAGGAAAAATAATAAATCAGGGATATATTTATCTATAATGTAATCTATAATCTATAGTGCTTTTTCCAATTATATATATATATATATATATATATATATATACACATATATATATATATATACAGACATAATTATTTAACTAATTTGATCTTTATATTCTAAAATGTAAATTGGGGAATGCAGTAGATTATAGATAGACATATCCATGATCTATTGTTTTCCCAGTCAGGGAAAAATTGAGTTTTTTTGGAATGTTTTTTTCGCCCTCAAAAATGTAACATTTTCTTCTGTTTTCCCTTTCATTAATTTTTTTTAAAGAAATTTTTTTTCAAGATGAGTAGGCTGACTAATATTGAAGCAAACACATATCAATTTTAATGACAACTCAAAAAATAATCTTACCTGGGTTAATAAGATGATCATGGAGAGTTCTGAGATGCCTAAGGAGATTACTTTTAACATTGAAACCTTTATCACAAACGCAGCAAACATATGGTCGTTCACCGGTATGCGTGCGGCTGTGAATTAGCATCGAGGCTATAGACGGAAACGTTTTTGAGCAGGATGGGCAAGTTGCCCGAGGAGACTTCCTTCCTGATCTTAAATCATTGCTAAGAGCTAATTGCTGTTCCGTATGAGATCCTTGGATGTGACGAACCCATTCTGCGGGAGAAGTAAAAACCTCTTGGCACAATTCACATCTAAGAGTAGGGTATTCATCATCTTCCCCATCATCACTTTCAGTCTGAAAATTTGAGATAATAATTTTAAGCCATTTCAATAATGATAGCACTTCTTTATATCAATGAAATGAAACTCAAAATACTCAATCCCATAAGTTGCATCTTATTTTAATAAATAAGCCTGGATAACAGGGGGGGGGGGGGATGTATTGCTTTTTACATTTTACGTTACAAAAGCCAGTCAAAAGAGATATCCATGTGAGAAAAAAAAAAAAAAAAAAAAAAAAAAAAAAAAAAAAAAAAAAAAAAAAAAAAAAAAAAAAAAAAAAAAAAAAAAAAAAAAAAAAAAAAAAAAAAAAAAAAAAAATTAGAAATATGAGCCAGTATCCATCCCAACATCACTGGTCTGATTTAAATTTCTTAAATATAAATCAGCTTTTATTTGCCATTAGCTACATAATTCCTCTAATTGTGCTATTTTTTTTTTTATTTTTTACAATTGCTGAAAATTCAAAATTAAATGTTTTGTTCTTGTATTAATTCTACTTTATTTCTATTTGAACATACATGTTGAAACAAAAATTGGTTGGAATTAATGAAACAGGGGGAACAACAGTCTGGCATTTTTACACCAATGCTACTCTTTGAAACTGAGTCACAGCAAGAACTATACTGACCAGAAACATACAGTACAAACTGTACCATATCTCTGTTCAGTAGAATAAAATCTATACAACTCATACATGATAAAAAGAAGTTATATTTTGCAGATCAGTATAATCAGTAGTGTCATTTAAGCAAACAAGATTAACTTCTATTTTCCTTCATTATGTGGCCCAAACTTTATTAATGTATACTGAAAATTCTGAAGCTATTATTCCATTAGAGTAGCTATGAAGAAAATAAAATGACATGTAGTGAAAGATTAATATAGACCATAGATGTTTGTAAACATAAGATAGACAAACCAATAATCATCATAGTAACAATGCAAAGCCTAAACGTGCATTTAGATGACACAAAATTAAGAGATACTACTACTAGTTACTTATTATCCTTCCCTGTGACAGGACATTTGTCAACTACCTTTTAGAAGTAAATTTCAGTATTAATTATGTCTTATCAAAATTGTCATTTATTGGGATTGCTTAAAAACCTAAGTAAAAAAAAAAAATTAGCTATTAAACCCAGATTAGGATGAAGCCACTCATTAACCACTCATTTTTTATTTTTTATATTATCGCAAATAGTTGAGCTTGGCCATTTGATTTGAAGGTCAAGATTTTTAATACAAAAACAATAGCATTATATATATATATATATATATAAAGTTATATATATATATATATATATATAAAGTTATCAGTGTTATCATAGACCCTAGATATAAACAAAGTAGAAAGGTTAAGCTGTTATTAAAAACATATGGTATTATTAATATTAACAAAACACCTGCGATTATTAGACAAATAAAGTTAGTTGTTCTATAGCTGTGTACCGTTAATGTGCTCCAACATTCTTTTGTTTTATTATTTACTGTTCAGTCTAATTATAACTGGTGGCGAAACCCTTTTATAATGCCTATTTATTATTTATTAGTTAATCATTTTAATTTTTTTTCTTCTAAATTTCTACCGTTAAAATGCCTAAATCGCAAGAACTCGCCATGCTGGAGTATCAATTAGCTCAAGCAACAGTTGAGAAGGCGAAACTTGAGTCACAGCTGGCGAAGGCCAAAGAGTGTACGCAGTTGGAACTTTTGAAGATAAGAACGCAAAATTCAGCCTTCATTCACGAAGTTATAAGCCAACTTGAGCCGTTCACAGGTGTAACAGGTGAGCTTGAACATTTTTAAAAGGAGGAGATCAGATTAAAGGTCTCATTCAATCCCGGCAGGATACTGGAATGCTATTACAGTCGGACGTAGTGCTCTTGGAGGCATCCTTAGTGGGCAGTATCTCAAGGAAAATTCTAAATACTATTCAAGGTGACACCACGATTTCATGGGATACGCTCAAGGCCCGACTAAAAACTTATACGGCGGAGGTAGATGGACTCCAGATGAGGACATCTTTTATCTTCTAAAAGAACAAAGGAACTCTGGGCAATCTGAAGGCGAATTTGCAGACAAACTTGTAGTTCTCTATAACAGGTTAGTTGAAAAATCAGTAGAGACATTTGGTCAGGCCGAAGCTGGCCAACGTATGGATTTCCTAAGAGGAATCTTAAAAGTGCAGTTAAACCATTATGTTGACCGGCCTGGGTCCCTTCCACGGGACAAAGACTTTTCAACTTGTGCACATGAGTTGTTAGATGCACAAGAACGGACGGAAACCCGATTCAGAAGTCCGGAAAAAGAGTGGACAGAAGTCAAAAGTCCTAGAAGAAAATACGGCAGTCCACCCAGGCGCAGTGGGAGAGAGAGAGCTTTCGAAAAGCGGCCTAACAGGGCACCCGGGGATCACCGACGGAAACAAGAGAGGAGGTGTTACGAGTGTAACCAAACGGGGCACCTTGCAGCGCAATGTAACTTCACGAGGTGCTATGAATGTGGCAGGCGGGGGCACTTAGCAAGAGAGTGTCCAAGGCGTAATCCACGTCCGAATAGAAGAGGGCCGCAACCAGAACCTATGAATA
This sequence comes from Euschistus heros, assembly GCA_003667255.2. Taxonomy (NCBI): domain Eukaryota; kingdom Metazoa; phylum Arthropoda; class Insecta; order Hemiptera; family Pentatomidae; genus Euschistus; species Euschistus heros. The sequence continues at coordinate 211,619 of RCWM02000032.1, read as the reverse complement.
TAAATAACCAGGAATGGAGCAAAAGGCAGACGCTGAGGAGAAATAGAGGGCAGTTTTCCAGTGGAGAGTCTTCAGGAGAGGAGAGTGTACGGTCTGAGCGCAGTACTCCGGCCTCGAGAGGACACGAGGTAAGCAGTGGGAATCCCTGGAGGGGCGGTCCTTCTGGATCCGAGGTCGCGGTGCGACAAACCAACTTAGATTAAGGATACGATTACTGGCGGGGCAACTTCTCACGTGAACTATTAATAAATAATTATGGGGTAAAGGGAGGAGGTATGAGGTTGCCCGTGGCGAAGTTGAGGGGGTTAAATCTTAAATTCTTAATTGATACAGGCAGTACGAATTCCCTAATTAGTAAACAAGGGGCGGAAAAGCTAGGTATATGGGGGACGCATCGACAATGCGATTGCGAAATTTCCACAGTTAGTGGACACTGTAAGACATTAAGTGAGAGTTATTTCAATTTCAAGAGGTTAGTGGGAAAAGACGTACGAATTAAATTGCATATCACGAAAGCTTTAATGCCGGGATACGACCTAGTCGTGGGATGTGATATCTTTTGCAGCGAGCAGAATTAGGAATGCAGGTTGAGTGGGGATACTGTCAATTCCGGTTAGGTAAACGAGAATACTGGACCACACTGGAGGGATCGGGCCAGGGTGTCGAGATCGGGGCGGCTGAATGCAGTCAGGGGGCAGTTGAGGACGTCGTAAATCAGTACGCAGACCTATTTTACCGAGAGGACGAAATCCTGCCGACCACTGGAAAAACGGTACATCGGATCACGCTTAAATCGGATAGGCCAATGTATGTCAAGGAGAGGAGATATCCTCAAGCGATGAGGGATATTATTAGAAAACAATTAGCCGAACTCTTGCAATGGGGGGTCATTAGAAATAGTAATTCTCCTTTTAACAGCCCTCTGTGGGTCGTAGAGAAAAAGCAAAGCGTGCCTGGGGAAGGTAAACAATATCGCGTTGTCGTCGACTACCGCAAGTTAAATGAAGCAACACAAGACGAAAGGTACCCCCTGCCTCGCGTCGAAGATATTCTCGATAGGTTAGCAGGAGCGACTATTTTTAGCACGATTGACCTTAAAAGCGGATATCACCAAGTGCGAATGGCCGAGGAAGATATTGGAAAAACCGCTTTTTCCTGGGAACGAGGGCATTATGAATTCGTTAGAATAAATTTGGGTTAAAGGGGGCTCCGTAGACATTTCAACGTCTTATGGACGAGTTCCAGAGAGGGTTGGGAGAGAATTTTGCACAGGTTTATATGGATGACCTCATAGTGTTCAGTCGATCGGAAACGGAGCATATTAGGCACTTGAAAGCGGTATTCCATAGGGTCCGGCAATTCGGTCTTAAATTATCGCGAGAAAAATCCAGGTTTGGACTGAAGGAGATCGGATTCCTGGGACATGTGGTCTCGCAATCGGGAGTGCGGCCTGATCAGGAGCGAGTGAGGGCAATTCAGGAAGCCCCGCTGCCGGTTAATGTTCGTGAGGTTAGGCGCTTCCTGGGTATGGTTAATTATTACCGACGGTTCATTCGGGGTATTGCGGAGTTGACCCAACCGCTGACGGAAGTATTGAAGAAAGGGATGCAGTTTGCGCTTGGACCAGCTCAGCTGGAAAGTATTAAGCGATGTCGGGAGGCTTTAACCTCGCAACCCTTACTAGCGTTCCCCGACTTTCGATTCATGTTCCGAATTACAACTGACGCTAGTGAGGTAGCGATCGGGGCAGTTCTATCTCAAAATTTTCCCAAAGGCGAAAAACCTATCGCGTACGCCAGCCGGAAGTTAAACGGAGCGGAAAGTAGGTATAGTGCCATAGAACGGGAACTACTGGCGGTAGTCTGGCCGATTGAATACTTTCGACCCTACGTCTACGGTAGGACGTTCGAGCTGTTCACATACCACAAGCCACTGGTTTATTTAAACACATTGAAAGAATCGTCGGCGCGAATATCAAGATGGAAAGAACAGCTAGCAGCGTACACATTTCAGGTCGTCCACAGGAAGGGAGTGGAAAATGAGGTGGCAGACTGGCTATCACGTGATCTTGTGGTAAACGCTATCGATGGGGAAAGTTCCGAAAACAATTCGGTTGCGTCGGATCGACCTAGCGATTTGCCTGAGATCGATAAAATCATTAACAACAAGCGACTACAGATTATTATCCGGTCAAAGTAAGGATTGGGAGTTGAGACCAAGGCATATGCTTCGGAAGGATCGTCCGTGGTGGTTGTGCGCACTCCGGCTACGGTGGATGAGGACGCGCTGGAACGGGTGTTTACGGAATTTGCTGTCCCCGGCCGCAGTTGTCACATTTTTGTCGGAAATAAGCTCCTCATCGATAAATTACGAAGATTATGGCGACAAGACCGGATAGGGATGGGATACCCGATCATTAGGTGCTTACGGGAGGTCGAAACGGTATCGGATACGTCGAGACAACGCCAAATAGTTTTGGACCGCCAAGTAGGCAAGTCGAATCATCGCGGGATCGAGGAAACATTACGGGCTTTAAAACGGTTGTATTTCTGGAAGTCCATGGGGTGTACGGTACGGGAATGTATTGAACGGTGTGATATGTGGCAACGGGCTAAGTATGAGAGACAACCCCCGGTGGCGGAACAGGTAATCTCTCCTACGGCATCGGAACCTCTGCGATTAATCTAGATCGACATATACTCTAATGAGGGCCAATCCTGGCTCACCGCCATTGATTCTGTTAGCAAACTCGCAATGGCGTATCCCATCGAGAAGACTCCGGGGGCAGTATGGGAAGGAGTTCTTCAATGGTGCGCGATGTACGAGGTGCCTGAGGAAATTGTTTCGGACTGTGGTCGCGAATTCGATAATACCCTGATAAGAGAGGAATGTAAAATCTTGGGAATTTCCTGGCGATTAAATACGCCCCATCATGTTACAGGCAGGGGCGCGGTCGAACGGCTTCATAACACACTTGGAGAACACCTTCGACTTCTAAAGTTGGGGCGAAATTTGGATCCGTAAAAAGCAATGCCACGGGCGGTGATTGCTTATAATCATACGATACATTCGGTGACGGGACTATCGCCAGTTGAAATCGTATTCGGACAGGCTCGCCGAGATCGGGGGGATCTCATGACAGTTAATAACAAAATATTGCGGGAGCACCTTTCGCATGCAAGCGCTGCTCGTCGAGCGTTATGGCGTACCTTCCGGGAGAAACTTATTCGCGAGAAATCGAGTTGAGTGGCTAGCGCAAACGAAAAATTGGGGGTAGCTCCCGCTAGGAACAGTGGTATATCGTCGGTTAAGGACAGCGCAGAATAAAACGGCGGCTCGGTATGACGGACCTTTTAAAATCATTACTATAAGGGAACATAACCTTTATACCATTCAAGACCTAAATCATCCCTCGCAAGTCCAGACAGTCCATCTAGAAGAACTCAAGAGTTCCTCATAAAGTGTCAGAGCTAAGGCCGGATGCTGTGTTTCAGGACTGAGGACACAACTAGTGTTCTTGTGTGTGATTTTACTCTTTTACAGTTTTTTTATTTTATTTTGTTCAATTGTGGAATCTATGTAATTTTTTTATTGTAACCATTAGCTTATAATTTATTCTATGGGGGTCACCTGTGGTGTAGTGGTTAGCATAGCAACCTACTAAACCCAAGATCGCGGGTTCGCAGCCCGGCAGATGACCTTAGGATTTTTTAAAGGGAGTAAAAAATCCTTAGCTATGCCGTCCTTCGGAAGGGACGTAAAATGGGGGTCCCGAGCCTGTGCAATTATACCTGGATAGGAAAAATTTAGGACTCCCACTCTAGCATCGTCCGATTAGCCATAGCAGCATAAAGTGACGTTAAACGAAACAAACAAACAATTTATTCTATGTATCAGGAATTTTTTTTTCTTTACAAGTTCCTCTAGGAGAAGGAACTGGAGGGGGGGAGTTATCAGTGTTATCATAGAACCTAGATATAAACAAAGTTGAAAGGTTAAGCTGTTATTAAAAACATATGGTATTATTAATATTAATAAAACACCCGTGATTATAAGACAAATAAAGTTAGTTGTTCTATAGCTGTGTGCTCCAACATTCTTTTGTTTTATTATTTACTGTTCAGTCTAATTATAACTAATATATATATATAAGTATGCATACACACACACACACACACAGAATTTAGATAGAAGAAAATACATTCGGAGTAATAGGATTGACGTACAGTGGGGGGAAAAGTATTTGCACACCCCGTTTTTTCTTCATATAATGAATTGAAAACTAAAAACAATTCATTTGAGTTTACCCAATCAAAAGTACAACTAAAACTTGTTAAATAATTGTAAACATGGAATTGAAATCTTTGATCATTAAAAAAAAAAATGGTAAAATTAACAAAAACACCAGGAAATAAGTATTTGCAAACTTTGTTTGTTTGCACATTAGTACAAAGGTTTGTTTGTTTACTTGTTGTAGTTTACTTCCTAGAGTATATTCCTGTTCTTTCCCATCAGTATTCTAAAAATTTCAATCCTTTAAATTTTTTTAACTGCTAAATAATGCCAAAAACCAGTGAACTGTGTGAAAAAGTTATTTTATTGCGCAGCCAACAAAAATGGTACTGTGAAATATCAGATTTCTTGGGTATTCATTTTTCCACAGTAAGATACGTGATTAAGAGATATCAAGAACGAGGCTAAATTGAAAATAACTGGTGCTAACGTCGTCCTAGAAAACTAAATGACAGAATGGAATAAAAAATCAAAATTGAAACTCTTAAAAATACAGCTGTAAGTGCAGGTGCCCTAGCTAATATGGTTGAATCAACTTCTGGGGTGCGTGTAAGCACCAGAACGGTAAGAAATGTTTTGAATTCTCAGGGTCTTTATGGCAGGATCCCAAAAAAGAAACCTTATATTAGGGAGACCAATCACAAAGAAAGACTATCTTTTGCTAGAGATTACATAAACAAGCCCATCAGTTTTTGGGAAGATGTGGTTTTCTGATGTGGGTGAGTTTAATTCATTTGGATCTAACGGACACAAGACCATTAGACATAGGAGAAATGAGGAACTGGAAAAGCAAAACGTTATGATTACTGTGAAACATCAAGGTGGAAATGTAATGGTTTGGGGATGCATAGCCTATAATGGAGTTGGAAATCTTGAATCTATTGAAGATATTTTAAATGCAGAAGGTTATATAAGGATTTTGCGCTGCAACCTCTTAGCAAATGCACCTAAATTGGGAATCCAGTATCAGTTCATTTTACAGCAGGGCAATGATCCGAAATATACAGCCAATAAGACTAAAGAATGGTTAATATTCAATGGTCATCAACACTGCACACCCCTCCACAATCACCAGACTTGAATTAATTGCACCTGTTCAGTCAAAATGCTCAAAAACACCAAATACCGTAAAGCACCATCCCAAGAATCGTTTGGTACAAGAGTGGGACTGATAAAATAAGATTGAATTAAAAACCTTGTATACTCAATGCCTAGACGTTTAAAAGTGGTTATTAATGCTAACAGACTACATACAAAATATTAAATTTGAAAAAATGAAGAATAAGAATGGTGTACAAATTCTTTTTTCCTGGTATTTTTTTGTAAGATTTAAGTTTTATTTTACTAAGCAAGAGATTTTTCATATGAATTATTTATGTTTTTATTTAGTTTTAAATATACTTTTTATTTACTAAGTTAAACAATTTTTTTATTAGCTAAATTCATAATTTAATAAAAAAAATTTGGTGTGCAAATACTTTTTTTCCCCAATGTAAAATGTTTATAGTTTTATTTGTTTATTAATAGGATTATCAATGAAGTAAACTGACCTGATTTCTTCTTCTTTTTCTTCGTGGTATGTCAGTAACAGGATGTGTCTCTATATGTCGAACCCATAATGCAGGAGTGGTGAATGTTTTGTGGCACATATCACAAGTTAATGGAGCATACATATTGTTTTCATCACATTCAGTATCAGAGAACTGTTCCTATAATTTGAATAAGGAAGGATTGGCTCAAACAAAGTATTTTTAAAGATAACTATTATTTCAAAATTATACTAGCAAGTTTGTTTGTTGAGAGATGAGTTTAAAGTCAACTTATTTATCTAGGAATTTGTAGTTTCAGTTTCAATATATAATCAAGAAAATATATTTAAAAGGAAGAAACTAACGAAAAATTCAAAAATGTTTAAAGAGGCTTTAAAAAAAAAGATTCCAGAATAAAGTTATCATAATAGGTTAGAATAAAAAGATCAATCAAATTATGTTATATAGAAAGTTTTCTCCTTAAGAAAAAATCTACTGCCATAAACAGGAATATGGAATATATTAAGTTGATCAAATAAAATTTAATTGATATTAAACATGGCACAAGGAAGTAGAGGCCTACACCAGAACGATTGGTCTAAAGACCAAGTCCTATAAAAAATATTGTACTTTTCTTGTAGATAAATTTTACTACATTCTACTTTTAAATAAAAATAACTTACCGTTTTTATCCTAATATCCGGGTCCATCGTATTTTCATCCTGAGTAACATTAGTATCCTCATTATCATTCCAATCTAAAGGTTCTTCTTTCACCAATAGTTCAATTTTCATGTTTTCTTCAATCCTTATTTCATCAGTTATTTTTTCGAGTGAAGGACTATCAAATTCACGTTTTTCTTTATTTGAAGTACTTGATTTTGGGTCTGATGTTTTGCCATCTTCAGTAGATTTATTAGAGGTGTCTTCATTTTTCGAATTGTTTGAAGTTGATTTGCCACTAGACGACAATGGTTGTTTGTGAACACTACCTTCTGTTACAGAACTAGATGCTGAGCTACATCTTTCAATCCTTTCTCCAGTTTTTCCTGCTTGTAAAAGTATTTTATTGGTTGGGAGAGAATTGGAACTATGGCCATTATCAAAAGTAGATTTCTGAAGTAATGGGGCTGCAGATGATGAATCCTGACTATTTGATTTCTCTCTATTATGACATAAACCTTTAATACGAAGAATTTCACCAGCTCTCAGTACTCCATTCAACTGTTCATTGCTAACTGTCGCTTCCCCACTGTACATATATTGAAGTAAAATAGCCAAGGTTCGATAAGATATATCGGGTGGAAGTACAATAACAAGATTAGAGTTTGGACCAGAATTAGCTGAACCTACTTGAAGAACACGATTCAAATATGAGCTGCATGCAGACAATACAAAACGATGAGCAGCTAAATATCTTCCATCACAAGTAACAAGAGTTACATCAGTGAAATTATCAGAGCGGTAAAGAGTGGCAACAGAACTATGAAGATGAGTACTGTGGCTATGCCATTTTAGCTGATAGTTTTCAGCTAATACAGCAGCCATTTCCAACACTGAAAACATAAAACAAAGTTAAAATCACAAAATTGAAAATAAAACAGAGATGTAAACAAAAGCTTAAAGTATAACATATAAACTACTAGCTACAATAACATAAAGATAGGGCTGGTTAATTGAATTCTATGTCTTTATATCTTACTAACAAAACGATGATAACAGAAAATACCTTTTTCCAAGCTAAATAACAGTGAACATAAACCTTCAAATGTATACTGAGGTCTCAGTCAAACCATAAATCGATAAACGATGCGCATTATTATCGATTACCGGGCGCAGTAGTTTACAAGGAAGTCGGCATATTTCGTCCATACCCTTTTATCGATTTCATTGGTTTTAAAACAGGCCAAAATATCCCAACCGTGCCTAAGCTATTGGATTTCATTGCTAGATAAAGCTTTCTATAACCAAATGTAACTGTTGTAAAGCGTCGATAGAATTAATTATTGTAAATAAATCAATGCAAGCAACCAAATTTTGAATATTTTCTTCCATTATTTAAGTACTTATGTAAAATAATGTTCCTAACTAAATGAAAGTTAAATAACTAGTTTCAAATAATTAGAACTATGAATGATGATATTTTTTAATATTCAATGTTTTTTTTTGTTTTGTTATTTTACATTACTATACTGATATGAATTGGTTGGTTCACATGCAGTACGCACAATCCACACAACACACCCCCTTGCAGTGGATTTTAATAGCGCATCTCTATTGTAACGCAACTCGACATTTATATGTTCCAGAGATTATTGCTGAACATATTGTCAGTTCTTATTTTACTAATTGAGGTCTACTTGACTTAAAAATGGGTGAGAGGCAAAACCACTCTGTTCAAAGATCAGAATTCCAGTTGAAGTACCTGAGATGTATTAATTAATTATATGTAAAAATATTAATGAAAACTGAAACGATCCTACTTTCTTGTGTTTCCCTCTAAGGTATCTATCACCAAAGAAGATTTTTTTTTTTTTGACAATGGGCGTTATTGTAAATGTGTAACATTATACCTTCATCTTTTAAGAAATCTTGTTCCATACCTATTGGTATGCCATAAAAATGACAAATAAATCATATATAAATTAATATTTATAATTCCTTGCGTAATACTGTTTTTTTTTAAATGTAAAATTTTACTGTAACGTTAAACTGTGCATCAATGTTCAATTAAATTTTATAAAATAGTAATAATCAACACAAAGATTGAAAGAGAAGCGAAAAAGTAAAGAACATAAATATGAATTAGCAAGTATACTGATCTTGTCCTTCCAGGCAATTTTCTTTATTTACTTGGATTTCTACAGTTATTTTATTCTGATCTGAGGAAGATTTTCTTTACATTCTCTATTGTTAAAGAAACTTTATTTGTTTTTATTATTGTCCTAATAAAACCACTCCTTTTGTTTTTAATAACTTTTAATTTTTAAAAACTTCTCTATGTCTTGAAAAAATGGAGAATAATGTTTGAAATCTATTTGGTTTTTTTTTCATAGGATGTGATCAATTTGAATACAACATAATTATAGTTTCAAGTTGAACATTTCTTAAAAATAAAATTATTTTAATTTTTGAAAAGAATATTTAAAAAAAAAAACTGTTCAGATGAATTGTTCAATTAACAATAAAACAATTTTGTTAGGTATGTATCTTACAGTTATAAGATTTCAATTATGTTGAGGATCAACCTAGTATCTTTATTAACACCCTGTTGCACTAATTAAAACATTATGGTAGCATTTGAAAAAAATTATTATGAAAAAATAATCAGCCATAAGGCTGATAAAAATAACAATGAGCTGGGATGTAACGAGTGTCGAATTGAGCCATTTTTTCCTCCCCTTCTTTCCGAACACTGTTAGATAGATTATTGTTAAAGTATCCATTTTTTCCCTCAATAATATTGATGTTTAATATATGGTATCTAAAATCATTTAAAAAAAAGTAGTGTACATATATTTAAAGTAGTTCGTGGAAGGTTCGATTTGACGAATCTTTTCTCACCTCTCTGTTCCCATATTCTATTTTATCTCTGAGATTTATGAATTAAAACTAAAATGAAGTCCTGTAACCATAAATGTAGTACAAATTAATAGTATAATATACTATTATTTTTATAACTTTTTATAATAAAAAAGGAATCAGTACATGAAACAGTAATATGCTACAATAATTGCAATTTACTAATTAGCATGCAAGATTTTTCTTTAATGATCGTTTGGTCAATTAATTCAAATTAATTACCCTGTTTCGTGTATATATGTATATATATAAAATGAAACTCTAGCTTTGTGGGTGTGAGATAGGTTACTCAACATAGCAACTCCGTTCTGCTTTCGTGAATCAATAAAATCAATAGATTGATCGGAAAGAGAACAAGGAATTTATCTGATAGACATATTAATAACGTAGTAGCCAGTCATATGATTTTTTTTTTTCGGTTCCATATTGTAGAACATGTTTATCTAATGCATTTTAATAAATTTATTATATTTTTAATACCTTTGGTGCATGGCCACTTCAGAAAAAATGCTCTTTTGAATGACACTGGTCCTAGAAATGGAGAATACATAAATATTGAAAAATACCCGTATGTTGTAAGTTGCTTCCTTTGTAATATTGTGTGACTTATTAAATCTTAACTAACACATCATAACATGATTAAACAGTTCAATTATTTTATTTTATCCACAATTAGTAGAATAAGAATAGATTTTTTGTGGATTTTTCTTCACTAAAGGAATTGGTTCTGGTATGTTACTACGCGTAAAGAAGTATCGATATATAATATATCTATGATTAATTATCGATCTGAGGAAGTGTCGATGGGATTTTAGCAACCATTTTATTATTCATTAACGAGGAGTGACAACCCTGAAACAGCTGCTTGTATTTTATTTTTTTTATATTTAGCAATCTCTCTACAAGTAAGTTTTAATTCCCCTTTTCCTTACTGAATCAAAATCGGGTCGGAAGTATTTAGTCCAGTAAAATAAGGGTTTGCTGAAGAAAAAACTGCGGAACTTTTATTCTCAACGGATCTTTATGTTTTTAAGGGCTGAATCCGAATCTGAAGTTCTACCACGGCAACCATCGGCTTCATATTCAAAATCGCAAAAAAACGCCAAAAAACCCCGCTATTTTTGTTTTTTTTATCTATAACACGACAACGAAGCATTTTTCGAAGAAAGTCTTCAATTATTAATTGTAGCTGGAACTAGTACCTACATAATAAAAAAAAGAAATCCGAAATCGGACCATTTTTCGCGATGTTACGTTATTGGGGGAAAATGGAGAAATTGGCCAACTTGCCGTCAGTCCCACAGCTCCGCGAAAACACGTTTGTCATACTCTTATGGCTATAACTCTGAAACTATTTGTCCGATACAATATTACTTTTTTCATCTTAAAACTGATTGAATTTACTATTAGAATCTATAAACGAAGTTTTAATCAAACCCCGTAAAATGTACATGTCAGCCCGCTAATAAAAACGTATTGTTGTAAAATCCAAGTGTTTTTTTGGCATATTTGTCGCTGTAACTCCTCAAATATTTGTCCGATCCCAAATTTCCTTTTTCTATCTCAAAGCTGATTAAATTCGCTATTATATGCTATATACGTAAATTATATTAAATCCTGTAAAACACCCAAGCTAGCACGCTAAATGTGTAGGTTTTGGCAAAATATGTAGGGGAGAGTAGTCTATATTGTACCACTGCCTAAATCGTACCACGTTTGTTTTTACAAGAAGCAGGTGTATATAGCGCTCCCGGCAACTGCTGGAGGAGCTATACAGTGGATAACGTGGTGTGCAAAAATTATAGTTCACTACTAAACTGCATTCAGGTTTTAACGATTGTTTTATGATTTTGCATTTCTACTGTAGTTTTCAGTGCCCTTAGCTAAGGACATATCTTCATTTACAGTATGCAAACATACATTTCATTGTTACATTATGTTAACATAACTAATTACGTATCTGGAAATCCAAAAGATCACACACTTACTTTATTTTTAGGTTAGAAATGAGCCTTTAATTACTAAAAGTGCGAGTTGCCTATATTGTACCATATCGTAGTTTCCTTAGTCGTACCGGTACGATTTATGGCATTGACCTCCCCCAAGTTCCTTACTCCATTTGTTTTTTTTGGATTTCTTTTACCATGATTAATGTAACACACGTGTTGTGTTTTAGATGGCAAAAAGGAAGTAGGGAACATGGGGCAAGATGACATGGAAAAAGCCTTACATGCCTATCGTAACGGTGATATGGGTTTGAATGAAGTATGTCGTCAATATTCAATTCCGAAACCAACTCTTAAACGACACCTTGAAGGGAAAAACGTGACTTCAAATGAGGGTACAAAGTTTTTTGGACGTCCAACAACCCTGTCCCCAGAAGTTGAACTATAACTTGTTCAGCATATTTTAAAATAAGAAAATCTTATGTTTGGTGTGACCATAAATGATGTAAGGAGATTGGCATTCCAGATTGCCAAAAAAAATAATATCCCACACAAATTATGTAATAATCAGGAATGGCAGGTAAAAAATGGTTTTACTCATTCAAAGAGCGGCATGAAAATTTGGTTTTGAACTTCCATCTCAAGAGCGATGGGGTTTAACAAAAATAATGTTTGTGGGTTTTTTGACATATTAGAAAAAACTGTCGATGAAAATCACTTTGATGCCACTCGTATTTTTAATGTGGATGAGTTGGGAATAAGCACCGTACAATCCAGATGTCACAAACTCTTAGCCCCAAAAGGCAAAAGACAAGTGGGGTCCATTTCAAGTGGAGAGAGAGGTTTGCAAGTGAATTGCAAATGAACACTACAAAAGCCTATATTGCTCCTATTTTACTATAAAAAACGAAAAATGGTTTACAATGTACCAACAATTATATTATTGGTTTATGTACTTGGATAAAAGTTTTTATTTCTTAATGTGCCCATGAATAATAGTTTACATTATGTTTTATTTAAAATTAATATCATTTATATGTTCATATATATGTTATATATGTATATTTTTATAGCCTTAAAACAAAAACCACCTTACCTTTTTTCAATAGGTACGATTAAGGAAACCGCTAGTACAATTTAGGAAACTAGATAAGGGCCTAAGGGGGAGTGATGCGTCTTACATAGCCAGAAGCGGCTACCTAGCCTCTCATCCCCAACTCTACTCTCACCTGCTCGTGGTAGGCCCTGCATAAGCCGAGCAACCCAGTCCAAGGTTGTGGTAACCAATCCCTGCGGAGGACTGGGTCGGCGAACAAACGAGAGAAAGGGGCCCTCGAAGGAGCAATCCTTCTAGGGTAGGTCCCTGGTGCCTTCCTACCAGGACCGTGGTCCCGGGCTGACGGGATCTTTCTATTAGGGCCACGGAAGGTAACATTAGATTCAAAGAAACATAAACAGCCTCAGATTTGAACAGAATAAAACGGTACGACACGGCACGATTAAGGATTTACGCTTGGCAACTTGGAATATAAGGTCTCTTACAGGGAAGGAAGTAGAGATAGTGGAGGAAATGGAAAAGTTTAAAGTGGACATCCTAGGAATAAGCGAACTCAAGAGGAAGGGAAATGGAGAAATGATGTTAGACAGGAAATATACCCTCATATACTCAGGTGTACCAAAAGGAATGAGAGCAAAAGAGGGAGTGGGTATTATCTTGAAAGATAGCATCTACGTAAAGGTCGAAACTGGAATCCGGTCTCTTCCCGAATTCTAACTATAGATATGCAACTATCGGTAGGAAAGGTTACTCTAATCCAGGTATATGCACCTACCGAGGATGCAGATATATTGGACAAAGACAGTTCTATGCTGAACTGGAAAGGGAAACAAGTAGAAGCTACGACTCGGGAAGAGCAATAATAATAATGGGAGACCTAAATGCTAGGATCGGAAGGGATAATAGAGGAACGCAAGGTGCGATGGGACATTATGGTGGAGAAACAACTAAAAATAGAAATGGACAGAGACTTATAGAATTCTTAGACTATGATATGTTAATAGGTAACACGTTCTTCCCACATAAACTGGTTCACAAAATAACATTTTCTGCCCAAGAAAGAAATGTAAACAGCGTCATAGATTACTTCATCTACAGTAAGAAAATTAGGAGATACTTTACTGATGTAAAAGTAATAAGAGGTGCAGAGCTCAGCACCGACCACTTACTTCTCGTTGCAGATACCCGGATTGTCAAGCCCATCAATAGGAAACCCAAAACATATGAAAGGATAGATACGGCAGTGTTAGGGGATCCCGAGAAGAGGACTTTATATGCAGATCTCCTAGACCATCGGCTCCAATCGATAGATCTCGAAAAGAATATAGATGAAATGTGGTCAGAATCAGATGATGTATACTTGAAACTGCTACTGAAATTTGCACTTCCAAGAAAATTAATATGAGGGCAAAAAGAACAGAATGGTGGGAACGAGAAACGTAAAACGGGCGGTGGCTGACAAAAAGAAAGCCTGGAAAGACTATATGGCAAATAAGTCACAGCAGAACTGGTCAATTTATGTTCAAAAGAGGAATAGCTCCAAGCAAACTGTGAGGGAGTCTAAGAAAGAGTCCTGGGGACGCTTTGGTAAGGAATCTTGAAATGACTACCGGGAAAATATTAAAAGGTTTTGGAGAAAAGTAAAGAGTCTAAGAGGTAAAAAGGGCAAGAACATTCGAAATGTGAAAAACGAAAATGGCGACTTAGTTACAGATGCCACTGAAATTTTAAAAAGATGGGAAAGACACTATAGTGCAATATTCTCAGGCCAAGCAATAAACCAAATACAGTCGGATCCCCCTAACAGAGAGGAACAAGATAATGACCAAGAACTGGACATAATATGGGAAGAAGAGGTTGAAATGGCTGTAGAAAGAATCAAGGTTGGGAAAGCAGCAGGTAGGGACGGAATCTCTCCATTTATTAAATATGCTAGGAAGGGCATGAATATCAATGTGTCGAAAAGCAAACTCCTACAAGTAGGACGAGAGCCCGAACAAATCCATCTGACCTGCAATAATAAGGAGCTTGAAGTAGTAAATGAATTCTCCTACCTAGGAACGGTGATCTGCAGAAATGAACATTAGAACAAGAACTACCCAAAGAGACCGGTGTGGGCTACTATTTCATGTTCAGTAGACCGGTGTGGGTATTTCGCGGTGTTAATTATAAGTTACATATATAGGATCTAATAGTAAATTTAATCAGCTTTTAGATAAAAATATTAAATTTTGGATCGGACAATGATTTTGGAGTTATAGCGAATAATGTGCCAAAAAAACATTTCACAAAAGTAAGTGATTTTCAGCGTGATAGCTTGTGTATTTCAATAATTTTGATAAAAATTTCATTTATAGGATCTAATTGTAAATTTAATTACCTTTCAGATTGAGTAAAAACATTTTGAATCGGACAAATACTTTCGGATTTATAATGATAAATGTGCCGAAAACCATGGATTTAACAAGAGTACGGGTTTTTAGGCGTCTGGGATATTATATTATATGGGATATTATAACTCCGAAAGTATTTGTCCGATTCAAAATGTTTTTTTTTTTAATCTAAAAGGTAGTTAAATTTACAATTACATCCTATAAATGAAATTTTTATCGAAATTTATCGAAACACCCCAAAAAACATAAAGATCCGTTGAGAATAAAAGTTCCGCAGTTTTATCTTGAAAACGGCCTTTTGGAGCCTTATTTTACTGGACTAATTCAACAATATTCATTTGCAACAAGTAAGATACTTGGCAACAGAGAGCATAAGAAGCGAAAGTAAATCGATAAAGTATTTAAGTTTAAATTTGTAACAAATTTTCCACGATAATTGAGTACCATACTCTTTATTACGTTATTTCATTATTATTCGCGGTTGCTCTGTTTGTTAGACTAAATCAGTTTGTAATTTTTAATTCTGATGACACATAATAAACGGTCGAACAGAAAGATGTATTTTTTTGAATATGTTAATTGAAAGACATTAATTTTGTTGGTAGATAAAGTATCAGACTCACCGATTCGACCTAATTACATTAACATAACACTAGATCTATAATCTCTCGAGTAAATATTTGTCACTGGTTTTTATTTTTGGGAATTATAAAATGATACAGAATAATGTCAAAATAAGTAAAACGTTAAACAAATATTTCATAAAATAGAGGTTCTTCGAAAACAAACAAGAAAACAGAGCACTCGCGTTAGACAGAAAGAAAACAGCAGTATAGTGGAGGAAAAAAGAAGATAGTCATTCTATAATAATCTTCTTCATTCATCAATTCCATTTTTAAAAATATTGACCAAAAGATTTTTTTTTCTATTTTATTTGATCAATGTATCGATGTAAATTAAATTGGAAACTTTGGAAACTACAAACGCCAATTCAATATATTTTTTACTTACCAACATTTTAATGTGACACTCTCTCTTTCATGTTGTTATTTCATTTATAATTATTTCTATAAAAACTATATTTATTATTTTTGAAGTTTTGATTTTTAAAAATACCTGATTTAAAATGATATCCCCATTTGTCAAACCTTTTTGCTTGAGTGAACGTTTTAACTGGCAAGCTTACCTAATATAAATAAACTATGTTTTTGTAAGAAAGTTTTTTAGGATTATCTCACTTAGCAAGTATATTTCCTCTTCAACTGAGGTGATGGAAAGAAATGAATTTTGATTATAATAATTTAAAAAAAATTTCGATCATTATAATATATGAAACCCAATCGTTGTAAGTATTATATACAGTACCATAGTTATTAGTAATATATTTGTCAAACCATATTTCGAAATATTAGTTCCTTATTTCCTGACTAAAAATTTAACTTTAAACATTAGTTTAATTTGTCAGGTAAAAAAATATAATAGTTGGATTTCGAGATAATGGAATTCTTTTTTGGATAAGTTTAGTAATACTAAAAAGGAAGATTAACGGGGAAAGTATAAATTACATAGTTATACACAAAAAATATACTTACTTTGCCTACTTCTGGTACACTTAGGGAACTTAAACACCCTTTCTTATTTAATCACAATCTAGAAATATTCAATTTAATTGAGAAATCAATCTCCCTTTTTATTTATTAATAGTACTTATTTTAGGTTTCAATCCGCTATGCGAAATCCAGAAAAGTTATTTGCACTGGGATATTAATAACGTTTTCATGGGTTTTGTCAGTCCCTTACTGTTTTATGTTGACACCCGAACACTACAAAAGAAACCAGGATTCTGACGGGTAAGACGAACAGAATATGTTTATTATAACTTGTTGTTATAACCGTCATTTAAATATTGAATCCCTAATATTTATCCTTTCTCGAACCATTTAAAACATTTAACGAGACGCAGATTCTAAATGAATCTGGAAAGAAACAATATTTTTACTTATCAATTATCAGCAATTTTTTACAGCGTCTTTTCCTAATTACAGTTTCCAAACACTCTCTAATGAAAAACAATAATAATTAAATACTTTTAATAATATATTTTTAAAAAAAGTATATTATTAAATTATTATGAACAATTTTTCGAGGAAATATGTAGACGAAAAGAAAACAATGATATTTACATCATGATAGGTGAAAAACTACAGACTCCCGGGGACTTAACATGAGTAGAGAAGCTTGAATTGTCGATGTGTTTTATTTTTATAACATGTTTGGCTAATTTTTATTGCGCGTTTTTAAAATTTTACTGCACGAAATTCGGCCTTTAGTTATGATAATGGGATAAGTTAGAAACAATGGCCGTTTCCTATGTGTTTAAACTTAGAATCATAGTCTCTTTCATATTTACTTTCAGAAGCTATAAATTGTGATAAGAAATTCTGTTAAAGATTCATCCGAATTATTTGGTAAACGACATGTCTTCTAGCTTTAATTTGTTCACAATGATGAAAAAATATGAACATTTCTTAATTTGATCCATTATTGGAAATATAATTATTCAGAAGCTGATGACCTCTCGTCTAGTATGTGAATTCGAGGATGAAGAATCTTTAACGGACGATGCCAAGTTGGTTCCAAAAATTTAATGAAGGTGAGGTAAGCCAAGTTTAGTCAACAGGAAGCAAGTCTAGTTGCAACAAGATAACGCCATATTTAAAACCTCTCGTAATACAAAAGAAAAACTAGCTTTCCCCTCATATTTATATTACCGGTATATATATTCCAGACATTGCACCATCCGCTACCATCTGGTCAGGTCAATGGTTCATTTTCTTCATGGAAAATCATTTACCAACTTTTATGAGTTGAAAATGGGGTTCGAGATTCAAAACACGAAAGAAATTTTATTAATTTATAGGTTGCTTCCAGATGGCGTCAAACCATAGAACACAATGGTATATATTTTTATAACTAAAATTCACGTAAGTAATAGAAAATCATGAGTTTTACCTATATAACGGTCATTTGTTTCTGACTTATCTCATTAGTGTGCCCATTTTTTTCCCCCAAATTATTTATACTTAGCTGGAAAAGTAACATTTGAGTTAATATGTCACTTTCATTATCACGTATGCCACTGACAGCGTGTTTACCACTTGCTGTTGCTTTATGACTGGGATATGTCAATAAGTTCCAATACTACCACCAATGATAATTTTATTTTAAGGTAATGTCCGACATATGAGATAATGAGAAAAATAACTTAATTTGTAATTGTTTTATGATAAAATTATCTAATCTCTGATATTTATTTACATTAATACACAATAATATAAATACACCCATTTATCAAAATTCATAATATTATACTTAACATTAATTGTAAATATAATTTACTATTTTTCAGAACTATACCACCAGACATTCGATTCCTGGCCAATAAAAAAAACAAAGTATATCAACGAAGATTAGCGCAAGTTATCTATACTATTTTATTATTCATTAACATATAATCTAAGGCACTATGTGAAGGCTGTTAGGCCAGAAGGGGGAATGTCCGTTAACCATATTTCTGAATAAATCGCAAAACTAAATTACAAAGTCTATATTCTTTCTCATTGGGAACGGGTTCGTTAACTTCAAAACATGTGAAAATTCTCTTTCTTTTTGTAAAGTTTGTGTAACCCAATTTACTATTTTTTAAATAAAATTATTAATTCATGGACTGAAAAAAAAAAAATTGTATTGTTCAACCCTCTATTTTTCTTCCTTTGAATTATCCGCTATTTGCCGCTATGTATTATATTCAGAGCTGTAATTCACTTCATTATTAATTTTCATATTATTCTTTCTTAACGTTGTCATGGGCCCAAGAGATCTCTTTCAACTGGATCCTAAACACCCAGTGCTAAATCTCTACTTATTTTTAATCTACTACATAATCTTATAAAATATATTTTGATTTTTTACATTACACATTAAAATAGTGACATATTTAATTTTATTACAAATTTAAATGATTATTATTGAAAAAATTTCACAATTATATGAACAGTAGGTATTTGTTATTAAAATAGTTTATCAAAAGCCTTGAAATATTTGAAGTATACCACAGCCTTTTCAAGTGATGTTTGAATAATAAAAATTTAATTTCATAATGGAATGCAAATTTTGTTTTCTTTAACAAAGTAAAAAAATAAAAATAAAAATAAAAATAAATAATAAAATATTAAGTGTGAGAAGTGGTGATATTGAATTTTTTTATAATTATAATTTTCTCCTCAAATTATTGCAGTAAGGGGTGTAATTGACGAGAAAGTATCATTGTGAAAAAAATCGACTTTGAGGTGTAACCGTTACAAACCGAATATGAGGTTCTTTGAGAAATTAAAAAATCACAACTCATAAATTCATCTTCCTTTATTGATTAAAGTTTGAATTGAGAATTGAAGAAAGATTCTGCTGGGAAAACACAAGTTATTTCAGCTGTCAGTATTTTTTTCTATTCTGTTTTAGAATTCCATGAAATGGAAAGACTAGTTTTAATTTGAATGTTAGACCCCTTTTTCCATTGTTGATATGGCAAGATGATAACACGGCCGATTCTAGATCTTAAGCATTAAGAACTAATAATTCCATCGTAAACTGAATATTCTCATGATCATTTTTATAGATTTCCCTAATGAACCTGAGTGGCGTTCTCGACGTCCGGTAATCCACTCAAAGAACCAGACATCAAAGTAAATATTTTTCGTATTTTAAAAATCATATGCATTTAATATATAATAGGTAGTATTCATTAGTGAATGAAATAGTCATTTAAAAAATATTTATTCCTTTTTGAAGAATCTTTGAAAAAGTTACATGAGTGACTTGGTATTGTCATAAATTATTAAAAGTAGTATTAAAGTTCAGTCAATTTTATAGTTAATTGGTTGATTAAAATAAAGAAATAAAAAAACCCAACTCACTGGGAGAATACACGATGGGAAAAATCTTGACAAGAGAAAAAATAGGGAAGTTGAGAAGAAATAAGAGATGACTGAGATATATTGAGATAAAACAGAGCGGCCATACTAGAACAGTTACACAATATCAACAAAACATTTTTCCCTCGGGCAGCAGTACCATTTTCCCTAGCCCCCCCCCCCAGCCATTTCAGCAATTCCCCCCCCTTTTTTCCACCAAATGACAAATGAGTAAAGTTGCTTTTCAAATTTAATAATGAAACACTAACAAGGGGAGGACACACTCAGTCTCTCACGGATCGTGTTGGCAATTTTTTTGGAGGTTCCTGGTCAAAAAATATTAGACACGTATTTTGCCGTTCCGACCAATGGGGCCTAGGAGCCAAGAAAAAAAAATAAAATAGCATTAAACTAATTTATTTTTTATCTCGAGTTTAAAAAATGATATCGACACGATTCTTGCACCAAGATTTATAGTTTTGATTGCGGATTTAAGGAAAAATACAGTCGCTCCATAAATTTTGGTTTACAATTAGATTAATTAAATTCTAAAACTATGATTAGTTTTTCAAGCAAACTACCTCTATAAATTTTTTCAAACAAAAATTGACGTCAGATTCTAATTCAGCACCCTCAAAAACATTTAAAAAACGCTTATTCAACAAAATCAAAAAATATCATTTTTTTAACCCTCTTCGAGGAAAATGAAATTTTTAAACCGATTATTGGTTTAAATCGCCATTACTTTGTCACGCAATTCACTGGTTGGTATCGTTGGAAAGAGGAAAGCCTCAGCTTTCTTTTGATGGTATATAAATGTAAAATTCGATGAACAAAAACCTATTAAAAAAATTGGAAAATCTGAAAATCATTTTGATTTTTAACTTGTGTTTGAAACCAGATAGGATGATGAAACCAAATACATTTCATGTGTATTACCACCCTATATTTTGTATAAAAAAATTAAGTCGATACGTTAAACCGTCTATGAGTAATTAATGTTTTTATCAATTTAAACAAAAATTGCCTACCAAATATGGTCAGGCAAATTTTGAAGCTTACAAATTTTTATTTTTCTATTTGGATGAAATTTCGTATTTAAGGGTTCTTTTAAATGCTGAATTCGAATCCGATGTCGGTTCTTTGAAAAAAAATATATTGAACGTACTTCACTTAAAAAACTTTAGCTTTTACACTGTAAAATGTGGTCGAAATTTTTTTTAGCCCTAGAATTCCATTTCAGCACCCTCAAAACTCAGGAAACGTATGTATATATATAGATACCAATTAAATTATATATATATATATATATTATATATATATATATATATATATATTAGGAGAGAAATAATTTGTTACTTTAATTATTATTAAAGTAACTATAATTATTTATTATTTATTGTAATAATAATTTATTACAACTTAATATTTACATAATATACAAACAGAACCTCATATAAGATTTGATTGTTAAGTATTTACAATTTTTATTTTATTCTTCAAACCCAGAACACATCTCTAATCCGTTTTGTAATCCTTGTTTACTGGGTTGTTCTAATAACAGAAGCTTATTACTAGAGACCGGATTTTTGTGCAGTAAAAAATCAAAAAATGTGCAGTAAAAAACTCAAAACATGCAATATCGTGCAGTAAAAAACTAAAAATATGCAAAATCAAGCTGTAAAAAACTCAAAACGTGAATTTAACAACTTAATACATGCAGCAATCCATTTATTTACACAAATATGCAAAACTTAACCAGCTTGGAATAAACTTAAGGACATTTCGACAAACGTTTCGTTTTAGTGTTACTTCAATCTGAAATATTTTAAAATTTGGGAAAAAAGGAGATTAAAAAATTGTTAATTAAAAGAAATATAAAATATCTTTATTAAAATTTCCTTTTACGTGGAAACAAAATATAGTTAAATGTGTTTGAAAAATAAATTAGTTTTTAAAAGTTTCGTGCAAATGTACGACATTATAAAATTCAAAATATTTCTCAGTAAAATTATGTCGCCTGTTACTTAATAAAATGTTCTTTAGCAAAGAAAAGGAACGTTCTACATCTATGGACGTAACAGGACAATTTTTGTAGCAAGCGGTTGTGGATGGATCCAGATTATCAGCTTCTATTTCCTTTCCGTTGATACAATATTTTCTTAAAGATATACTCGAATTTTGAAAATAAACATCTTCCTTCCCTTTTCATTTCCAATTCGTTTTAAGCTTTCTTCGAGAGTTTCAAACAAATATCAGCTCTGGATATTCATTGGTCCATTGTTTCAATTTTATAGAAACACTCGCGGACGTTTTTAGCATTTTCAAAGTTGATAGTTTGAAATCTTGTCAACAACCAGCCCTTTGTGCTAAATCAGAAGTGGGGAATGCAATGGAAAGCGGGGAGTAAAAGTTTCAGAGGAGACGTCTTGGTTCTAGGAAGTACATCGATCATCAATGTTTGCCTAAATCCTCAAAACTCCTAATTCAAAACAATCATTGAAAAGTAGTAGGTCACAAATACATTTAATTTAAGCGACTTTCTACTTTCAGTTTGAAACTAATTAACCTATTTATTATAAATAAATGTTATAAATGTTGCCTAATAATCGTAAGTAAAATTTTCAAAAAATAAATGGTTAAGTGAATAAAATTAGATGAATTTGGTTCAATTGTGCAATTTCGTGCAGTAAACCGCGAATTCGTGCAATTAAGCTCAAGAAGTCAAATTTGTGCAATTTCATGCAAAATAAAATTTAAAAATAAGAATCCTTATTATATAAATGAGATAACTACTTGGGTTAGAGAGCGCTAAATCAAAGGGAACTAAATGTGCAATAACACAGAAATCATTATATTCAACAAAATCCTGTCAGCAACGGAAGTGAGGCAGTCTTTACTATAATCTTTTTATGTCAACTATTACAATCATATTTTAACATGTTCAACTGCAAAATAAAACAAAAATTGTAAATACATAACAATCAAATCTTATATGTGGTTCTTTTTGTATATTATGTAAATATTAAAGTATAATAAATTATTTTCTCTCCTAATTAGTATTATATATTGTATTATATATATTTAATTGGTATCTATAAATATATATATACATACGATTCGGAGTTTTGAGGATGCTGAAATGCTAAAGTTTTTCAAGTGCAGTACGTTCAATATTTTTTTTCACAAGAACCGACATCGGATTCTTAAATTCACGTTTTGAGTTTTTTACAGCTTGATTTTGCATATTTTTAGTTTTTTACTGCACGATATTGCATGTTTTGAGTTTTTTACTGCACATTTTTTGATTTTTTACTGCACAAAAATCCGGTCTCTAGTAATAAGCTTCTGTTATTAGAACAACCCAGTAAACAAGGATTACAAAACGGATTAGAGATGTGTTCTGGGTTTGAAGAATAAAATAAAAATTGTAAATACTTAACAATCAAATCTTATATGAGGTTCTGTTTGTATATTATGTAAATATTAAGTTGTAATAAATTATTATTACAATAAATAATAAATAATTATAGTTACTTTAATAATAATTAAAGTAACAAATTATTTCTCCTAATTAGTATTTATATATATACTAATTATATATAATTAAATTTAATTGGTATCTATATATATACATACGTTTCCTGAGTTTTGAGGGTGCTGAAATGGAATTCTAGGGCTAAAAAAAATTTCGACCACATTTTACAGTGTAAAAGCTAAAGTTTTTTCAAAGAACCGACATCGGATTCGAATTTAGCATTTAAAAGAACCCTTAAATACGAAATTTCATCCAAATAGAAAAATAAAAATTTGTAAGCTTCAAAATTTGCCTGACCATATTTGGTAGGCAATTTTTGTTTAAATTGATAAAAACATTAATTACTCATAGACGGTTTAACGTATCGACTTAATTTTTTTATACAAAATATAGGGTGGTAATACACATGAAATGTATTTGGTTTCATCATCCTATCTGGTTTCAAACACAAGTTAAAAATCAAAATGATTTTCAGATTTTCCAATTTTTTTAATAGGTTTTTGTTCATCGAATTTTACATTTATATACCTCAAAAGAAAGCTGAGGCTTTCCTCTTTCCAACGATACCAACCAGTGAATTGCGTGACAAAGTAATGGCGATTTAAACCAATAATCGGTTTAAAAATTTCATTTTCCTCGAATGATATTTTTTGATTTTGTTGAATAAGCGTTTTTTTAAATGTTTTTGAGGGTGCTGAATTAGAATCTGACGTCAATTTTTGTTTGAAAAAATCTATAGAGGTAGTTTGCTTGAAAAACTAATCATAGTTTTAGAATTTAATTAATCTAATTGTAAACCAAAATTTATGGAGCGACTGTATTTTTCCTTAAATCCGCAATCAAAACTATAAATCTTGGTGCAAGAATCGTGTCGATATCATTTTTTAAACTCGAGATAAAAAATAAATTAGTTTAATGCTATTTTATTTTTTTTCTTGGCTCCTAGGGCCCATTGGTCGGAACGGCAAAATACGTGTCTAATATTTTTTGACCAGGAACCTCCAAAAAAATTGCCAACACGATCCGTGAGAGACTGAGTGTCCCCCCCCCCCCTTGTAAGTTTAAAAATGTCTTTATGTCTTACAATTACTTAAAAATTAAAATATAATTCGTATATTTTATGTAATTTATGTAATTCGGTATTGTTACAAAATAAAAATAAATACTTTTTTAAATATTAATTACAGCCCAAATCTACATCACTTGAATTGACATTTTTGTTTTAAAAAATGTGGGATAAAAATGGCAAAAATATTTTATCATAAATTTTTATTTGCAAAAAGATAATTACATATAACAAAAATAAGGTATTGACACAAGAGCACACCAAAATGTATCAGTAAATATAAAACCAGGTGGAGTGAGGTACCCGATGGATTTACCACCGAAGGTTATAAATATGAAAGATACAAAACATTGTTATAAAAAATAATTAAAAATCATAATGTCCTCTGAATTAAAATAATGCAAAATAGAAGCGATTATAAAGTGATTACGGCAGTGGCAAGCCCATTTCACAGTTCCTCTTTCATTATTACACCTTGCTGATGATGTGTAACCTCCACAAATTCAATAATTGCTCGAAATTCCTCCAAAAAACATTTCCCCATTTGGGTGCAAAGGATTCTAAAATTTTCGCCTCGAAGGAAAAGCCCTTACAGTATGGCAAATGATGTGGCCCGATCAGTGTTGCTTCCTTACAATGTAAAATATCAAAAATAAGAAAATAAAGGATTACACCAATAAAAAATCATTGGGTTGGCTCCAGCGAGGAGATATGCAATCAGCGAGGAGATATACAATAGAGCAGTCACGAGTGGAGTGGGGGTGGGATTCGTTCCCCCTCCACTACGCCACCTAAATTTCCAAAGCGTACTTTCTGTGTGTGCTGCGTAATGCCTTTTTGTTCTGCAATTGGATGTAAGAACAACAAGACTGGGACTATAAATGATAAGCAGCTTAGCTTTTATAGGGTAATACCTAACACAAAATTCTTTCATTGTTCCAAGTCAAATTTAGTTCGCGATGGTGTTATATACAATTACATTTTTATAATAAACTCCACGTCAAAAGTATCGCAATACTTTGAAATTAAACTAGACATAAACAATTATTATTAAACTAAATTACAATATTTCTACCAATAAACAAAAAAGTTAGGAAACTTACTTTTTTAATATTTTCTTTTTTTACAATTTCAACTTTTAATTTTTTAATTTATATTTAATAAGACATATTTCCCCCTCTGGCTTGAATGACTGCTTCCACTAGTCTTGGCATACTTGTAAATAACGAAACGAATGATAAACATGGCCTAAGGGAAATTTGAAAAAAATAATCTAAAATTCCATCGTTTGTTATTAACAGGGGAAAACATTGATGTGTCTAATCCTTAATGTCTCTCGTTTAATAAATAATAATTATATAAATATAAACCAAGTATGGATTAAGGTAAAAACCAGGGAAAATCTCGAGAATTATGGGTGTTGCAATACTTTTGAAGGGGAGTTTATTTTACTGTTCAGTGTACGGCGGATTTGTATTACTGCGGAGACTCTCTTTCGCCAATATGTGCAGAAAGGAGGAAAGTTCAACATTGAACATTACTCGTCAAGGGTGGTTGGCATGCTGCACTACTGCAGTCTTTTTAATGAAGCCAATCATTTTGCAGGACATTTTTATTTTTTAATTAGGGCAATAGCCAATAAATATATAACGATAAGAATTAAAAGTCATGCCAGAGACATTAATCAAAAAATACAAGCTAATAATATAAGGAACAAATTTAATAAACTTATATTATTTAAAGGTCATTAAATTTTATAAAATATTACATTCTGTTTGATTCCAATTTTTTTTTTTTTTTTTTTAATTTAAATTATGACTTTTATATTCAATGAAAACCCATTATATTAACAAAGTTTAAGTAAAAAATGATACACTGTGTTTGAAGGAATTTTATTACTTATCCCTGCATCAGCAGCAGTCTAAAATAATGTTGGTAAGTTGGCAACTGGGTTAACTCTGGGTAGCGAAGTGGTGGGGGAATACTAGTCCCACCAGCCTCTAGCTCCGGCCTATTCAATAGCAGCTCTATTTGTATATCTCCTCGCTGGTTGGCTCCACTGTTCCTCCTACATTTAATGTATTGACTTTCGTCGTTCGTATCTTACATCCTAAAATCTGTCAACCGCTTTCGGAAGCCATTAGCAATAATGGCATCCACAAGAGGAGACTACCGCTGATGGTTATGAATGAAACATTCTATGGTAAAACTATCCACAAATATGAAATAAATGTGGAGGGAATTCAGTGAATAAGCTTCTGGTTATCAGCGAAAAAAGTTTCTATCCAAAAGTACATTATAATTGTATAACTCAGATTTTAAAAAAAATAAATAAGTTGGTTGAAGGGTTAAACAAGTTGTAGTATGCTGGAAAATGAAGTAAAAAAAATTGTGATAAAAATCAACCAATAACGAAGGTAAGAAAATTGGAAAAGCTCACTTTTATATAGAACGAAAACGCTATTTATATTTATATACCATTTTTATTTTCCTCGACGCTAGAAATGGCACTGTGAAGAAGACAAAGAAGAAGAAGAAAACGATAAAAATATTTTTTTTAACAAAAAACAAAAGTAAAAATCGAATTGATCGCTTCAAAAAAATGTACTACTACTGATCAGACACTTCCCCTTTTTCTTTTGCGAATATCTCGGAGGTTATAATACTAGAAATATATATAAATATGCCACTTTGAAGGGAATTTAATAAGCTTTAATTATGGGAAGGGCATAAGTTTCCGTGAGCGGAACCTGTTTCGAGATATTATTTAAATACTGAAAAAGGTGATATTTGAACCTCCCATCCACCCCCCGCGGCACCTGAAATTGACATCACTTTATCACTAATACAAAATAAACATTTATAAATACACCATTTAATGCAAATGTTTTTAATTAGGCTGGACTGTAACAATAATCCACCTATAGAACTCTTCTTATGAATGGAGACTGGTAGGATTGCTTACTAAACATTACTAAACAGAGCCTAAGTAGATGAAAAAGAGGAAGTGAATGACTTAGTACTAAGAGGGTACGGGTAGGAAAACGACTTCCAGAAAAGAATATTCAACAGGAATAACAGAAGCATCGAATATAGGAATTAAAACTCTGTGAACAGAAGGCAGTAGATGAAAGACTGACAGAATTGGATAATGTACTCTTCATTTTCTTATCACAATGCATTAATAATTATAAGAGATTTGATTTTGTTAATGAATTATTGATAACGCTGGAATAAGGTATATTTAAAGGTAATGTTTTATATATCGCTCATCCGGTAGAACAATGACGTGACTGTGAAGTTGGATTAATAAGATTAATAAGTCCGAAATGCTCCACAAGCATAATACATCGCTAGAAACATCGACTGAATTGTATTGGCGTCTATCCAAAAATTCATATGATTATTTCTTATACTATAATGTTGGTTGAAAGTATTTTATTTCAGTTCCTCCCTTCTCCTTTAAAAATTAATTTTTTACAGATGCGTCTTTGTTTCACCGGATGAGCGATATAACCCCATCATACATTTATTCTAATTTATATTATATACACAATTGTTTATATAATTTTATTATAATGATTTTATGCATTTCTCACAATCATAGGCGTGCGCAAGGGGGGTGCCAATGGTGCACAGTCACCCCCTGATGACCTGAACCCAGGAACCCCTTAGGGGCCCTTACTAAATTGAAATGTACGATTAAAATACAAAATAGGCTAAATTGAATAGAATTAAACTAAACTAAATAAATTAAACTGGTAGTTAAATAAATCTTATTAAAATAATATAAGATAAAAAGCCAAAAATTGAATTAAACAAACATTAAATGTCTTTAGAACGTTGATTAGATGCTACTATCTATAATTACATGTAAGCATTTAAATTATTCTACCCATTCTGAAGTAAAATAAACTTAGCTATAAATAGTCATTATAATGTGTGCCTGTTATTTGGGAGGAGGCCTCAGCGTGCACCTCCTCGTAAAAAGGAATGCACTTCATATTATTATACTAGGATCTACTATTAGGCTACAATTACAATGGATAGTTAAAAAATATTTTTTTTTTTTTATTGAAAGTTTATTCTATCTTCTATCCCAGAAGGTTAAATTCAAATGCCATTAGTCTCACTCTGTTAAATTTGAAATAATATTTGAAATTGTCTCTTGTCGCCCCTTGTGGCGTTCATCACGGTTTGTTTTCTCATCAGATATTAACAAAACTGGAAGATCAGACTTCCAATAATAATCATCGCAATTGTCCATCTTTGCTGAGAGACAAAAATGTACAGGCTGTTAAAAACCGCGCACAGTGTAACCAGCTTAATCTGAAGAATGTGTCAGAACTTGCGCATTTACATGATTTTATTATTTATTTACGAATTTATATTTTTATTAAATCACATATTTATATTTATTATTCATTCACTAACACCAATGACAAATCCATATATTTATTTAATGATCATTTAGGTGTAATAGACAAAAGGACGGAGTCAGTTGTGAGCCTGAGAAGAATGACAGTAGTACCAACCGAACCAACACGGTGCGAAGTTATGGACCATTTTCATTGAATGAAACACTTGAAACGAGTACGACAAATAATCCTCTTACTGAAGATGAGATGAAAAAGTCTGTAATATATTTAGAGGCCAAAATCTTCAAAATAATAGCTGGTGCTACTTCTCTAAGGTGATGGAATTTTTTTATATATTAATGTTCCTATGAAACATTTTATCAAGAGATTGGACAAATAGTTTTATATAGTTATTTATATAGAGGGTTATAGTGAAAATGTGATAAAAAAACAACAACTTAAATTTCACAACAGTACGCGGTTTTTAGTGGTTATTTTACGGGACTTGATTTGAATTTCATATATGAGGTTGAAAAGAGTACCAACAAACGTGGTTTGACAGAAAAGTATCCAGTTTTGTTTTCACCCTCTTTGTTTTTTGAGTCACGAATCTGATGTTTACAGGCAAATATTTTACCCGTTTTTAATACACTTTTATTAACTTTACCTGTAACAGAATCTTGCATTGTAATTTTCATCAATTTCCAGAAATCTGATTATCTTGAAACTTGGCACACGTGTCAAGGACCAATGACAATACAATAATTGCACAACTTTATTCTTATGTTCTATTTTAGTCCAATCGAAATACCCCCCAAAAGGGGGTCTGCGTTGCAAAAGTTGGAGTAGTAGGTTTTATGAGTCAGTATGGTCCAATTGGGCCCTGAGAATAAAATATCAAAAATGTGACTACATTTGATCAGGATTTTTTTTTTGGGGGGGGGGGGGGGGGGGCGAAAAAAAACCCAACATTTTTGCAAAATACATATACAAAAATGCTTTAAATCAAAAAATGTGTTATGTACAAAATTAAAGTTTATTAAATTGTCCGTCTAACGACACCTCTTAAGCTGAATTTAATTTAGGCGTTAATTAAAAAAAGTTTTGGTTTTGGTCATGTTTAAGAGTCTATTACACAAAAATGGCTAATCCAATAAAAAATTTTGTATACAAATAATTGTAGATCATTAGATTTTGTCCACGATAGGATATAAATTCATATTACGTAGGTTTATATAGTACTTGATAATAAATACCATTGATATCGTTTAAAGACTAAGAATTAAGAAAATAAATTATAGTTTAAAAAAAAATTTAAAAACACGCTTTAATAGCAAACCGAAAGAAAAAGAAGAAAATAATTTCTATTTCATAAAAGCTTGTGTTATGCTGATAGAAAGCCAGATAATGAAATGAAATGAAATGAAAATAGCCCTTTATTTATGCAAAAGAAATTGTATACAAATTCAACAATAAATATTCAGAATATGAACAGGAAAAAATATATAAAATCAAAATATTGAGTTTTTGTTTAGAACATTTGTTCTATAAATATAAATCATATACATTTTTTTTTTCTTCCTTTTTTTACATGCATAGGCCTTCCCTTTCGGGAGTAATAGTCAGCACTTCCCGGGGTGACTGGCCCTATTGGGATGTGAGTTCGTTCCACTTCTTCTTCCAAACGTCTCTGTCCCTAGCAGCTCTCCACCAGAGGGGTCCTGCCAGCAGTTTAAACGTGTCGCTCCACCTTTTCTTTGGGCGCCCTTTTCCTCTTTTTAGGTCATATGGAGTCCATTCAGCGACAATTTTCGACCATCTGTTTTCTTCACACCGAAGAAGATGCCCAGCCCACTTCCATTTGCTCAGTCTTATCCGCCTGAGTGTGTCTGTGAGCCCTGTTTCTTTCTTGATCTGGATAGTTCTCACCCTGTCGCTTTTCCTCACCTTCATAATTGACCTTTCGATGTTGTTCTGCCACACCTGGATCTTCCTCTCTTGAGCTTTTGTCAGAGACCACGTTTGGCATCCATAGGTAACCGCTGGGCTTATGCAACTGTCAAAGACCTGTCTTTTTAGCTCCATACTTATATTGCCTTTCATAATATGTTTGAGGAACCAAAACTTGTTCCCACCTAGTGCCATTCTCCTTTGGATTTCTTTTGCTCCTCTATCTGCAAAGGATACCATCTGACCCAGATAGATAAACTCCTCTACATATTCCAAACTGTAGTTGTCTATTTGGCATTCTTCTTTTTCTCCATTCGTCATCAGTTTCGTCTTTTTGTAGTTAGGGTAAAGACCAATTTCTTCACATAATCTTAGAAGATGCTTGAGCATTTCCCGCAATTCTCGCATATCTTTGGCAAACAGCACAATGTCATCGGCAAAACGTAAGCTGCTTAACCATTTACCATTTATTTTTATTCCCATGTTTTCCCAACCAAGACGCCAGAATACCATCTCCAGCACAAGAACAAATAAAAGTGGGGATAGCGGATCTTCTTGTCGCACACCCTTCTCAACACTGAAGCTTTGTCCTCTCTTTTCTGTTATGATATATGCAGACATTTCTTTATACAGCTCTATAATTATCTTTACATACTTTTCCTTTATTCCTATTGTCCTGAGGGCTTTAAATATTTCGGTATGTAAAATGCTGTCAAACGCTTTCTTGAAGTCGAGAAAACAAAGGTATAGAGAGAAGTTGTATTCATTTGCCTTCTCGATAATCTGGTTTACGGCCTGGATGTGGTCCACTGTCGAAAAACCTTTTCTAAATCCTGCTTGTTCTTCGTCAACACATTCCATAATTCTTTTGGTTTTATTAACAAAGTAATTCAATTTATAGTAAAAAAGCGTGGGGTGCGTGATATTAAGTGTTAAAAACATAAAATTTTTGTAAATTTAATATCACGCACCCTTATTATTGGTAAATACTTAAAAAAGTAGAGTTATTATGGAAATAATAATAATAAAATCTCAATGATGTCCCGTCCCTCCGTAAAAAAAGTTTGTTGCACCCCACGCTTGTTTACTATAAATTGAATTATATTGTTAATTACTTAAGTTTTACTTTAATTATTTAAGTATCAAATATGTAGGACATTTTTTCTAGTTTAATTGTGTAAATAATGACTTGTGCAAAAAAAGTTTACATTTCGGGATATAGACGAAAAAATAAAAAAAGCGCTAACATTTATACAAAAAAATGCCCGAAAAACCAAGTTCTGGGCAAAATTTGTGCTCAGCGATCCAAGAAACATAAAGGGTAAGAAAATCAAAACTATAGCGAAACTTTCTTCTGAGCCCTATTTTTTTTTGCTAATACGCCTGGCCTATTGTATGTCCTATTTTTAGCTGTGATGCGGTGACCTCTTCCAATGATTTAGTGTGGTCCATCGTATTATTGATTTGTTAGTGCTTTTCTATGTACTCGGTAGGATCTCGAGAACAACATGAATTTCTCGTTTTACATTTAAAAAATAAATCGTCTGCTTGGAGGTAAAAGTCACTAATTTCCTATTTTTTCCTAATTCGATAAAAAGTAGGCCTTAAGACTCTGTTTAAATTTACTAATATTCTAAATACATATAACGAACTTTCAGCGATTGTTTCAGTGCTGAAGGACAGATTCGCTCAGGTGAAAGAATTGTGATTCACCCAGGATTCAAATTGTCTACGAAGAATCAGCGAAATCCTAGACATGAATTGGCTTTGCTAAAGGTCTTTATAATTATCGATATAATTTACAAACTTTATTAACCCTTTAATGAACTGAACACAATTACCCCCTAGGGTGAACTAAATTGAAATGTACGATTAAAATCCAAAATTAACTAAAGTCAATGGAAGAAAACTAAAGTGACTGAATTAAACTAATTCATTCAGTTTAGTATAGTATGTTATACTGTATAGTATAATAAGTATAGTATGTTATACTGTTGTAAAACATTTTCGTGTTCTTTTATTAAAATCTAAAATTACACAATAATTCCACTTTTTTGCTTATATTTTTACGTATGTATTCAGCATGCATATTAAATGTAAGCCTATTATCTATGATTACACCGAAGCATTTAAAAGGTTATGCGCATTCTGAAATAAATTAAATTTATTTTATTATTATTTTTTTTTTTTGGGAGGAGGATCCCAGCGTGCACCCCCTAATAAAAAGGGCTACGCACGCCTACTATATATATATTTATTTGTTTTATTAATATATATTTATTTATTTACCTTGTCAATGTATCAATTTAAAAGTAATCTAAGGATGAAATACTATCTTGAAATTAGGCATCATTCATTAGTGGTATTTATCAAATTGTTTATTTATCAGAAGTTACTGAACTTTGGCAACAATACCCTTGTTTTATTTTTAGTTAAGAACCCATTATTTTTTGTTTTATTTATTTTTATGAACTTTTTTTTGGGGGGGGAGGGGGTGTTTTCGATAGTTTTGAATAAATATACGTTTTTAATTTTTTTTAAATATAAAGCAGTCTACAACTTTAGATGTACACCTATATGTGCCTAAAAACGCATAATTTAACTATTTGTTTTTTACACTTATAAAAAAAATATTTATAATTATTCAACGTGGAAAATTCAATATGTAACATTAAATGAATATTTTTTTAGATGAATTTACCTTTCGTTGAGAAGGCTAATCTTCAAAAAGCTCCTGTACTCGATAACTTTTTGTTGGAAAGAAATCCATCAAGAACTTGTAAACTAGTTGGTTGGGGACGAGGAAAGACAATGAAACCGCTTGTAATTATACATTATATTTTTACAGTTATTATATTATTCTACTAGAGAAGCTAAAGTCAATTAAACGTCTTTTATAGCCACACTTGAAAACAACTATTTCCGAAATAGGCGTAAAACTTTTTAATTCTTCAAAATGCCGTTTTATCGAAAATACATATAACAGAACTCTTTGGGATGACGACAAGGATCCTTGGTTCTGCTCTTACGATGAGAAAAACAAAGCGATTCCGGTTTGTCAAGTAAGTTATTTCATAATTTATAAAGATACTGTACTGCAATTAGTTAGTACACTGTTCCACATGAAAAGTACCATTGTTCATAAAATTCGTATATTTGCTTTCTAATAAAATTACTTCAACATCCAATTCTTTTGTAATTAATAGTGTAGTTTTCTGTGATAATTGGCTGTAAATATGAAGATTAAAAAATCAGAATATATTTGAAAAAATTATATTACAAATATATACCGAAATTTATGATCATGAAAAAAGAAAAATTACCTTTTGGTACCTGATAATTCCTCCTCAAGTCTTTCAGGTATGATTTATATAAAGTTTGCAATTACGCCATATTTTTTTTATTTTTTATATTCCCTCACGCTCTTTACCAAAAAAGACAAATATTAGCAGCTCTTGCTTATTTTGCTGCTGCTTTAGGTTTACTTAAATTTACTGCGCTGGTAGCAATCGGACATAACGTTGAAATAGGTTTGTACAAACACAGATTCAGGGCAGGGCCATGAAATGACCAATTTATTGTATTACATACATTTTACAATTAGTTTTCAACTTTTACTGAGACTGCCCAACGTCGCACAGTGGGGCCACTGACCAATATTTAAGGTCAAAACCTCCGAAATCGAACTATGTTGAAATTAATTGGAATTAAGTTAATTCTATTGTCCGATATATAAACAAAAATAATCCAATTAAAAGAAGAGCTGAAATAAAAGGTAAACAAGTGTTTATGAACATTGATCTACCACCTTGTGAACTTGTCTGTTTGTTTATTTCGTTTAACGTCACTTTATGCTGCTATGGCTAATCGGACGAACGAACTTGTCTGTTATTTGACTTAAACATAGTATAGTTAAGTAATTTATAACTTCCTTATTTTTAAAGTTCAGACTTTGATTTTAATATGAATTATTTTCAAGCAGATATGTATAATTATGGTAAACTTTTCGAAACTTTTAAGTTATTCTAATTTTATAATTTATGGAACCCTTAATTTCAAGTTTTTTTTTAATGCGATGTCCTAAATAAATTAATTCATATCTTTTATGTTGAACGCAGTTGAATCGCGGGCTCTGTGTGGTACTTTAGAGATACTATCTGGTAAACATAATGTGAAAGAAAAATTTGCCCCAAGTTGGCCCTTTTTGAAATAATGATATTTTACTGATCATTTTCTCAGACTGTTTATTCTTGTGATTCTATTATAAATATTTTAAGACTCGCAAAGAAGGATTAAGACACACGGTTTGTGAAGTGGAGACCTCAGACGTAGTAAACCTTACCCAAATCCAACATGAAATGTGTACAATGATGGATTGGGAAATTAATAACTCTAGCGGATAACAAATCAACTCAAAGGTGCTATGTGTGTCCTCACTTCTAAAGATTTTAATGACCTGAAACAATTTTATGCAGATCCAGTCGATGTTTCACGATTCAATTTCGGATTGCTCATCAAAAAATGGCAAGCTCGAAGAGAGGAGGACAAGCTTGTTATAGCTAAACGAAAAAAAAGAAATTTAAGATCATCTTCATCAAAAACATGGAATTATTGTTGACAATACTAAGCAAGGATTTGGATGCTGAAACGATGGCAATACAGCCAGGACCTTTTTCTGGGAAAAACAAACAAAAGCACGGATAACTGTAGTTGACGCTGAGGTTCTAAATATATTCCACACTATACTTATCAATGACTCTTGTGGGCACAAATAATCGTCAATTTTCAAAATTCACGAAAAAAACAGCGTTGCTGTTTGAAGACAATTAAGACTTTGATTGCAGCACCGCCTACAATTAGTTCCGTACAATTGTTTTATATTTTATATTTCGTTTTCGTTTATTATTATATGTGTTAATTGCTACAAAAAAATTGTTCTTAAATGTTTAGTATAAAAATTATTGTTAATTTTATAATATAAAATGTTAGTTTCAATTATTTTTATTCTCTCTCTCTCTCTCTCTCTCTCTCTCTCTCTCTCTCTCTCTCTCTCTCTCTCTCTCTCTCTCTCTCTCTCTCTCTCTCTCTCTCTCTCTCTCTCTCTCTCTCTCTCTCTCTCTCTCTCTCTCTCTCTCTCTCTCTCTCTCTCTCTCTCTCTCTCTCTCTCTCTCTCTCTCTCTCTCTCTCTCTCTCTCTCTCTCTCTCTCTCTCTCTCTCTCTCTCTCTCTCTCTCTCTCTCTCTCTCTCTCTCTCTCTCTCTCTCTCTCTCTCTCTCTCTCTCTCTCTCTCTCTCTCTCTCTCTCTCTCTCTCTCTCTCTCTCTCTCTCTCTCTCTCTCTCTCTCTCTCTCTCTCTCTCTCTCTCTCTCTCTCTCTCTCTCTCTCTCTCTCTCTCTCTCTCTCTCTCTCTCTCTCTCTCTCTCTCTCTCTCTCTCTCTCTCTCTCTCTCTCTCTCTCTCTCTCTCTCTCTCTCTCTCTCTCTCTCTCTCTCTCTCTCTCTCTCTCTCTCTCTCTCTCTCTCTCTCTCTCTCTCTCTCTCTCTCTCTCTCTCTCTCTCTCTCTCTCTCTCTCTCTCTCTCTCTCTCTCTCTCTCTCTCTCTCTCTCTCTCTCTCTTTTTCTCTCTTAGACAAGGAGGTTCCAATCATATTTTATATTGAATCAGAATCACAGTGGAACATGTGTGTCATGCAAAATACGTATAAAAAAAAAAAATCATCATTATTTATATATTTCTCATACTTAAAAAGATTGGACCCACCTGAACCACAAATTTACGTATCAACTGCTTTTGACCCGTTTTCCTCTCATTCAGTATCGAAAAATTACTGCGAGATGTTTTGACCGCAAATACTGGTCATTAGCCCCACTGTGCGTCGTTCAGCTTGAGGTAAAAATAAATACAGAAACCGTTTGAAGACTAATTGAATTTAAACCCTCATAAATAGGCCATAAATCGGCACCAGGACTACTGTAGACCATAGGGAAGAGTAGAATTCGTTTGGTATTCGCTCGGAAACGTCTTATGTGTCCAGACTGTCAAGCTTCTCTTATCAGACACAATATTTTTTATGATAGTTCACTGGTTTAATGAGCGCTTTTCTATGTCTCAGGAAGGGTTCAATGTTACCTGTTACTTGTAATAACCTTCAGATGATTAGCGAATTTTCAGGGAATATTCCGTGATATGCATAGAAAACTAATAAAAAGTTGCTAATGGGTTCATTAACGGTTTCTGCCTTTTTATAAAATACAATTGTAGCTGCTACCATTGAATTTTAGCTTATCAAGCAAGGAAATGAACGTAAAGATAATTAATAATACTAACTGTTTGTTTTTGTTTGTTTGGTTTTACAATATTCAATTATTTATTAAAATATGAGTAGTGGTGAGCTTTGTAATCTAAGTGCAAACAAAAAGCAGCACAGAAAATAAACTGTTTTTTTACATGGCTGTGGGTCTATACTTTTTTGGTGTAAGGTTTTTTTTCACAGTAAAAGATGGAATAATTTGACAAGCTTTATAGATGTTGCTCGGATTGAAACTTTGTCGACAGTTTCCTTATCAGAAATTTAATGGAAAATATTTATTTTTTTCATAACATTTGTAGCTAGGACCTATCGTTTAGGAGCTATATTGATTTACATTTAAAAAAAATGTAACATTTTGAAACACTCTAGCTCAATTGGTGTTGCTCATATAGAAACTTTGCGGATAGTTTTCTTATTAGAAATTTAATAGAAAATATGTTTGTTTAGTAGCATTTGTCACTAGGACCAAGTGTTAAGGATTTATATTGATTTGAATGAAAAAAGTCACGTTTGCAACCCCTATATTCTCTCAACTTTGTTTATTTCAAATAATCATTGATCATTCAATTAATTTAATTATTAATTTGTCATTTGTTCCCTTTAATTCTAACCTGTAAATTGGTAACAGCAGTAGATTTTAGATAAACATATGCATGATCTATTGTTTTTTCCCAAAAATGGAGAAATTGAGTTGTTTTTTTTTATTGCATAATTCAAGCTGCCTCATTCAAGGGCAATGAGTAATGGATGAGATATGGATGACAATGAATCCATTCAAAAAACAATTTTACAATGAAAGTAAAAGTAAAAATAAACCAATAAAGTAAAAGAAAATTAAAATAAACAGCCTCTAAGTATACAAGAAATAAAATAAGGTGGGTTATAAGAATGTGTGGAACTCGATAATGAATGAGCCAGAGGGCTGTACTGGTTGGAAAGGTTTTGATGGACTTTTGAGGATTTAAGTAGTATGAAGTCAAGGACAAAAGGTACATTGAGATTATTATGTAGGGCAAAATGATTTATTTAGAGAGAGGAAGCGGAGTGGGCAGTGCCATCTGTTGATACTAATTTCAACTGAATAGATGTTTGTTTTTGAAGTTGAATATACATATTTGCACGGATTTGGGGAGGACATATAAATTATTTTTATATGAAAGCTTAGATCCTGTTTGTTACCTTCTTTGATCAATGTTGAGTGGTAGGGATTGTCTGCCTTTTAACAATCAACTTCTGATGCTCAGCCATGATGGCTTGTCTTAATTTTTAATGTATACATAAGCAAATAATTTTAGTGCATAAGCTAAAACTACATTTCTTTAATATCATATCTAAATTTTTAATGTCTTTTTTTTTTCATAGAGTGATTCTGGAGGTCCATTGGTGTGCAATAATAAAGTCGTCGGCCTATTGTCTTGGCTAAAATCTCCACTTTGTTACTACAATAAAACCGATTTCCTTTATCAGCGCCCAATATATTATTGTAGGATCTACTTGGACCTGGTTTGGGTTCGAGATGTTCTAGGAGAGAGCAGTACACGAATAAGTGTCCATATTGAGGATGATGCTAACTCCAGTATTTCACTCGGGGCATCTAGATTCGGAGTAATGGTCTTAGCAACCATAGTAAGCTTGATCTTTATTAACGTATAAAAAAAATTGAAAATAAAATCAATTTGCTTCACTGAATGATTTTTATTTTAAAATTTATAATAACAGTAATTTCTGCCAAATCATTACACCCAAAGCCCCTCCATAAAGTAAATGAATGTTACCTGTAAAAATAAATAATGTATTAATTAAAATTAAAGTGAAATAGTCTCAAAATGCTTTCATACTTTTGTGAATGATTATTACCAAATATGTAATTGTATTGAGGTGAGTTGAAAAATAAATATGACTGACATAAATGAGAAACTTGATAGTAATAAATCTACTATAGTTATAAATCAGTGACACATAATATTAATGCTATTTATGTCTAAGTGATAATCACACACACACAAACACACATATATATATATATATATATATATATATATATATATATATATATATATATATATATATATATATATATATATATATATATATTTAGAGTGGACATAAAGGTTTATTTAATTTTTATTCGCATACCTGTACTGTTTGCTCCCTTGAGCATGCTTGTCACAAAGGCTCTCCTTGGAGGTAATGCTAAAATTCCAGCTTCACAAACAAAGCTTGCAATCCCTTTAGGAAACAAATTCTTTGTAGCTGAGATCCTTAAACCTAGTCTTAGGACACACAGTCCATCACCAGTCATCTTGCAAGGATAACTAAGCATGCTCCAACCATAGGCCTAATTATAATTATTCAATATTAATACTGTTGATTTATTGTCTTTTATTTTTTATTGGATGTAATGCCTAATTTTTAAAATCAAAATTCTAGAAATAATACACAATAGATGAAGTAGCCCCATCTAATGATGTTTTGAGTAATCTTAGAACTTGATAGTTAGAGCTAAAAGATTTGTACACCAATTAAAAGTTAGTATTTCATAACACAAGTTTCAGTACCCTATTAGCCAATGCTTTAAACCTCTTTTTTTTAGTAACACTTTTAAGTATTATATTACTCATTTTCATATTATATATTAATATAGATAATAATGATAATGATGCATTATAATCGGCTTAAGGGGAAAAAACCAAGAGTATATACACAAACTTACTAAGTAAAATTAATGCTATTGGACAATGACTAATAAGCATATGAAGGGTCATGGGAAAAAACCGAGATAGTCCACTGATTTTAATCAGGTGGAATCATCTGATAGTACAAGAAGTGTACTTGATTTTTGTATATCGATTTTAGAAGTCAAATCAATAAGAAAATAGTTAGAGGAAGAAACAGCTGAAGTCCTGAGCATCAAATGCAAAGCCACTGGAGAATATTCCGCCATTGTTGTTTTGAAAATTGATTAAATATTTTCGTTTTTTAAAAGGACAATGTTTCTTCCAGTTAAAGTCTTGGGATTTTGGCTGTTTCAGTCAGTGTCTAACATATTTGTCGGGAGGTTAGAGACTGTATCTTGACCCTATCTACTCTAACCATTGAAAGTTTTTATTAAATTGTACAATATAGAACCATGGTGGTTTGGGCTCATGGTGGGGTTGAGATATGGTACCAACATTATGCCCAAAGCCACTGAAGAATATTAATCCTTATTTCCACTTACTGGCTTGGTTGGACCACCATGGTTTTTCCCTGTGACCCTTCTATTTACTGGTCACAAACAAATAAGCACTGGACTACAGTTTTTTCTCTCACAAACAATAAGTAGTTTGGTGATGCCTCATTATTTCTGGTGCATTAAGAATTACTTTTTGGTTTTGAAATTTTGTGTATAGGTAAACGATTATCTGGGTAAAGAGAATATTTTTTGAGAAAATAATTTTTCACTTTTTGAAGATGGATCACGACTAGTTAGAATTTAAATTTCATTTTTCTTAAAATTGACTAGGTTGGACTTCTAGGACTAGGTTTTTTCCCCCTTGCCTTTCATATGTTACAATTTTATTGCAAGGAAAGTAACTATATCATTAAAAAAAACTTACAACAACTCCGTTGATGTACCAAACAAGAGAAGGTGGTGGATTAGATGGTGAAGCTGTACAGATAGCTTGTATA
The DNA here is from genome assembly GCA_003667255.2 of Euschistus heros. Taxonomy (NCBI): domain Eukaryota; kingdom Metazoa; phylum Arthropoda; class Insecta; order Hemiptera; family Pentatomidae; genus Euschistus; species Euschistus heros. The sequence goes on along the minus strand of RCWM02000032.1, from coordinate 170,959 downwards.
ACTTCGCCTTCTTCATAAGATGACTTGATACCACTTATAACAGGTCCGGATGTTGGATAAACTGATTAAAATTTTCTTTATTTATTGTTTTCATAAATAGGCATGTACTTTGCTATGATTAATAACTTAAGAAATTTTATATCTGTGCAACTCAAATTGTTTACCAACCTAGGTTTATTATTTTATCCTTTTCTTAAAATAGACCATGAATGAATAATCTTATAAGCTTAAAATCACACCAAATAGAGGTTGTCTATTCAATTATTAATAAAATTATATTATATTATCAATAAAAAAAGTATATGAGATGTAAAAAAAATAATTTTTCGGTACCATTTAATGTTTAAATTTTTTAATTAACTAACTTCTATGGTATAAAAGTAATTGTATGAATTTCAGGAATCTATTTATTGAAATTAGAATTCATTTTTCATCACAATGCTACAAGTATTGAACTTTGCAAATTTTAAATTATAATCCCTGTTACTCTTTACAAACTAATTTACAAAATTAATGTAGTAAGATTTTTGTGAACAAAGAGTAATTTAGTGATTACAGTTCTGAAACAATTATAGTCCCTCACTTTAAAAAAATAAAATTGTTTTATTTACTTTGGATTTAAGATAGGGAATAGAATATTTATATATATTTTATCAATGTTCAGTTAAATGATTCATATTTTATCATCGATTAGAAATTAATCACCGATTATGATTGTTATGGGTTTAATTATTTATGTCATAAGCTCAGGACTAATGAAAGATACCAGTCAAGAGTTGAACACAGTAGTAGTAAATATTTTTTTGTTGATAAAACATTTTAATTATATTTAGCAATATGTTTTAAATAATTGTTTTTATGAGAACATACAATCAAAACATTAATTTTCCTGTGAGAAATATAGGAAATAAAAATGAATTATATAGATTACCTAAAACTGATAAACTCCTCCTTATAACTTTCCGCCTTTTTTCTAATTCTATAACAACATGGCAAGTATATGATCCACTGCTGGTGACATCAATTTCCGTTAAATTTATGTCAGTTGATTCACAGATGTAATTCTGGTTGAAAAAATATTTAAAAATACATGATGAGGGTATCTCATTATAAATATCTTTCAATCTATGTTGATGTGATGTTAAAACATATGACTATGTTAAAAGATTGCAAACATAGAAGCAAGCCATAAAGTATGTTTGTTCTGAGGAAACGTTTTAAACTTAAATCTTTGGTGTTTTATTGATTTTCATTTCCATCATATCTAAAGTACAAATTCCAAAAAAAAAAAAAAAAAAAAAAAAATTCAAAATAGGTCCATAACTCAGACCAGCTTCTTCTAGTTTGTGCACTACTAGTGAGTTACTCTTGTTTAACATCACAATGAGGGTACTGCTCATAAATTATTCCACCACTCTTTCTAAGAATCATCTTTTAATTGTGACACTGAAGTTGTAATTTGAGGCCTTTGAGGAGAAACTTGTAATACCGTCTGAAGCAACCAAAAGATAATTTTATTTTTTCTGAATTATTGTTCTATCCTTAAGTATACCTAATATTATTACCCTTTACTACATCTTCTAGGATACAATCTATGATTATTTTGAACTAAATTACTGTTTTTCATTTTCTATTCTTGGAAATAATTCTTTATTCTCAATGTACTAGAGCTCACTTTTTGATAAACATAAAGTATTAAGTCCCTAAGAAAACTTTAAAGCACCATATTAAGGAAAATGTGATTGGAAGATTTGATTTGCTTATATCCACTCTCGAGAAATAAAACAAAGTAGTATTAAGATCTTCCTTACTTATCTTTTCTATCTGCTGGATATTTAAATGTTTTAGATTCAGATCTTAAAATAAAATTTCCAGGCAATGCAAAAATGTCAGTTTTAATTAATGTAGATCTTAGAACAATTATATATTAATATACTGGTTTGTTATTTTTGCATAACTTGTTAATAATTAATTACTATTTTGTAGATTGTTTAACTATTTTTTGATATTTACAACTGTATAAATTATATACAATAAGTAAATTTGATTACTATGACATGTCAATAACATGTAAAGAACTACTCACTAGTAGCAATAAATTTTTGTTTTAAAAAAAAATCCTTTATAAATAAAGATTTAGCAATATTTATTTTGTATACGAAAATAACTAATGAATCTGATCTTTTGTTGATTTCAACCCACTTATAATTTCTGACTTCAATATTTTCATTTTGTTTTCTGTTATATGAATAAAAATGTTTTTTTTGTTTTTTTCTTCAAATATTTAATACTACAAATAAAAATGTACTCGAATAATTTATTTATTTGAACATAAATATATTATTCCATTAATAAAAATACATATATTACTTGAACAATACACAAGTTATTATCAGGATCTAAGTCATTTTTAATGAACTTTCTTTTTAGTATAATTTTCATTATTATCAACTTGGATAATTTATAATTAAAAAAACCTCTAATTAATAACCAATGATTGTATAATAAATAAATAATATAGTTATCAAGAAAAGAATCACTCAAATGATGGACAAAAGAAACAAAAAATGAAATAAGACAAATAAAAAATCCAAATAAACAATTATTTATAACACTGGTTTGCATAGGTGTTTATATTAGAAAAAGTATGTGCATATATTATAAATCATAATTAAATTTGTGCATAAATCATAATTAACAAATTAAAAAAATTAAATTATTTGAATAGGCCTTACCTTCTCTCGGTTTTTATTTTCCCTTAAAATCTGTGTTACATTTAATTTATTTTTTCCTGAATATCTGAAAATACATTACACTCATTCAAAGAAAAATTATGTCTAACTAATAATGAACCACTTTTTTTCCTTTGTTTTCATCTAAATACCTGCAAAGCTCTTTGCCATCTTTATACCATTTCAAAAAATAAAGATTGTTAGTTTTTACTGGACATTTTAATTTAAATGAGCTCCCAAATGTCACATGTCTTGTATGTGGGTGAATTTCAGAAATGCTCTTAGAATTTTTAGTCCCTATATAAAATAATGTGTATTACTTATAAATGTTTATTATTCAGGAACATAATACTGCAAAGTAACTAATATAATAATCAGAAGGTGAAAAAAATATTGAATTTTCTTCCATTACTACATACACATTTTATAAAACTTAATTAATACATCCTAATACTTATATATTTGACTTAAATACTCACAAAGAAACAAGAATATTAATAGGATTAAATAAACAGTATTGAGTGCCATCAAGGCCCACTCAAATTTACTGGACACAGTAGCCAGTGCAATGACTTACTGCACATGCTCGATATTCTTTGAACCCCAAAATTAATGACTTTCAACTCCTTTGTGTCAGAATAACAATGGGAACACCTTACTGAAGAGCGTTCAACAATGGTTTCATTAAAATCAATGGCTTTATTTCATATAAAAAATATGATCAGTGAGAGGAAATTTAAATATAGTTAATCCCACATCAAGTAACATTTATTCACAGCCAAAAATACTTCTCATTACATACATGAACACATATTTACATCAATAAGATGAACTTAAATATTTTCAGAATGTGGTAGTAAATCACAGTTAAAAGGTAATATTTTTTCTTATAATGCACATATAAAATTTTTAGCATTACCATAAAGCAAAATAAATTAAATTACGGTATATTTTTTTAAATAATATTTGTTTTTATAAAGTAATGCTAAAAATTCATTTTATTTTCAGTACAATTTATAATGTGCTGTTAATATAAAGTAGACAAACACAATTTTGTAATATATAACATAAATAAAGCAGCACATTGTAAATTTTCAATTAATATAAAAAAATTCTAAACAGTTTGTTGTGGTTGTGTTTCATCAATACTGAGTGCTCCGTTAACATAGGAATTTGTTTCTTTCTTTATATCAGTTTCTTCTTTGTCCATTGCCCAAGGCTGTCTTTCTGCTGATGCAAATACAACATAGAATACTGCTCCAATTAAGTAGAGTGTTGCTGCTATATAAAAAACAGCAGCCCACTCTTCACCAGTCTGAAACAATTTGAAACATTTTTTTTTTTTGTAGAATATTTTATTTCAATGTTAGGGTTTGAACATATTCTGCATTATTGAACCAAGAAAATTTTCTATTATACAAAGTACTAAGAAAAAAGTAAGCATACTTACTCTATGAGTAACTATAAAACCAGTAATGAGTGGACTCAAAATTCCAGGTAAGGTTCCAAAAGTATTTGAAAATCCCATTAGAACACCTGCATGCTGTGGCCCAATATCAAGATGATTGACTCTGAAAAAGCAAACATATATTTCTAGAAAAACCTTTCTTTGATGAATCCTAGCTAACATTAGTTAGCAACTCATTTACAAAAATTTTTAAGGCAGTTAACCAAGATTTCTTCTAGATATAGGATAGGAAGTAATAATTAAATTAGTTATTTCTTTACCCAAAAGCTGGCCAGGCAAATGCTCCAAGGCCAACTGCTAATACCAAACAAGTTGTCACACCAGCAGGAGTCATAAGATGTGCTGCTAGTAACATGAATACAGTTTGGGAGAGAAATGCAGTGCAGTTGAATGTTTTTCTAACCTATATACAAAAATAAATTAATGACAAATAAGTGTTAATGCATTAACAAATTGAGGTTAAAATGACAATAATTTGACTCTTTAGTAAAAGTATCAGCACAATAATTAGAACTATGATAGCAAGTTAAGGATTTGATTGGCAGAAATTATTATTATTGTCTGTTTTGATGTTTACATGGATTATATAATATTATGAAAATAACAGCCGGGGCAGAAAAATCATGATTTATTCTAGAATTTTCAAAAAATGAGATTGATTATACATATATATATATAGCTCAATACTTACGTTTGTTACAGAAAGAATTTTTTTGTTGCAAAGCCAATCTGATAATCTACCTGCAAACTGCATAATAATTGCCATTACAAGATATGGGAGCGAAGCCAAAATGCCAGCCTTTGTCAAGTCAAAGTTCAGAGTATCTAAAATCCATACATTTAGATTAAAATTAAAACATTTGAATTGGAATTAAAATAGTACTGACTGGCAGTAGTTGAATCAACTAAACTTTTCTCAACCAGAAAAAAAGACTGATAACATTGGAGAATATATATATTGTTTGTTCCATTGGAACATGGTACTACCAGGCATAAAGGTGAGGAGCAGTTTTGTAAGTAGAAATGTCTAAACAATGTGGAATTCAATAAGCCAAACATTTTTGCATATACATCCCAGTCATAGATTCTTAACTGTTCTACTTCATTACACCATTGGTTTATTTACTACAAATAATTTATTTACTTGGGAACTAGGAAATTAATTATAAACAACTGCCAGGAGCCCATGCTCTTTTGGATTTTCTTCAGTTAAAAAAAAAAAATAAATAAAAAAAAATTAAAAAAAAATAAAAAAAAAAAAAAAAAAAAAAAAAAAAAAAAAAAAAAAAAATAAAATAAAAACAGAGTGCATATTTTAAATTTTAAAAATACACATTATGAACGAAAATAGCTGATGGGGACATAGCAGACTTCAAACCTCTAGGTTGTAATTGCCTCTCCTTGCCATCTCTTCAATATCCTCCCTACAATTAGAATACCTACTAACTGTGAAATCTACTATATTTAATATATCAAAATCTAGAAAGAAATTCAATAAATCTTAAATCAGAATACAAATTCTTCATTAGGAAAAGTTTTGCTAATCATAATAGGATTTTTATTCATACCTTTCATGAAAGTTGGAAGCTGGGTTAATAGGGTGTAAAATCCCCAGTTTTCACAAAAGTGAGCCACAACTATAGCCCAAAGTGGCATTGACTTAAAAAATTCTTTCCAAGGATGAACAACCTGTGGATTTCATAACCATTGTTACTGAATTGGAAGCAAAAAAAAAAAATAATAATCAATTATAATCCTCTACTTGTTCATATTATTTGGAAACAGTATTTTTGTATTTTGCACCAACAATATAATAAATAATAATAATAAAAAAATACAATAACCTCATTTGTCTTCACATCTCCCAGATGTTCTTTGAGATACTTATGTTCTTCTGGGGTCACATGTATATCATCTTCAGGATTGTTCTTTACAATGTAATACCAAGCACAAGACCAAATGAGACCAACAACACCTAAAATTAATTTGTATATCAAATTATGCTTCATAGTCTTACAAAAATATATCAATGAATAAAAACTTTTGTTCATCTATGAATCATTAGGAAAACTTTAATTCACTCTTACCACACATACTACTTAGTGAACTTATATATCCAATCATTTTCAAATATCAAGGAAGTTTTTAACTTGTGGGCTCCCCGTACAAGGGGAGGGTGTGATGTTTAAGTGTATGATTACTAAATTAATATTTTCTTTTTATTTCATATCATTGGCTACACAGCACCTTCTCTCCTCAATATGAATTAAGACAATTTATTCACTAGCTCTTATATCTATTGATATATCATGCATGGACTTACTGGAATAAGTAAAAGAGCATAAAAGCTTGCAATAACAAAATTATTGATAACAATTATTTATGAAAACTTTTAAACTAATCAGTATAAATGGGTTAAATGATACAAACATGACTTAGGAAAAAAACGTTCATTTGTTGTGTAAAATGAAGTTTTATCTTGATTCAGAAATTATTTAACATACCTGTGACATAAAATATAGAAGGCCAGCCAAAATTTTCAGCTAAGTAACCAGACATTGGCATTGCAATGACTGTCCCGACATAGCTGCCAGAAAATGCAAATGAAGCCATCGATGCTCTCTCACAGGGTGGCGCCCATTTTGCCCAAACAGTATGTATGCATGGATAAGTAACTCCCTAGGATTAAAATTTGAGATGTATTTTCTTTAAACTGAAGTAGGTAAATATACAAAAAAAGTAACTGAAAAAGAAGTTAAAAAAAGGAAACTGATTTTACGAAATGCAGACAGTATTATATTCATTATTTCATTACTATTATGCACCATTTTTCATGTTAAATGTTTCTGGTTTTATTTGATAAGCTAAAATTAGAATGAATTTTTTAAAACTATCTTTTACAAACAAACTATAAATGAACAAATATGTATTGTAATTTAATCAAGAATATAAAATCAATAAATCATTCATTGTTTTCATGGATATATATTTTCTTCCTAAGAAATCCTTTGAAAAGATCATTTATTGGTTGGTACAATCCATACAGAAGCTTAATACAAACCTTAAAAATGAACTATTAACAATTCAAACTTAATTTAAGGGAAATATAAAATAACTGATATAAAATAAATCAAAAATTCCAATTTCTAGAAAAGTCTGGTAATAATATATATATATATATATATATATATATATATATATATATATATATATATATTTTTTTTTTTTTTTTTTTTTTTTTTTTTTTCCCCCATAGACCTTGTAGATTTTTTTTTTTTTGAAGATCTTTGGCCGCCTTATAAACAATCATATTGTAAAGTCCCTTCTATTGGGATGATCCAGCAGGAAAATCATATTAAAAATACATACAAAAAGTATGTTTTAATTCCTTTAGTTTCTTATTTTAATTGAATTAAAGACTTATTTTAATTTAAGAAAATATTGAAACATTGAATAATCACCTCAAACAATCCTTCTATTATCCTAAGGATGACTAGTGGGTAATGTGATGAAGTACTGACAGCTAGTGGAGTGATTAGGGTTAAGAATGCAGTTGTTGTAACACCTAATCCATAAACAGTTGCACCTCCATACTTGGTACCGAACCAACCGCCAAGAAGTTGGGTGCAAAGGTAGCCATAAAAAAAAGAACTAAGTATCAGTCCTTGCGTTTTAGAGTCCCAATCAAAGTCTGGTTCCTGAAACAATTATAAGTATTACTCAAACTTATTGCTCTCTTTTTTTCTTTCCTTTCTGAAACAATATTAAACTCCAATCAATGAATACCTTTGAAAGCAAGTTTAATAAAAGCAAAATATTAAAGTAAAAAAAAAGTATAAATGATTGAAGAAAAACATTAAAATTAGATATTTTAAAATTTTCTAAAGTATTTAGAATAAAATTATTGAAAGTGAACTTTTTCACAAAAAATTATGCTTACAAATTTGAATACATTAACAATGAATGTAGGAAATGGTTCAAGATGGTTAAAGAAGGTAGTTAAAACAAAGATAACTTTGACTTTTAATTACTGGTTGCTATCTTTAAAACTTAATATGGATGACCTCTTTATAAATATATCATAACCACAAATGATGATTGGAATAAACATCTGATTAAGAAAGCAAAAAAACAAGAATTTTTTTTCTTTTCTTTTTAAAATGCATATTTGTATCGTCTAGATGCAAAACCGGCCAACTCCTCAATTTTGAGAAACACATTTTTTCTGTTTTCTGAGTCCTAAGATACATGTTCCACCTATTGGAAGAAAGAAACCTCACCGAAATTCGTCAAATCCTTGTTAAACCTGCGTTTGAAAATCACAGTGTGCTGCAAAACCCGCCAAATCCTTCCGTCAGTGAGTTTTAAAACCGGCCATCTCCACATCCGCTAGATCGCACAGCTGTTCCAGATTAAGATCTCTTATCACGTAACTATCAGTCTGCTCCTGCTTTTCCTGTAGTTAACGTTAATGCCCTCATTGTTCAGTGCACTTTGTTTTCGATCTTTATGGAGAAGTTTGTAGAAGAAGTTCCAGATAATTTAGCAAGAAAGAGACAAAGTGACCCTGCATTCTCTCGGAAAGAGGAACGGTGTTCAAGCCAGGAAGAGACTACACAAATCTTGATTAGAAGAGTCCCAATAATGCCCTCCTCAAACCCCCTGCACTATGGCACTTCAAATTCACCCCAACGAAGAGATGTTTTCATAACCAAACATAATAATAAGGTGCTAGGTTCAAGAGGAGGTTTTCTACAGATCTGAGTTTGGAGCATGCAAGTCTGTCGTAAAGAGTAAGAGAAGCATCACAACCAATAAAATTCCGACCGTGGTTCCAGGTACTGTGGTGAAGTCTCTGAAACTGCGATATCCAAAACTTATTGGTGAAACATTTTGGGCACAACTGGGAGACTGAGGACCGCTTGATTTTTTACAAGAACGTCGTAGCATCAACTGCTCACGAAGGAGGAAGCAGAGAAGTAGATGGAAGGGATGAAGAAGAACATCAGGAAGAAATGTGTGAGCCCTTTGGAGACGATAGTGCCACATGAGTACAAGTTTCTGAATGATTATATTTTTCTAAATTAAGTTTTTCGGAACTTAATTACTTTAAAAACAATTCTCGCCAGTTTTCTGTATAGATGCTTGAGTTACACCATAACATTTCAGAGTTCAATTTTTTCAAATAATATTCACTTATTCAAGAAAGTTTTGTTCATTTGCATCCCAAAAAATCTAGTGATAAATTAGTGAAACCCACCCAAAAAATTAGTGATATTTCGGTTCTAATTCGTAGCAAAACCGGCCAACTCCAAAATGAGTTGCAAAAGTGGCCAAATCCAAAATAAAAAATTGAGTAACTCACCCCCTCCACTCGCCCCTTCCATTTCAAAAAGTACTTTCAAACACACTACCCTTGGGCCACTAAAAACCGAAGAGATTTTGTTCCTACTTCGTTTTTGGCGAGATGTAACAGAAAATCAGCTTTCCTGAAAAATTTTGTTTTGCAACTAGAAGACACATTTATTATATCATATATTAATTTATAAAATAATACTATCTCTATTGAGCCATTTTAAGATGTTCTGACCAATGAAGCCATTAATATTAATCAAATTATCGTCATACCTGATCTTGAGATGGAAGAATTCCCTCATCTTATAGGAATTTTTCTACTGTTAATTCATAGGATAAATACACAGGAAATAGGAAAATAGAAAGAATTATGGAAACATAAAAAATAATATTTAATTTTATTTTATGTTCTATTTAATTAATATCAACAATTTATTTCCTTCATTGTATATTTAATTGTTTATAATAAAAAAATGTCCAAAATTTATAAAATAACTATGTCAAAATTGTTTAAAGAATACGGTCTTCAAGCGTATGAATTACAATAAATATCCTCTATACACGTCAAATACTGCAGAGTGATTAAATTGGCAGGAAAGAAGTACCATTTGTTTTTCAATTTATCATAAAATGATATCATTGAAGAAGGAAAATACTTGAAATTTTCTAAACGTTTTGAAATTGTAGTTAGTTACACAACATTATTTCATCACCAAACTAGTCAGGAAAACTAGAATTCATTTATTTTAGATTTTGTGCAAAACCAGATAGCTATTAACTACTGGAAGTTAATACTAATAACTACTGGAAATTGGATAATAAATGATAATATTAAATTACCTTACTTTTGGAAGTTATTCAAGAAATGTTTTCTTGATTACATTTGTATTATTTCACAATAATTCTAATATTTGTTATATTTTAGGAATGACAATAAAGATTCATATTTGTGTAAATATTTTTAAAAAATAATTATAACAATGATCCCTAAAAAAAGAAATGACCTTCCTTATTCTTGAACTCAATAGAATGCTCTTAAAAAAATAATGCAATAATAAAAAGTTATTAAAAACCGCTAGTTAGTTTTAAGTGCTTCCTTATATATAAAAATTTCATTATTATTACTATGACGAATATTCCTCTTGAGGAGAGCGATTGAACTTGAAGTCACTCCATTTTCGGTTATTCCTCCTTCTTTCCTCCCAGAGTCTCTTCATTCTTTCGGAATGTTTCCTCTTCCGCTCTTCCGCCCACTTTTTTCCTGGTTGTCGTTGTGTTCGTTCAAATGTCATATTGTTGATTTTGGTCCGGCATTCATTACCATCTTGAAAATTTTGTATATCGATCAGCTGCAGGTCCCTCTGTTCCTCCTTTAACCATTCTGTGCCACATTTGCTTGTCGTTATAACGTCCAGCTTTCCATCCTATAGATGTGCGTGTAAAATTTGGCTCGGCGTTTTCTTGTTTCATCTGATATTATATCTGGTCTGTTGACAAAGTTTGTTCTGAGGTCTTTTCATCCAAAGTCTATTTTTATTGATTGTTCCATATATTTTCCTTAAAATTTTTCATTGTTGTTTTTCTATTTCTCTAATTTTAGAGTGTCCATCAATGACCATTGTTTCTGCTGCATAGGTGGCTTCCGGAAGAATCACTGTTTGATAGTGTCTCAGTTTTACATCTGTCGAGATGCACTTCTTGTTGTAATGATTCCATGTTAATCTGTAGGCCTTCTGCAGCTTTACGACTCTCTGTTCGTTGGCGATTCTGTTTAAACCAGAGGATTGTATGGGTTCGCCAAGGTATTAAAGTTCCGGACTTGCTTGATGATTTTACCGTATTTTGTGATCAAATACGATTCGTTTTCTGGTCGTTTTTCCATATATTGCGTTTTTTCATATGAAATTTGCAGTCCAGTTTTATGCGCAATCTCATGTAGCTTTCCTACTGCTTGAATCGCTTCAGTTCTGTTGTCCGAGATAATCGCGATATCGACAGCAAAAGCAAGGCATTTGACTCTAATCCGATTCTCCTTTTTAATGCCAATTTGGATGCCTTTTACATGACGTTCCCATTCTCTGATTATTTTCTCTAGGACAACATTAAAGAGAATCGGTGAAAGTCCATCCCCTTGTCTAACTCCAGTTTTGATTAGAAATTGTTCCGATATTTCGCCCATGAATTTCATTTTAGACATCGTTCCAGTAAGTGTCTGCTCTGTGATTCTTCATGTCTTTTGGTCTATACCGAATTCCTCCATGATTCTGAAAAGAGTTTCACGGTCTGTTGAATCATATGCTTTTTTAATGTCAACGAAAATAATTACTGTGTTTCTGCACTTCCTCATTTGTAATACCGTCTTTAAACTCTAAATTTGTTCCACACATGATCGCCCTTTACTAAATCCGCCCTGATAATCACAAGTAGATCAATAGATGGATCCTCCTTTTATCATGTTTAAAAGGGCTTTGGATAGGATCTTGTACGTGACTGGGAGTAAGGAAATTCCTCTGAAGTTACTGATGTCCATTTTGTCGCCCTTTTTGTGCAGAGGGTGAATTAATGCTCGTTTCCAGTCATCTGGTATTCGCTCCATCGTCCATGTATCTAAAATTATATGCTGAAGTTTCTGCGTTAATGTTGGATCGTTCAGTTCCCAGATTTCAGCGATAATTCCACCCTCTCCTGGTGCTTTGTTGTTTTTAAGCAGTTTGATTATTTCAGTAATTTCTTTGAGATCAGGTGCTTGTGAGTCCGGATGTGCGAATGTTGGAGGATAAAGATTTCATTATATAATTTTAAAGTTTTATGTATTTTTTTTTAGTTTCATTATTTCTTCTTATATTTTTTTTTCTTACAAGCTTCTTTAAAAAATTGATAATACATACAATAAAAATAGTTTTTTTGCCAATTATCACACTTCCTCTTCTTCAAAAAAAAATCTTGTTTAAGAGCATAGAATAGAATAATTTGAAAAAGAGTATAAAACAGCCCGCTTAATAAATTCATGCTTGAACTCTCAGTTATGTGGTCGTCTTTTTGATACTAGGCCTACTCTTCTTCTACTTTTGGGGGTTTCAAGGTTTACGTGGGCTTGACTCAGCTTTCAGTTTCAATCATGCACATTCGCACTAAATCAATTATTTTCTTGGGCAATCCACAATTTATCAGAAAACAGAAAAACTTCAGACAGTCGTTAGAATCTTAGGCCGACTGACGATGACATAGGAATCGATGAAAAGTGGATGAACCGATACCCATTTAGACCTCTTATAACTGTATTTTATTATTAACGGTTCTACTTCTTGCTTTTTGTTAGGAAGAATCGATGTTGTTTTCTTTATTATAAATACTATGAAAATATTCTTTGAGCTTGGTAATTATTGTTACAAGGTCAGCCAGAAAATATATATTTTTAACGCTTATCATTCTAATGATTTCGGACTCAAAACATGTACGCTATCCATTAAGGTCCTTTTACTAAGTATTATATTTAGAAGTATTATATTATTGAGATTATTTATTCTTGGTCGAACAGTTTCCTTTTTTTTTTTTCTTCTTTGGTCTTATTGTCCCTTTCACCTGGAACGGAATAATTCACTTTTTCCTTTTTGGTATACCCGACATCTGACCACAACCTGTTTATAGCACCGTTTTCCTTCTCTGAAATTCTTAGTAATCCAAATCTATTCTTAGTGCGAAATTTCCTTTTACTTAAGGGAATATCATTTTCTACACATTAATACATCTTTCACTTTTTACTAAAAATTTCAGTGGAATTTGGGAAGATGGGTTCTTGATGAGGTATTTAATAACTTTTTTAAAGACTAAATTATTGTTTTGTTAGCACATTGTAATGACGTGGAGTCCGAGCGAGTTAGATCGAGTCAGAGCAGGACTTTAGCATTGAAGTCATTGATAATGCCAGTTTGATTTCCGCTTAGGCATGTTTACTTTAATATCGTGACCTATCCACTAAACGAATATAGATCTTTTCATAGTAATTTTTTGGGTTGGTTCTTTGTGGCTCAACGTCCTTATGTACTCACTCGAGCAGGAAGGAAAGGTTATCCTACAGGTTACCAACCTACTCTAGCCAGAGTAGGAAAGTTAAGATTTATTTTGCGGTACCACTATGGAATAAAACCAACACGGCGCTCTGAGACCCTTTCCCACCGAACTAGGCCATCCAGTACCCCAGTTTTCACGTTCATGGTACTATTTTGCCACTATACGCCGGACCGAAATGTATTTTATTTTATTTTGGATTTGTAAATCGGGTGGCGTTAGTAAAGTTCCTTAATTAGCTAAGCGTGTATCCTCTCCAGATTCATCACAGAATTTCCATTTACTGCATTATCAATGGAAGAAAGTATGTCTATTCCGTGCAAAATCCGTGGAATGTTACAACGTAAATTTCCAAAACAAATAGCGTAATTTATCGCAAGATAGAATTAATCATATTATGGTTATTAACCTAGTTTTAAAACGATAGTTACTAACTTACGTACTTCTGTGCAACCAAAGGGTTTTTGTCTGGCCATCGAAACTAGAGAGTCTCAGGATTGTATCTCCTTCCTTCGATTGTGATATATTTTAATGCTAGGTGTATTTGTACCTTTAACGTCCAATACTGTAAGATTTTTTTTTTTTTTTTTTAATTTGCGCTAAGAATCATCCAACACAGTCCTCGCCCACTGAACGGGGAATTAATCCCGATAATATAACAATACCTCAGAAAGATTAATATTTATTTATGAACTTTGAACTATATTTATGGAAGTAGGTTGTTGAAAAATATGTTAAATCCTTCAGCGTTTTATTATTAGTGAGACCATCCATTGCTCTAGTTCTGATGGTGTTGCTCGGATCAAAAATAATAAGTTTCCATAATGTTGACGACAGTTTCCATATCAGAAGCAGTGAATAGATATACTAATCCGTGATCCATTGTTTTTCCCAGTCAGGGAGAAATTTATTTATTTTTATTTCATATTCAATCAGAATATTTAAATTAAATTAAAATTTAATTCTATCTATTGAATAATTAGTATAATGACCGCAAAGGTGATCTTTTTAAATTGTGCTACATTTATTAGGAGGAAAATGAAGAAAAAGTCACAAGAAATTTCTTCACAAGATATTAACTTATGAAACTGTAACATTGTAACTGATATCGAAAAGTAACAGCTGGAACAGCTTTTTAATTGCTAATGGGATCAATAACAATATAGAACGACTCGTTCAACTTTATTGAAACTTGTATATGAATACATAATCATCCCTCTCTCTCTCTCTCTCTGTCTCTATATATATATAAACCAATATATATCCTTATCCTTACGAAATAGTTTACAACCTGATAGTTGCATTCAAAAAATGTTCCTTTAATGTTATCAGCTCAAAAACAGGTTTGAAAAAAGACCACATTTTAAAGAAATTATCATAAAAAGTACACTCATTTCCTTCAAAGCACAAGGTTTCTGTAAGTACACTTCATTATTGTTCCGCCTAAGGAGGGATAGTTGGTATGTTAAATAATAGAAAATTACCGAGAACTGATAACAATTAATGATCGACCTTTGACGAAATAGCAATGCGGAACGTGATCGTGTACTTACTAATGATTAAAAATCTGAAGGTTATTTCTGTATAAAGCAACTCCAGTGGTAAACCACGGCGTACGGGCCAACCTCTCACTAGCTGACCTTATTCTGAAAACTTTCTTTCCAACAATCACCCTATGGTAAAGTTATGGTAATTAGATTAATGGCAGTATTTTGTTGATATATCGTTAAGTAGTATGGATTTAAGATTTTTTCAACTTTGATTCAGAACAAGATATTTAAGCTGAGTTTAAAATGAACTTCAGATTGATTACCGTACTTCGATTATTAAATCAACTTTGGGTAGTTCAGGACATAAAACTATCCTTTCAATATAACTTAAGTCTTCGATGAATGACTTTTTATTTTTAGGTGTAAGAGAAATCTGAATGGTATTTGTGAGGCTATATAATATGAAACTTTGTGTGGTGTGTTTCAGCCGGAAGTCTGCAAAAACATTAATATTGCCCATCTAAAACTATGCATCTGGGCGCATAAACCGTTATTGGACACATTCCCTATCATACACTTGAAGAGACCTGATACGAGACTATTAGACAATTGAAAAAAAATCGTATAATTCTCAACCTTTTGAAATAAAAATCTTCAAATCCTTATGGTAAATTCTCAACAGTGCGCATGAAACGTTATGCACGATATTGAGAATTATAAGCAACTTCGATTTACCAAACTACAACTATAATAAAATACAAAAAATTTTTATCAAGTTTTCGTACCTCTTAATGTTTAAGCATCCGTTACAGAAGATCATGGGTTCGAATCCCATCTGGGCCAGTTAAAATTTGTTTTAGGATCCACGAAATGAGTCTCAACTTTTCGACCCCAACTGGTATAGGTTTGTATCCTAGTTGGAATATAAACGAACGTTAAGCCCCTACAAACAACAGCGAATGAAGGAAAATGTTTAATGACCATTCTTCCTTCAAATTTGTAATAAAAAAAAAAAATAAATAAAAAAAAATGGAAAAAATTCTGTTAAAGTGCCAAGGAAAGGAAAGCCAATGGTTATAAATTTCCATTTATTGTAAAATTGTGGAAAATATAGTAAAAAAAATGGGTTTGTGACGCAATTATCATCTATTGCATTGATATATAAATTAATTGATTACAAAGGAACTCGTTTTGCTTCTTAACCAATGACTATGGCCACGTGTCGTTAGGCTCGGTATAAGCATATAACCAAGCTTGGTGACCTTCGTTCTTGACTACACAATACTAGAGATATTGTTTAGGAAGATATCTTTTTATAAAGAACACATTTCTTGACTTATTTAGCTAAATATACAGACTATTTTTTTTTATTGGCTCCACAGCAAATTTAGATCTTCTCCAATCTTTTTTTTTTTTTTTTTTTTTGTCTTATCTGATCTTGGCTCTTGCTTTTAGGTGAACTGAACATTTTTTTCGTATCACCTTTTTTAACTCTAACTAACCATCAGGTTTTTGACTCTCCAGTGGCCTCTTTCCGACTACTGTGGCATTTCTAGTGACCTAGAGATGCCCTGGAGGATTGCTTGTAGTTACATTCCTTGACCATCTTCACCTTCTTGCCTCAATGTCATGAGATATCGTTCTTTCTTAGACCTTCACCTCTATCCCTTAAGGCCTTAATTGTAGGTAGTTGCGGTAATCTTGCGAAGGTCTTATTCCAAACTCTTAATTATATTTTCAGCTCATGTCTCATAACTGCATATAAGAACTGGCTTTATCGTGGTGTTGTATACATTGAATCAGGCTTTCTGGAGATTTTTTTTTTTTTTTTAAGAGAAAGCCTCAATTCGTGCTTGTACGATATTAATCTCTGTCAATTGGTTATAGAGTTTATTGTAAAGCCGAGGTATTCCTTTCCAACTTTCGGGATGATCCATCAACACGGATCCTGTTTCGTTTAGGAGGACTTATCGGCTTACTATCAAGTACTTTCTTTGACGTTTATGTATAAACTAGTACCCTCGGATTTTCGCATAATCTTTTCACCTTTTCCTTACATCTTCGTACTTGTTTACGAGGACCGATAATTTAGAACCTTATTACTTAAATCACCTTTTGAGAATCCTCATAGTAGGAACAGAAAAAATAAAAATAAAATTAAAAAAATAACCAACAAGTTATGGGGACTACCAATCTACTTGACACTTTCGTATCTTTATACTCAGTCAAGGACCTGATATCTTTCAGAATCCCTTTTCAATTTTTCTCCTTAGCTGAGCATCCACATGTTTAATTTCTTGTCTCACGTTAAAAAAAAAAAACATTATATATATAGCTAATGTTTTGGAATTTTATTGTATGCTTTTAGAACTGATGATGAATGTTCAACATCCGAAACTAGTAAAATAAATCAAGCAAAAGTAACTAATAATTATTTCATCAACCCTAATTCTATTGATCCTTCTAAACTATCTAAAACATGATGCGTATAGGGTCACCTGTGGTGTAGTGGTTAGCATAGCAACCTACTAAACCCAAGATCGCGGGTTCGCAGCCCGGCAGATGACCTTAGGATTTTTTAAAGGGAGTAAAAAATCCTTAGCTATGCCGTCCTTGGGAAGGGACGTAAAATGGGGGTCCCGAGCCTGTGCGATGTCAGGTACTCTTTAAAGATCCCTATCCTAATTATACCTGGATAGGCAAAATTTAGGATTCCAACCATAGCATCGTCCGATTAGCCATAGCAGCATAAAGTGACGTTAAACGAAATAAACGAAACATGATGCGTACTGCGTACTTCAAGTAATTACTGGTTTTATCAATTATTTTATTTATTTTCTATTAATAGTAGTGTACCTTATAAGGCAAATTGGAAACACAATTAAAAAAAAATGTAAATAAACATTAGTCCATCTTTGCCTCCGCACAAATAGTGTACGTTCTATACTAATGAAAAAAGTTGAAGTGTACTTTCGCTTCTTTTGCATGTAAAAAGGATTCATTCAGGTGCCATTTGGTGGCCATAACCCAACAATCGACTTTTGAAGTTTCACTACTTTGATTCTGAATGAATGAAATTTGGCAAAACTTATCCTCTTCGTCGGGATATTACTAGTCTATGAGAAAATAATACATTGACCAGACAGAACAATGTATGTACGAGTATATATCCACTTTACAGCTCATAAATGATTACTAAATAATTCTAACCTCTAAAGTTTCATTAAAATATTAAATTAACAGTAAGGGAAATGTTTAGAAATAATGCTATTTAATAGAAAATAAAATAATTGTTTGTTTTCAAGTGTATGTAAAACAGATTAGAGACGAATGAATTGAGTTATTAATTCCCGAAAACCATTTTAGTAACACTTTAAAAATGTATTGCTAGTAGTTGAATTGATGAAAACCTAAACTGGAATCACAAATTTGTTTACTACGATTGCCCATGGCATTTACCCAAGGTCTAAAGCCTCGTCTAAGAACTCATACATGGTGTAGGATCCATTGATGAAAAAATTAAATGTAAAGAGTCTATTTAATATCGTGACATTGACCTTTAAACCTACTTTTAAATAAAGTAGAGGATTAATTAAAAATATATATATGAACAAAAAATAAATCGAAGTATTCAAAATTTGAGAAAGAAGTAATTCATTCTAAACCAAATATTTTAATTCGTATTTTATGAAAACAGAGTGACTGTTTAAATACTGTATATATTTACTGTTTATATTCAAAAATTAAGGAAAACGCTTATTGCATGAGTAAATTATTATTAAAAAAAAAATAACACACAGAATTTATTTTAAATACCAGAACAGAAAACTTTTCTTAAAATATTTGATACAAATTTAAGCTAAACAAGAATTGATAAAACCAGTAATTACTTGAAGTACGCAGTACGCATCATGTTTTAGATAGTTTAGAAGGATCAATAGAATTATCAAAATTGATCATCTGGCTTTATATCGCCATAACACAAACTTTTATGAAATAGAATTTATTTTCTTCTTTTTCGTTCGGTTTGTTATTAAAGCGTGATTTTTTTAGTTTTTTAAACTATAATTTATTTTCTTAATTTTAAGTCCCTAAACGTTATTAATAGTATTTATGATCAAGTTTGTCCGTCGTTTCAGACTACTTCAACATTTACTAGAAAAACGTTCAAAGCTCCCAATTAATAACAAAAGACTCATATACATGACTGTGATTAGACCTGTTTGGACGTACGGAGTTGAGCTTTTGGGCTCCACTAAACCATCCAATTCATCTCGTATTCAATCCTTACAATCCAAAATCCTCAATGCTCCTTACTTTGTAACCAATAAACTTATCCATAAAGACCTTAATGTTCCATATGTTGCTGATTTAGCCCACACCAGATACCTATCCTTTCATGGTAAGCTCCATAATCACTCAAATCCGTTAGTTTCTCAACTTGCTTCCCACTCCATTCCTCATAATACTCCTAGGCGTCTGAAACGAAGATGGCCTAGGGACCTTCTAGTGTAGAAGTTTTAATAAAGTGCTACTGATGAGTAGTTCTTTTCAAGTTTTAACATGTTATTATAATCATTATCAATACATTTACTTGATGTATATATTCTGTACAGTTGTAAATTTCAATAAATCCATATAAAAAAAAAAAAAAAAAAAAAAAAAAAAAAAAAAAGAAAAAAAAAAAGATCAAGTTTGATATAAACTTATGTAATATGAATATATGAACTTCAAGCAATCATGTTGTAATTAAATTGCCGGAGTGACATCTGTGGTACCACAATCATTACCATTTACATTCTTCAATTATCTTCCAATGATAAAAATTTTTTTTATCGGTAAAGAAGAACGAAATTTTCCGACGTTTCGTGAAAAATCAGTTAACCTGCAAACATATCTTAATACTTTATTTTATTCCCATCATTCTAGCGAGGACATTGGAACAAAGTTATGAAATAATTTAGCATATTAAATATATTTTTCTATATTCCACCGTTTCTGATATTTAATCGAAAAATCCTTCCCTCCCTTCCGACCGTATGCTCATTCCTCAGGGGCGAGAACATTTAGTATATTTACCTATTAACAATTCCTAACGAAACCCTGAAGTCAAAAATTATTGCATATTTTATGCACTCTGGAATATAAATATCTTCTATTATTCGCATCTCTCTCGTGAGGACATTAGAACAATGTGTGAAATAATTTTACTATCATTGGTCTTTGACACGTTTGAAAATTTTCAAGCTAATCAAATTGCTAAAAATTGGTGAAAACTACGATTCCATTACATACAGGTTAAGTTAATCAAACGATTTTCAACCCTTTCTCCCCCTCCCCCGCCCAAACCCGACGCTATTTCGAGAAAGACTTAACTACATTTAAAGCTAAGGGTGGTGAACAGTGTCCAGCAGTCAGACATTTTTATTTTTGGATTTCAAGGTTCGAAGCAAATTTCCTTGAACTATTTGAGATTTGTTCGAAATTTCAGTAACACAGTTTATCTAAAATCAACCAACAATTTTTGGTTTTATTGACATATCTCGGAAATATCGTATCTTGCACAAAATCTAATGATCTACAACTATTGGTATGTAACATTTTTTTTATTGGATTAGCCATTTTTGTGTTATAGACTCTTATAGACCTAAACTAACTTTTTATGAAAGTTGGCGAACTTCGTCAATTTTTGACAATCGATTGTGGCTAAATGCCTAATTCAAATTAGTCTTAAAAGATGTCTTTATATTTTTGTAATGTCTTTATTACCAGGTATGCAAGTTTAAAATGTCGTTTTAATTCCAATAGAATGCGCTCTTAGCCTATTGAAGGATTTGCTTATCTCTAAACGCTATTTTGTTTGTTAGTCATTTGTTTACAAAAGTCAGTTGTTTTTAAGTCGTTTACGTGGACGTATCATACCTTTCTTTGGTGTTAAAAATGTCTAATTTTAAGCCAAATAAAGAGCATTTGCGGCATGTCATGATTTTCTTATTTAATCAAAAGAAAAAGGCATCTGAATGTCATCGAATTCTTGTTGAGACTTATGGCGATGTTGCTCCAACCGTCAGGACATGTGAACGTTGGTTTCAAAGTTTCAAACGTGGTGATTTTGATGTTACTGATCAAAAACGAGAAAATCGACCAAAAAAGTTTGAGGACTTCGAATTGCAATCTTTATTAGACGAAGACAATACCCAAACCCAACAAATGATGGCAGAACAGTTGAATGTCACTAGGCAAGCCATTTCCGATCGCCTGAGAGCTATGGTAAAGATTCAAAAGGTTGGAAAATGGGTTCCACATGAATTGGACGAACGACAGATGGAAAAACGAAAAACTGTGTGCGAAATGCTGCTTTTACGCCACGAAAGAAAGGGTTTTTTTGCATCGAGTTGTAACTGGCGATGAAAAATGGATTTATTTTCAGAATCCCAAACGAAAAAAATCATGGGTAACGCCAGGACAACCATCCACATCGAGTGCAAGACCGGATCGTTTTGGGAAGAAGACAATGCTGTTTGTGTGGTGGGATCAGAAGGGAGTAGTCTACTACGAGCTTCTCAAACCCGGCGAAACAGTCAATACCGAGCGCTACCGACAACAAATGATCAATTTGAGTCACGCATTGATCGAAAAACGCCCAGAATGGGCTCACAGGCACGCCAAAGTCATTCTTCAGCATGATAACGCTCCTGCACATTCAGCCATATTGACTAAGGAAACGATTTCTTCGCTTGGTTGGGAACTCCTACCCCACCCGCCGTATTCACCTGACCTGGTGCCTTCTGATTATCACCTCTTCTCATCGATGGGACACTCATTGGCGGAGCAACACTTCAACAATTTCGAAAACGTACGAAAATGGCTCGATGAATGGATTTCAAATAAAGATGAAGCATTCTTTTGGAATGGTATCCATATATTGCCCGAGAGATGGACAAAATGTTTAGAAAGCGAGGGTCAGTACTTTGAATAAAATATATTATACTTTTTTTTAAATTACTGTGTATATATTTTAAGAAATAAACGACATTTTAAACTTGCATACCTGGTATATTATATTATATTTTGTAAATAACTTATTTTTTCGATTTCAAACATTTTTTTGTTTTTTTTCGCAAAAATCTAAAAAAAGTGCTAACATATTGGGTTTTTTTCTCCTCTCGAAAATTTTTCCCGTATCAAATGTAGTCACATTTTTGATATTTTATTTTAAGGACCCATCTGCACCATACTGAATCATAAAACCTAATACTCCACACTTTGCAAGACAGGCCTTCTTTTTGGGTGTATTTCGACTAGACTAAGTAAGAACATTAAAACAAAGTTGTGCAATTATTGTATTGTCATTGGTCCTTGACACGTGTGCAAATTTTCAAGATAATTAGATAGCTGGAAGTTGGTGAAAATTGCGATGCAAGATTCCGTTACATACAGGTGAAGTTAATAAAAGCGTATAACAAAAATTCCAGTACTAAACTTAGTGGTTCTTAAGTTATTAGACTTGGTCTTAGCACGTATTATCAACCTCACGAGTAAGAACTACAATTGATAAATGATTTTTTTTTTTTTTTTTTTTTTTTTTATAGAACTTTTATTGAGTAATTATTACAATCTGCCACAAATGTGGGCAATAATATAGATGGCATATGATTACATTCACACATTATGTACAAAGAGAAAAAAAAATAATAAAACTAAAAAACAAATCATATATATTAAATAAAATAAATAAAAAGATAACAGAAAGAACTTCCTATACATAAACAATATAAATATAAATAAAATGAAAGAAAAATGATTTTACATACTGTTCCTACCCGAATGTAAATATATGCCTATCCAAAAAACATGTACCACGTTTCCATACTTTGATCCTTGATCTAAAATGTGATATTTTTTTTAATATATAGGGTTTAATATCATCCTATTTGTGCAAAAGTTACTGTATGTATGGATTTCAAGTCGTGTTAAGAGAAAGATGAACCAAGTTGAATCAAAATTGTCTCACTATTTCATAAATGATGCTGATACTCCCAATGGAAAACACCGTGGCTGGGATTCTTTCAAAATTAGCGTCACTTACAATTTTGATATATTTTTTTTTTATGTAGGTGCTCTTCAAAAACGGATCAAAAGATTTTTTTTTACCACTCTGCATAGCCACCTTAGCATTATCCTGTTTGATCTTCATTAGTTTATTGTAATATTTCTATTTAATATCAAAATTGAAAAATATTTATTTTGAATGGTAAATAATAATTCGTTAATCATAACTGTCAAAAATATAGTTGGCATTTCTGGTTATCCATATTCTAGAGCCAGATGCTCTTTAAAATAAGGGATTGATAATTTTAATACATAAAATAATGTTATTAATGTTGGAAAATATTTTTATATTCATAATTTCTTAAAGATCCACCCATCCATATTCATAGACTCATCTGAAACCGCTTTGCGGTGTGTGGCTTCCTTTTATAGAGTCTGGACCAAATTAATCGTTCTTGAACCAGCTCTCTTCTCAATTCAATGCCTCGCTTCCGGAATATGTCCCTAACACCCACGGTAACTAGAACAAGACGGTAGTGCTCACGAGGTGGATGCGCAATGGATTGCCGGTCAGATGACGTCACGTGGACCGACCTTCCCTATACGAGACACAGCGCTCTAGTATAGTTAGCTATTTGAGGCTTTATGGTTTCAATTCGAAGTTTACAGGGCTTATTCAAGAGTTAGAAGCCGAAGGTTATTAATATTTATTAGGAGCAAAGTGTAAACAATATGATTTGGAATCGTAGTTTTCTTTAATTTGAGGATTTGGAAAATTTTACGACCACCCCCTCCCCACAGCGGTCACACATCGAATAAAATATCTGTTATTCAGCAAAAGTGCCTGTGATACATTAAAAACAGATAATTGTATTGCTGAGCAGTGTGAAACGTTAAGTGTAGAAGTTTTTTAAAAAATTGACTTAGCAGAACCAGTACAAGATTGTGAAACTTCAGACTTGAAAGAGGACAAGTTGGAAATGAACGATGTCCACAATGAAGAATTTATTTCCATTGCAGAATCATTGGTTGATCAGTTGACTGAAATCACTAATAACAAACTAATTTATCCCAAAGAGAATACAGATTTACTAAAAATGTTAGCTGGTTATGTAGCATACCGTGTTAATTAAAAAGGCCTTAAAACTGATTTTCAATATAATGAAAAAACTGGAAACTCAAACAGTTCTGACTGGGTTTCGGTTTTGTCAAGAGGTGCCCTAATAAATCCGTCATAAAAATGGTGAAGCATTGTTTTAGAATTTGAAAAAGACTTTCAAGGATTTCACGGTGATGGCTTGAATAACAGCCCTCAAGTGATGAAGAAGCTGATCGGTATAATAAAAGGAAAGTTAAGTGAAGTGGACGATTTTGCAATTGTAACATATGTCAGAACTCAATCCTTTATAAGAATGAAAGAACTAAACAAGAAGAAAGAACTGAAAAGAGCAATGAAGAAAGATGAAACTTCTGACACTGCCCGAAAAAAATCAAAGAACATGAAAAAAAAAATAAAAGAGTTAATTATCGATTCTCATTTTCTTATTATTTAACCCCTGAATCTTTTTAAAATACAGTTTTGTTGGGACGTTTCACTATGAAGACAAATTGAGTTCGATTGTACTTGTAATACCGTTTAAAGATATTGAAATCAATTATTATAAGTAGTTCTTCAGTAGTAAATTAACTTAGCCAACAAAACTTAATAAAATAAATAAATTCAAAACAAATTGCTTGGCGCGTAAGTCAGTGTTATTGAGAATAATATTAGTCTAAGTACTGTAACACGAATTGCCAACCATAAGCTTGATAAAATCGAGGCGGCCGGCTTGGTGCAGATGACGTCACGGCCTCACACCCAGATGCGCGTGAGCCCTACCGTCTTGTTCTAGTTACCGTGCTAACACCGTCCTCCCAGGTGATGCGGGGTCTTCCTCTGGGCCTTCTTCCATTCGTGTCTCATATATTTTTCTGGCGATTCTCTCTTGATCCATCCTGAGGAGGTGTCCGAACCATCTTAGTTTGTGCTCTTCCAGGATGGTCTCTACCGATTTTACTTCGAGACTGGCCCTTATGGTGTCATTCCTGACCCTGTCTCGTCGGGTCTTCCTTTCTACTTTTTGCAGGTACCTTATTCATTTCTGGTTATATAATGAAAAATAGGTTAAAAGTTAGTAGCATCTGGTTAGTAAGTTTCTCAAAATCTTATTGTTTAATAGTTTTTAAGATTTTAAAAATATTTGTTGTAATAATTACCAAGTATTGGGTTCCATTTTCTGTAACTATCTTTCGAGCTGAAGTCATGGCTACAATGCCAACGCTGAGATTCACTCTGAGAGAATAGACATTGAAGAAACCCAGGAAAGCCAAGAGTGTTACAACGTACCTCCTCTGCGTCCAGAATTTCCATCCTGCCTGCTCTCCCCTGAAAATAAACAAGCTTATTAATAATACGATGTTGAGTTACAAATAAAGAGTAATAAGTCTTTTATTGAATTCTAGCTAATGGAAAATAAAATTTAGCAAAACTCTTAGTGTTTGTTGATAAGCAGTTGCTTCCTGATAATTTATTTCATAGAAGAATAAAAATTTATTAAATGTTTAAAACACCTTATTAATTATTATTATTACATATCTTTGGAGGTATAAGTCACTAAGTGAAATTTTTTCCAAATTCGAGAAAACGTCATTGTATGTTGATATTATCATTTCCCATAAGTATAAAAAGTCACCAAGTGAATATAACTGTTATATATGCACATTAGAGAATAAAATAATTCACTAAATAATTGTCTGAGAAATGTTTTATATTCCCGTTTTTTGTTTCTATCCTGAAAAAATATGATTTTGTTACTTAATGACTTATACCTACAAGCAGACAATATAAGTTATCTTTCACTTTGAATCATTACTATGGTCAATATAGAAAAAGTATATATACATATAACTGATACTATGCTCAAATAACTGGCGGATTATGATTTATTAAATGAAGCAATGCACGATCATGCGATAATCTAAAGTACATCGATAACGCTTTAATAAAAGTTTTTACCTGGAAGATTTTTTCTTTGCTTATTTATTTATTCTTACGTTTGTTCAGTTTTTGCATATTTCCCTCATAATATAAACGTTCACACGGGGGCATTCTTTTAATTTAATCAAAATTTCATATATAATAGTAAATTTAGCCAGCTTTCAGATATATATATATATATATATATATATATATATATATATATATATATATATATATATATATATATATATATATATATATCTTTATCAATATTATAATCAGCATGTGAACAGTGATTTTATCATAGATTTATACATTTTAAATTCATGACTATTACGGATATTTTTTTGTTCACTATTTATTTATTTATTCAAATATTTTTTTTTATTATTTCTTTTTTTTATACAGGGTGAGTATCTCTTAGTGTAAAAAAAAAATTGGGTTAAACTAGATCAAAAATGTAGCTAAATGCCGCAGATCTCACCTTTCTATTCCAATCCGTTGCAGATACACGATAAATCAAAGACTTTTTTGAGGAAATCACGTTTTTTTTAAAAAAAACGTAATATCTCCATTTTGTCTAAATATTTTTCAAATTTTGGCCACATTTTCGGATTTAGCATTACATTTCCTATAAGAAAAGAGTACACGTAACCTTGAAATTTACAAACTTGGTATCTAAAGAACAGCTTGATCTTCACCTTATTTGGGGAAGTCACAATGTCTCATTTACTTCAACGCTCACCGTGTTTCGAAAAAACTATCCACAAAACGTCTAATCTCACAAAAACTTTCAAATTTAATCAGCTTTCGAATGATATGTTAAACGTAATGATTTTGTTTCAATTTCATGGAGATATTTACTTTTGAAACAGAAAAAACATGGTGTTCTCATTTGGCATACAAATCAGTTACTTGCGTAAATAAAACATTACGACAATCCCTTAATGGAAATATGCATTTTAAACATAATAAACTCTTCATTGGAATAATAAGCAAAGAAAAAAATTATTGTTTAATAGAAAATAAAGGAAAACTGTCGATAAAGCGGATCTCATGTTATTAAATTTATTTATTTATTATTATTATTTAGGATTTATTTTATTAGATTTTCAAAGTAATGTTTAAAACCCAGTGATAATGAACATAGACCTTAATTTTGCCGTTAGCTTCTGAATGCAGATTGTGTCTAAGAATACTACTTTTTAAAGTGAATTTTATGCGCAGATGACTCTGTTTTTAAAGGGGATGGCATTATTAGATATACATGGATGGGTAGAAATGCCATCCTCTGTAAAAACAGACTCATCTGCCGTGTTACGTGTACTCTTTTCTTATAGGAAATTTAATGCTAAATCCGAAAATGTGGCCAAAATTTGAAAAATATTTAGACAAAATGGAGATATTACGTTTTTTATGGGAAAAAACGTGACTTCCTCAAAAAAGTCTTTGATTTATCGTGTATCTGCAACGGATTGGAATAGAAAGGTGAGATCTGCGGCATTTAGCTACATTTTTGATCTAGTTTAACCCAATTTTTTTTTTACACTAAGAGATACTCACCCTGTATAAATATATTGAAATTTACAACTGTACAAATATATACATCAAGTAAATGTATTGATAACGATTACAATAACATGTCAAAACTTGAAAAGAAATACTCATCTGTAGCACTTCAATAAAAATTCTACACTAGATCTCTAAGCCATATTCTTTTTAGACGCCTCGGAGGATTATTAGGAATGGACTGGGAAGCAAGTTGAGAAACTAATGGATTTGAATGGTTATGGAGCTTACTATGAAATGATAGGTATCTGGTTTGGGTTGTCAGCAACATATGGAACATTAAGATCTTTATGGATAAGTTTATTGGTGACAAAGTAAGGAGCATTTATGATTTTGGTTTGTATGGATTGGATACGAGATGAATTGTATGGTTTAGTGGAGCCCCAAAGCTAAACTCCTTACGTCAAAATAGGTCTAATCACAATCATGTAAATCAGTCTTTTGTAATTAATTGGGAGCTTTGAACGTTTGTCTAGTAAATGCTGAAGTAGTCTGTAGTAATATGCTGAAGTAGTGTAGTAGTGAAGTAGTGTACTAATTAATTGGGAGCTTTGAACTTTGTCTAGTAAATGCTGAAGTAGTCTGTAACGACGAGCAGTTTCCTGTCGTGTTGGTCTTGTATGTGGATTCCAAGTAAGACATTTGCCCAGGTAGCGGACTCTGTTCATCAGGAATTAGTGGAATATCATTGAAGGAATACTGTAGAACAGGATACTATAGAACAGGAAGTCGTAGGTTTACGACGAAGGGTAAAGACATTGGTGAGATTTGTTTGGATTTATTTTGATTCCCCATTTTTGACACCATTCTTGAATGTTTAGGATATGGGATTGGAGTGTTTGGGAGGCAATGAAGGGATCATTGTTTACTAATAATAAACATATGTCATCAGTATAAGTGGTGAAGACAGTGGTAAGATGAGTTGGGATATTCAAATATTTAAATTGTATTTTTCTATTTAAATATATAAGTATGCTGTGTGAAATGTAGCAACACATTTTAAATGGACAGTATCACTTAATAAAGTGTTCTTTTTAGAAGAAAAAATGAACTTTCCTTTAACTGCGAGTTTGATATTTATTTTAAATATTTTTTTGTTTATATATTTTTATTTATTTTTTTGTGAAGTGGCCAACAAAGAACCACGCAGATATCATATTTAACTTCTAATGACACGTTCATTCCTCCTCCTCCTCCAATAATCTTTCATTCTGCTGCTGTCTTCTCTGTCCCCTCGTCGATCCCCCCAATCCCATGCCTCTTCTCTCTTCAACAATAACTCTAATTAGTTTTTAACTCGATCCCTGTTTTGTTTTTTTGTGCATGTATTCTGTACCAAATCCAACTTCTACGAAAAATCGAACGTCCTTACGATGTTGTCATAACAAGGAATATACTTTTTCAATGGTTTTCCTATGTTGCTTTAGAATAATCAAGTTTAAAAGATAATGTTTTTTCGGTTTGGGTCCAATGTTCTAAAGGCAACAATGATACGAAATACGTCGAAAAGCTCTAACAGGCCCGGAACTAAGGCGAGGCAGGAGGGAGACATGCCCCGGGTGTCAGATTTCAAGGGGTTGAAAATTTTGAAAAAAAAAAACTATTTGTATTGGTCATTTATAAGTGTATTATAAATAACATACATAAGAAATAGCTTACGGAGGTATTGTATTTTAATGGTGGGGAGAAAAGGGGAGGGGATCAACTGAACTTTGCCCCCTGCCCCATCTGAAAAATCTATTTCCGACCCTGAGCTCTGATTACACTTAATAAATTACATTAATCATCACTTCACACATACCGAGATCAGGAATATTTATTTTTCACCAGTGACTCATCAATCGTCTAATGTTTAGGGTATCGTAATTGCTAAGAGAGAATTAAGGTGGCAGAGGTGCTTTCCTTGCAACTACCTGAAAAATACAGTTCTTTTCGACTTTCTGAAAAAGGTATGATCGAGCTTCAAAAACTAAAATCACGTGTCGACGAGAAGATAGAATTTTAAATCAAATAAAATCAGTTTTTTAAATTAATTAACATTAACATTAACATATTTCATTAGTATAATTAAAAGGTTAATGCATTCATTAGCAATCATGCCTTGAACTGAACATTAGGGAAATCTAATTTTAAATTCAACTTTTATTGTAAATACTCATTTATTTTTGGTAAAATATGCTATGTGAGTTCGGAAATGGGGGCAGGTCGATTTTTTGTTACTGCGAGATATTTAAAGGTTTGGATTTCAATAAATTTAAAAATATTGAACTATTAATATATATATTTTTAATATTTTATGGTACCATATAATGTAAGTTTATAATCCAATAGTGTTTATAGTGCTGACTAAAAAAAGTAAGTTTCATTATAACAGAATGGACTCGCCATCCTTTCAAAACTAATGATTGTAAGAATTATTGTAATCGTTCATTCCATTGGGAATTTTTTCATTTGAATCAGCCTTTTTTTTAATAATAAAAACAAAGTACTATTCAAATTTATAAATGTTTATTCATTTGATAAAAACTGAAGCAAAACAAAGAATATTCTAGTAGAAAATATAACAAAAAAAAATTCAGTTTTATTAAGAATTTAAATGAAGTTATACATTTCCGGTATATATGTAGGTATAATTAAGTTAGTTCTGTTCAGGATTTAACATTTTAAAATACTGATGATGAAATTTAATTAATTAAAAATTCAATCTGAGATGGACTTGCACCACTTTCAATATAAATTTCCATATCCCCAATACTAGAATCTGATTGCTTTTTTCACTACAAATTGTTTACGCATAAAAAGGTTTATCTATAACTACCATCATCTCCATTTTTTTTTTTGTTTTCAAAAATAGACTTTCCCCACTTTCAAAATAAACGGTTCATATAATCGGCCTTGATGCCAATTGGTCAAACCTATT
Source organism: Euschistus heros (assembly GCA_003667255.2). Taxonomy (NCBI): domain Eukaryota; kingdom Metazoa; phylum Arthropoda; class Insecta; order Hemiptera; family Pentatomidae; genus Euschistus; species Euschistus heros. The sequence goes on along the minus strand of RCWM02000032.1, from coordinate 140,286 downwards.
TAGAAAAAAAAAAAAAAAAAAAAAACTATTTTCTTCGTTATAGAGATGTATAGTAATAAGTTACATTGACTTATTATCGCGAAAAAGTTAAAAGCCTATGCTGGATTTACACTGTTCCATCGGTGACGATCATCCAAAGTGATTCAACTAAGTGTTCACACAATTTCATCCAGTTTCATCCAATGGTGTGGTCAGGACTGCATTTATCATTTCCACTTTTTTTCCGTGATCCTAATAACGCTGATTTCTGCCATGTACTGAATTAGAACAGATTAAATTTTATTTCTGACATCTGCAATTATTAAATTTAGCTGTTCCACTATTTGGGAATGGGCATTCCCTCTTAAATTTGTTTTACTGTATTTAAGTTATTCGCCTGATTTAACATTCCAAAGACATTCCTGGTTCTCGTATGCCTCGAGGAAGCTTGGCTATGACTATCTTTCTATTTGAATGACATGGCAATGATGAAAAAAAAGGAATACGAAATTATTGGCACAAAAGAATCAAACATGAACTAGGTACATGTTGAGATCAACATTCACTGAGAAGCAATCCACAGGACTTTGCGTTGAAACTAAATAAGTCATCGTTACCTGGAAACAGTGAAAGATTCTTTCATCCAAAATCAATCTCGCACTGATTTCTTTCATCGTTCACTTTCGAAGGTCACTCTGAAGGATTTGAAGGTGAAAGGCAGTTTATCGCTTGTCGCTTTCGATGATTTTTCTAAGATGACCAATGTGAGAAGTGTAAATAGGCGTTAATGCGTATGGTCACTGTAATGAATTGGGATAACCGAATGTTCCAGAATTTAAAAAATAAATAAATAATGAAAATTTTTTTTTTTTCAATATAGAGAATTCTTACACTCAATATTTTATTATTTCATTAAACAATTTTTTTAAAGAGTAAAAAAAAAATTAATTGTATTTTGTTTTGTTGAATAAAAATTTACATTAAATTTTAAAATTAATAATTTTATTTTTCAAATATTATATAAAAAAGGCTTTGTCAAACTAAAAATATTTCAATGTATTTGATGAACTGATCGAATAACAGATACTGTTTACATCTTTCATTTAATTGTGAAAATGTTTCCATACATAATTTGGTATTTAAATTTGTAATAAAATTAAAATATGTAACTAAATGTGTAATGTAAAAAATAATATACATATTTTGGAAGATTATATACTTAGTTAATTAAAATTAAGTAATGATTAAACAAAAGAGAAGGTACGGATTAAGAATGCAATGGAGGAATAGAAGAAAGTTTAATTGCTTAGAGGTTTTGGGTACTTGGAGGTGAAATTTAACATGTTTAATTAGTCACACGTTTAAAATAATTTTGAAATTTTTTTTTTGTTTTTCTTTTTATACACTGCACCTATTTAGAAGTTTTTTTTATTTATCGTCTATATTTGTAATAGTTTGAAAAATATCCTTCAAACAGGATATTTTATATACCAACATAACAATACTATTTTTTGTAGATATTCTATCTAATTGTTACTTACCATTTAAAATAAACATTTTTAAATTTTGATGTTAAATAAAAATATTAAATTAGATCAGGGTAATATTGTTTAAACTTGAAAAACGTGTTTCATCGGGAAACGAAAAATGCCTCACTTTTAAATAATCCGTAACAATTTAGGAAGGTGTCAGCACAACAATTGGACGATTTTACGTGTTAACCTCCCTCCCTCATTAACAGCTTATTTAAAATAAAAAAATAACATTCTATGCATGAAATTTTCAGCAAAATACTTTCACACTTTTTTTGGAACTATGGGTTTTCCTACTTTGAAAGGAATTCCATTTAAACAACATGTGAATATGTAAAGCGGTAACTGAATAAATTATTGATATCATGTTTTATTAAAAGCCTTCAAGTACATGAGCGTTTGTTTTGAATAGATGTAATTAGTTTCTTATAATAATTTTTGATTCTTTCATCATATTTTAATAACATTCTCAATTTCAACAATTGTTAAAATTGTCTTGGTTATTTTTCAATGGTGATTTGCATCAATAGTTATAAAATATACAACAAATACCAGGATTTGTTTATAAGTTAAATGATAAAATCACTTAAATTAATAATCAAATTAAATTAGCAACTAATGATCAATCGGAATAAAGAAAAATGAGATATAATAATGGTTTTTAAACGTGACTAACCAACATAACTCCTAAACGATAGGTCCTAGCCATAAATGTTAAAAAACAATAAAATATTCTCCAGCAAGTTTCTCATAGGGAAACTGTAGGGAAATTTTAGATCCGAGCAACACCTGCAGAGCTAGAGCGGGTCAACAAAGCCCCAAAACTTTAAAAAATGTTGGCAAAACGTGACTTATTCCATTCAAATCAATATACCTCATATGAATTATTAAATATTAAATTAATTAAATATCAAAGCAATCTGGGAGTAATTTAACATTACATCCCTTACACGATTTAATTGTAGCAACCCTTATTTGGCTGAAGAAATTAACATTTAAATCTTACTACCCATTAGCGTTGAATAACCAATTATACGATTGTTTTTCGATTGATTAAAATTTTTATAATTACAAACCTTAAATAAAACAAGTTGATATAATAAAATAGAAAAATATATGCACGTGTAAAAATAAAAACGAAAAAAAACCAGCTTTGTGGCACTCCGAGAAACAGGGGGGAAGCATAGCTTTCTTAAAACTCTTAAGTACGATTTGATAGAACAAACATTATGTAATAAAAAGATAGCACTATTTAAATTATTAAAAAAAAAAATAACATTTTTGTTTATTTAAATATTATCTATTAAAATGGATTTTTTTTTAAAGAGCATCACATAAATTTATAAATAACTAGCTGAAAGTACCCTGCTCCGCTATGGTTTAATATCATTAGGGTTAAGGACAACTTAAATTAGTAAAAGTTAAGCTTAACGTTGATAATTATTATTACTTAAATAAACCTAAAGAATTCCATTCTTAGAATAATTTCAATAGGTAATTAGGATTGACGAATTAATTGCACTAATTGTATTGATCCTTCTATACAATCATGCTTACCTCAAGTTTACTAATTGATAAATTTGATAAATAAATTTGACAATTTGCAAAAGTTAATTTTATATTATTTAGATAGTCCTCCAGTGAAGCTTTGAGGCAGCACTACCTTCTTACCCAGCTCTGATACCAGACCATCAGCTTTTCTTATGGCATACTTTAAGTGAATATAGTCTCAACTTCTCAACTTTTTTTATTTTTTCGAATAAAGTTTAGTGTTTCTGTTTCTATTTTTGCGTATTTATCCGCAGCCTCTGGATGTTCATAAGTAAGGAGGTTGTGCAAATGTTCAGGATATTCTTGAAAGGGAGGAAGTTGGACTTTCCCGTTACTGCAGCACATCTCAGGGCTCTCACCAATTTTAAGTAAACCGTGATCCAATATCGACGGTTTTGTCTTTTGCATATTTAGTTTTTGGGTCATACTGGCTGTAACCTTTCCATTGAACATCTTTCATCGTGTTTTGTTACAGCTACACGTTTAACATGAGGATTATTTTCTGATAATTTTTTTCTAAGACTTTCTATGGATTTCAGGAAGGGTTTTCTTATACTTCTGTACAATCCCTCTAAGTACAGTTGGGTGATTCTCAGAATATGTGTATACAGCATATCCTTTGACTTCGGGTTGGCTTTCTTTAAGTTTGTTAACCACTTTTCTGTTAATTTCAGAATGATTTGTCATGTATTTCTTTATATTTTGCAGCCGAGTTCCTTAGTTGTTTGTTGCGAACTGAATCTGTGAATCATTTCCTACGTTGTTTATTTTTATATTGATGGGTTTACTTCTATGTTGCAATAGACTTATCTGAACTGAGAAAAAGGTATATTCTAGGTTCAGGGAATGAAATTCAGAAATGCTAGGTACAACTTGTGCCTGGTTGAGAAAAGCCGATTATCTTGTGACCGGAAAACTGAAGGATGAGTAGTTAGGGACGAAGCTATTGGTGAAGCAACTTTGGTGGGTTGCTCGTAAGGAATATGTACATTGAACTGGCCTTACATGTTATCATCAGAGAACATAAGTCAATAGCTTCTTCTGCAGCCACAATGAGTTCACAGAAAGTACCATATTATAAGATTTCGACATCGATAGAATTTTTGTTTGTTTACAACTATAAGGAACGTAATTTGTGGTCAAAGTGTGCGGCTTAAACATCTAACCTATTTTTTTACTTAGCTTGTCTCCAAATACCATATGACAATTAATCTATTATTATTCACCCAATAAAAATTGTAATCGCAATTTTCGCGAATTAGCCGCGATCCAGGCCGATTTTTTAAAATTCCTTTCTTAGCGAGCACCTGCAGCCCTAGAGGAAGCTAAATATCGAATTTCATTCCAATCCGTTCTGTGGTTTCTGAGATTTCGTGTTAAATGAGTGAGTGGTATTTGACAAATATATAGTAGATAAAAAAAAGTAAATAATAAGTAAGATCACGTTAGTTTTAATCCTGTTGACCGTCTATGGCCTCATGTCGTTAATTTTTTTTTTGCTCACTTGTATAATCTTAAATTACTTAAATTAAATTAACAATTAATGTTTTTTTTTTCACATCTCTCAGCGATCCAGCGCTCTGTGCGTAACCCGCGATAAGAAAGCCACGCTTAAAAAAAAATAGGAGTAAAGAAAACTGTGTGCAGAGACCTAGGTCCTTCATGAACTGTAGCGCATGATATTAAATACAATAGAATACTTAAATTAATGTTGCATATTCGCAACAGTGGACGTAAATGGGTTAAATCTTTCACTATTTACCAACAACTAAGCAGAATGCAGAAAAGTATTTTTAGAATAACTGGATCAACTACATCTTAATCTGACATACTAATTTTATTTTATTTAACTCACTGCATCCTTTACTGTTTAATTTTTATATCATTTGAATATTTAACCATTCCTAACATTTTCCTTAATAAATTCAAAGTGGTCACCCTTTAAAAGAATGCATTAATGGTCAAACGTGTTGTAAGTCGCGATTTCACTGTAACACTCGTTTAGGTCAAGGTGACCAGGTTCTAGACTTACACATTTATCATCTACAGAATTTTCCATTTTAGGTAAATACAAACGATTAAATTATTATTTAAAATGTATAATATTATCTATTTTTTCATATAAATAAATTAAGATAAATTAATCTATGATAAAAGCCTTGAAGTAGAAATAAAACTCAATTGAAGTTCTGGTTCAAATTAATGGTGGAATTTTGACCATAAAACACATAATTTTAACGCAGTGTTTTATAATCGGTAACCATAAAGAGAATCTCTAGAATAAATTAACAAATACAAAGTATGACCAGGCTCTTTAGATAACGTTTTATGATCAGATATTACGATTCCTTTAGAGAGAACATTGTTAATTAAGTTAGGATTTCGCAAGGCAACCCATTGTCGTCTTATCCTGAACTATTTAGGACATCAATGCAATTAATCAAAAGATTGATTTAATCTTTCGTAATAATTAACTTGCCTAATAGAAGCAATGGGGATTTGAATAAAGCGGAAGAAGTTTTTCTATTCGAGAAATGTGCCCGGCATTGTTTAAAAAAAAAAAAATAACAAAAAGTCTTAAAAATACATGGATATTTCTTTTGGTTGGGAGTCTATAATTTATTTTATGTAACTTTTTTTCTCCCTCAAAAATGTGACAAGCAATCCTTTCTTTTGATGTTGCTCGGATCGACAATTTAGCGAAAGTTTTCAAATCAGAAATTTAATGGAGAATATTTTTTCAACCGACTTCAAAAAAGAGGAGGTTCTCAACTCGTCTGTACTTTTTTTTGTGTGTGTATGTTACGCGATTACTCCGTCAATTCTGAATCAATTTTGATGATTCTTTTTTAGATCGGTAGGGCATACTTCAGAGGTGGTCCCATAAAAAATATTTTGAAATCAACGCAGCACTTTTTAAGAAACATAAAAAAAAACAGTTAATAAAAATCACTGTTATATAACCTTACATTTTAAACATATTTATTATTATGATTATCTAAAATCTCCATGGTAACTAAATCTAAATTACTAACAAAAATAATTTACATATACAGTCAACTCTCGATGTGCTGTACTTCGATAAACTAAATTCTTAAATAAGTCGAACAAAATCTTTGGTCGGAAGTAAATTACACTTAAATTTCACCTCAATGAGACGGTTTTAGACAAAGAACGTGAAAAATTGTGTCGAAAAGAAGTAGAACTAAAAATAGGGTTCAAAAGAGAGAACTTCTAAGACCACCTCTATGAAACGAACTATTAGAAGTCATCGCCTCTATAACTCGAACTCAAATTAAAAGAATTTCATGTGTAATTTGTTTGTCTTTTCAGTTCATAGTTACACCAGTCACTTATTATTAGTTATTCACTCGAGTGGTTTTACAGTGGCTATTGAAAATTCTTTCAATTAACGAAAAGTTAAAATTGATTTGCAAAGTGCGGAAAGGAGAAAGAAGTTGAGCGTTTGTTGCTAGTGAATTCAGAATTCCGCGTAGTTCTCTTTCAACCGTTCTAAAGAATAAAGAAAAGATCGCCACTGGTGAAAGGCGGTAAGTCCACTTTTAGGCACCCTCAAAAAAATTGCAATTCAGTTGAAAGTTATATGATAAATTAGTACCAGGTATTTAATTTTCAGTATCAATGATTTTATATGTATGTACAAACAACATACTCATACCCTTTAATGAAAAATATACGTAATGATTTCAACTCCCATTTTGTGTTCAATTTTCCCAATTACATGAAGGTAAGTGGAATAATAAGCTCGATAAGTCTTTGTTCAGTAACTCGAACTATTTTTCAGGGTAGCTTCAAGATCGACTTATCGAGCATTGACTGTATAAACAAAATACACTCACCACTAAAAATTAAAAAATAAAAATAATTTTTAGAAAAAAAAAAAAACCGACTTCAAGATTAAACCTACATATATAAACTCAACTAAAAAATAAAAAATAATATTTTAATTGCTTCAAAACAAAAACCATTAAATGAAAATCAATGAAATTACCGATACTTATATACCTGTTCACAATTTATGATCAGTTATTTTTGGAGTCGGTGCCAACCAAAACAAATAGAATTTGAAAAGAAATTGTAATCGTAAAGATCCTCCCACTGTTTCATCACCGCCACACCGCTTGTCTCCGGCCATTCGAAAGTTTATTGTAAAAGCAGGATTAAACTGCTCTTCTTGGCTGGCACCGACTCCAAAGATAACTGGTCATAAATTGTGAATAGGTATATAAGTATCGATAATTTCATTGATTTTCATTTAATGGTTTTTGTTTTGAAGCAATTAAGATATTATTTTTTAGTTTTTAGTTAAGTTTGTATATGTAGGTTTAATCTTGAAGTCGGTTTTGTTTTTTTTCTAAAAATTATTTTGTTGTATAAATAGCGTTTGTCGCTAGGACCAATTTATTAGGAGCTATATTAGTTTGAATGAAAAAAGTCACGTTTTGCCTAAATTTTGTAAGTGTTGGTGCTCTTTTAACACGCTTTAGCTCTGTAGGTGTCCTCGGATCGACAATTTAACGACAGCTTCTCAATGGAATTAAATGGAGAATTTATTAGCGGTAGGTTGTTTTGGAGCTATATTGGTTTAAACAAAAGAAAACCTCTATTGTCTCTCAACTTAGTTGATTTCGAATAACCATTAATTGTAAATTAATTTTAATTATTAATTTATGTAATTTGATTATTTTAATTCTTAAATGTAAAATGATCGAAGGAAGAAAATTTTGAAAGAGGAAAATCAGTAGATTATAGACTGGCATATCCGTGATCTATTGTTTTTCCTAGTCAGGGAGAAATTTTAATTTTTTTTTATCCATACCAGCCACTCTTAGCGACAATTTTAGTATTTTATTTATTCGCCTTATAACATCGAATGCATACCGATCCATAAAAATGCTATTTCTTCTTAGGCAATAAGTCATCTGAGTAGCTTTTTTAGGTATGAATGATTAGAGGTGGAATAAAATAAAACAAAATATATTATAGCAGTGCTAGATTTAAGTAAAATAAGATATACAAATATTTGCGGAATTCCATGCTTATTTTAAAATAGTGCGAATAAAATTAGCCCTGAAATACAAAATGGAATAATCCCAAAATTCCCTTAAGAACAAAAGTTCATCTTTATCACTCTCTCAGACCTGGTTTAATATTATGGATCGAAAATCTGTTATTTACCTGTGGCGGATCGCAAACGATTGAAAGTGTTCGGAAGAAATATAATAAGAAAAATAAATAGTGCAACAAGTGTTGATAGAAGGTGGATGGTAAAAAGTAATGCGGAAATGGAAGGTATACTAAAACATCATCAAATTCATAAAAGCAAGTGGACTGCGATGGGCCGGCCGTATTGGGAGAATGAATGAAGAAGTCGTTGGAAAGATGAAGTGAGAAAATAAGCTGAGAAGTTAAAAGTTCGAGACTGGAAACTCGCTGCAGGTGAAAAGAGAAAAATACAAATAATAGTTCGGAAGGCAAAGGGTTCAACCAACTAGTAGAGTCAGGAAGTAAGTATAGAGGCTGAGTGCCTAAATACACAAGGTTTTTCAATTAATAAAACGATTCATTTACTTATATTATAATTATATAAGAGAGAGAACATATTTTTAATGGTATAATTTTAATTACATTTTAGTTCTCACCATCCACAATTGCTGGCTCTGGAGAAGGCCAACGAAGGAGGTCGAATTGTCCCGACAACAATAAAGGTTTTTGTCTATCTAGAAGTGTTTTTCATCTCCTTACTGGACATCTGACTATCTTCCCCATAATTGATAATCTTATACGATTGATAATGGAAAAAAATATTATCATAAAAAAAAATATATATATATCATATTAGTATCTTAAGATACAAAAAGTGATTGAATATAAATGTCCTTGATTAAAAAAAGAAAATAGTGTTTTAAATGAAAATCGAGTTTGTTCTTGGTTGGAAACCTAGGAAAAGGAAGAAATTATATAATTATTGATTATCAATAAGTAGAGATACAGGATCGACATTTTTAAGTGATAAAATATTAGTTGCTACAAATGAAAATCCCTATGCCTAATCAATCTATTAAGTGCGTATTTTATTCTATGTACTTATTTTAAACAAATATCGATAATCAATCTTATCAATGTATTTGTTAATTAATTTCCTTTATTTAAAGAACCTTATATTACATTTCAAAAACTCGTATGAATTATGTCAACATTTTATGTAAATTATGGATTATATCAAATTTTTATACAAAGATTTATATCGACAAAATATCATGATTGATTGATATGTAGTTAATTAAAAATATTCTCTTAAAATTTATTCGAGTAGTTTTTCAAAGAAAGAAAGAATAAGGAAAGCTAATTTGACAAATTTCGGTTTTATACCTCAAGTATTAAAACAGCAATAAAATCATTTTTAAAACACCAAGTCAAAACAGTATGGCATGAAAGCTGGCTCAAAATCGGCGACACTAACTCAAAAAAATAAGACCTACTCCAAGACCGTGGAAGCATGATCCAGGAAAAAGAATTTAAACTTATTGGAAGATAAGCCACCCCCAAAATACAACGGATGTCAGTTAAATTCGACTATAGAACATATTCTTGATGAATGTTACGAAATACCAAAAGCAAAGACATTTGGTACCTTGACATTTCAACATAGTCTGACGAATAAAGATATTTCAACATTCCTTGAAAATAATACATATTTTCACAGCCAGGTAATTCACTTTTTGAAACCAACTAATCTTTACAAGGACTTATAGATACCAACTTGTATATGGTCAAAATGTAGTGGTACACGGCTCAAGAAAATATGTAAATATTGATATAATAACCCGTTATGACATTACTGTTAAGTACGTTAATACTATAATACACATTAATACTATAATTCTACTGGCTAAAAGTTGTACTAAAAAAATATTGCTTTTTATATTAGCATAAGCAGTTACCTCATTTTTCCACTGTTCGTAAAAATTCTCGTCTGCCCGAACTTCATTAGTATCATAAAATTTACAAAAATTTTCATGACAAATTATGTGGACTCACTAACAAACCTCATTAATAGAATCGACTATGTGGTGTCTGTTGTTATTCTCTTCGATTTTTGTTGTAAGGAATTCATAAAAAAGATTTCAAAACAATGGACCTAGAATTGAATTAAATTTTTGATAAGTTAGTAGATCATTGGATCGATATCTTGCCCTAATCGATTTTCATGACAGCCTATTGGAGTTTACTCCACCCCTTAGAGAACAAAGGAGGTAGAAAGAGAATAATAAAAAAGGAGGGATTAAAGAGTAGCAGAAACCAAAAGCTATAGAAGGAAATAGAAGGAAACCAACTCTAAGAACATGAGATACACATAAAGGGTTATCACTTATAGAAATAAATGAAGAAAATCCAGTGGAACTCGTATTCTTTATTAAGTTGCACAAGCCGGATTTAAATTATAAAAGTAGTCATCCATAAATTAAATCCACTTGATTCCTGAAGTAGAACATATAACAAGTAAAAAATACTTCTATAACTATGGAAGACGATTCAGACAATATTTTAACACAATGTCGCATCTCTAAAAGAAGAGTGATCTAACGCACTTCAAATTTTCGCAGTAAAAATATACAAGTCCATATCCAGTTTGGTAAACTATTGGTATATTTGATTCAACAGAGACATGAGATCCGTAGGCTGTTGACGCTGAAATTTAGTAATAGTGTGATATATCCTTGTACGTATTTCTATACATTTAATAATTATTTGAAGTTAAATAAAAAGACTTCATAAAATAAAGTTTAATAAGTTCGGACAAATAAAAAACTATAAGGCTTCCTCCCAGCTAAATAATAAGTCTATCAGTCCAGTCAATGAATGTTGAAATGAGAGGTGTAGAATATACGATAATTTTTTACTTCATAGCTTCGTTAGGAATAGTAGAAGGTGAACATACTAAAAGTACGTTTCTGGTATTTACAGTAAATGTTTAACAAAAAGTAAGGTAAACATTTTTTTTTATTTCTAAAATTATCGATTTTGAATAACGTATATCGTTAGGAGTAGTTAGAAGGTAAACATACTAAAAGTCCCCACCCTTGGGGGGGGGGGGTGAGCTAAAGGAGGGGGGATTGGAGAAGGTCCCAATTTTGGGGTATTTCGATTATATCTCGAAAATGGTGGCCTCAGAAAAATATGCTGCAAATCAAAATTGAAGCTGATTAAATTTCCTATAAAATTGATTCTGTATATATTTGTCGAAATTCCAACGTTTTTCGAGATATATGCTATTAAAAATTGATAATTGTAGAAATATAAAAATTGTTTACCTCACTTTTTGTTAAACATTTGCTTGAAATGCCAAAAACATTTATATGAAATTAAAGTAAATTTAATGCTTTACAATTTTGATTCTGTCATTTTTTTTAGAAACGATCGTAGAAGGTACTAAAAGCAAAAGTTTGACAAAAAGTGAGGTAACACTTGTTTTTCCCAAAAATCACCGATATTCAATATCACGAAAACCGTTGGAATTTGGACAAATTTATATAGAACCAATTTTATAGGAAATTTAATTAGCTTTAATTTTGATTCGTAATATAATTTTCTAGAGTCAACTGTTTTTGAGGTATAAACGAAAAATCAAAAAAGTTTAACTTCTCCTCTCCCTCCCACCGTTAGCTCACCCCCCCAGGGCCGGAGACTTCTAATATGTTTACCTTCCAACTACTAACAAAGCTATGAAGTTAAAATTATCGCATACGAGGTGTGATCAAAAAGTTCCAGGACTTTTTATATACTATGGGAATGCAATGTCTCACAGCAATGCGGTTGGCAGCATTGTATTGCCTGACTCAACAGGAACACAGCTATGTTTGCAGATCAATCATAACATCACTGAAAGTAACATTAGCACAGTTTGTTTGAGGTTAGTTTTATAGAGTTTGGTTATTTTATGAAAATGAATGTGAAAGAAGAGCAACGTGTTTGTGTGAAGTTTTGTATGAAACTGAAGAAAACGTTTTCTGAAACCTTTTTGATGTTACAAGAGGCTTTTGGTGAAGAATGTCTAAGCCGATCATGCTGCCATCAGTGGTTCAAGAGGTTTAAAGATGGCCGAACATCCACAGACGACGATGCTCGTTCCGGACGCCCTTCAACGTCAATCAATGATGACAATGTTGCTAAAGTGAACGCTCTCATACGATCAGACCGTCGACTAACAATCCGTGAAATGGCAGAAGAGTGTAACATTTCATTTGGGTCATGTCAGGAAATTTTAACTGAAAAACTTCAAATGCGTCGTGTTGCAGCAAAGTTTGTGCCAAAACTGTTGACTGAAGACCAAAAACAACACCGAACTCATGTTTCTAAGGAACTTCTTCAAAAGGCAAATGACGACGAAAGCTTCTTGAAACATGTCATTACGGGAGACGAGACATGGGTTTTTGGTTACGTTGTGGAAACAAAAGCCCAATCATCACAATGGACATCAAAAGGTTCTCCAAGACCCAAGAAAGCACGCCAAGTCAAATCAAATGTGAAGGTCATGCTTACGGTTTTCTTTGACTGTAAAGGTGTTGTCTACTATGAATTCCTTCCACAAGGTCAAACAATTAATCGTTTTGTTTATCTTGAAACCCTCAGAAAATTGCGTAATGCTGTGAGAAGAAAGAGACCTGAGCTGTGGCAAAGTGGTGATTAGGTCCTTCACCAGGACAATGCTCCTGTTCACTCTGCATTTGTTATCCGTAACTTTTGTGTAAAAAACGCAATGACTGTCATTCCTCAGCCCCCCTACTCACCTGACCTGGCTCCAGCCGACTTTTTTTTTTTCCCGAAGCTCAAGAGACACCTGAAAGGACGAAGATTTCAAACAGTTGACGAAATTGAAAGAAAAAACAACGGAGCTGCTAAACACCTTTACAAAAGAAGAGTTTTCTGGGGCCTTTGATCAGTGGAAACAGCGATGGGAAAAGTGTGTAGCTTCCCAAGGGGAGTACTTCGAAGGAGACAAATTTGAATAACCTGTATGTTGTATAAATAAATGTATAAAAATTCAGTCCTGGAACTTTTTGATCACACCTCGTATTAAACGCACTAAACAATATGTTTATTGGCTGGACTAAATGGGGCAGGGCGCAGACCAGCAGATCAATTAGGGAGTACACTTTTTCATTTATGGTCAAGAATCAATTTCTTTTACGATTAGAATCATCAACTTATGACAGCGAATTTAGTTTTGGAGAAGAAGTCAGCCAAAATGGGAACATTGAAAGCTTACATTAGAAACAATGATAGATCTGACTCCAATGGAGAAATTTTTCTTACTTTCACAAACGGTCCTAAACCAAAACGAACAAATCTATACAACAAAATGCGATAGTGGAAATCCTTTTTAAACCTTGTATATTTAATCTCCTCAACAATTCATTTATTTTTTTTAAAACATAAACATTTAAAAAAAGAAATCAGTTGATAAATTAAGATGTTACTGCGTTTGACCCAATATTAAAAAAAAATATATTTTACAGTTTATTCATACAGTAATTTTACAATAAACTTCAGTTTTGCGTGATTGATAATTTTATTGTTATTTTTGCATGGGGTGATATTACGTTATAATTTATGACGAAATGTATGAATACTTGATTGGACAATAAAAAAAAAAAAGTAATCAATTCATTAATGCAATCTTTAAAATTTTACAGATCAGGAAAAAACAAACTTTAAGGCACTCCAGTGACCAGTGCTGCCGATTCTGAAATAACATTTTCCTCCCTCGTCTAAGTAAAAGTATGAAATTTTGAAGTATTTTAAAAGTATTTTCTTTTATAAGCGATCTAGAACATCTGATTGTTTTCACAGTCTGAAAAATAGATATGACATCTAGAATCCACCTGATTGTGATATTACTCGTTGTCACAGATACAGTGCTTCCGATTCTTAAATAACATTTTTCACCGCGTCAAAGCAAAACTTCCCCAATTTCCCCCCAACCGTTTCAAAACTTTCCCTGATTTCCCCCAAATGACAAATGAGTAATGTTGCTTATTAACTATAATAATGAGGCATTAAGTTCATAAATATCTTTATGTCTTAATAAGAAATTAAGATATTCTTCGTATATTTAATGTAATTTATGTAATTAGATATTGTTATAAAATAAAAAAGAATACTTATTATAGCCAAATTATATGCCACTAGGTCGAATCGATTTTTTTAAATTCAAATCGATTAAAAAATTAATTCGAATTTCGAATTAAATATCTCCCAAATCGGCAGCCCTGCTGATGACGTGTAACCTTCAATAATAGCTCGAATTTCCCCCAAATTACCCCCAAAAGTGCAAAGGCTTCTAAAATTTCCCCCAGGGGAAAATTACCCCCCAATCGGCAGCGGGGACAATTAAACAAATATTACTTTATAGCCCGAACACGCAAGTATGATTTATAAGTTTAATATTGTAATCTATAAATAATTCCTAAAACTGAGGAGAGAAAGAAAATAATTCAACAGATGAGAGCGAAAGAATATACATATTGATGAAGAATAAACATAATAAACATAAAAAAATAAATTTATTTAATAAAAAATAAAACATACATATGTATACCCGCCGTTCTGTAGGTGTACTTAAATTATTCCACCGATCCCGTCACCTTCTTCCCCAGTCAACTCGTAAGCTTTTAGTCCCCTCCCTGTTATTCCCTTGCTATAATTACGGTTTTCGAGTTAATGGTGATCTCTCGACGGTCCTCGAAGGCAGATTGAAACGAATTATGAACTGCTTTGCCAGATTTGTCTTCGATAAACCGAGGCGCTTTTTATAAACTTGTCCAAACCTCATCTAGCTTAGCGTATGTGTCTGCAGGATTGTTTCACACGAGTAATACATTGATCGCCCATGTATTCAGCAACATTTTCTTTTTTTGTTCTTGTCTCGAACTCATTCCTTTAATTTTATATTTTTTATTAGAAAAGAAAGGCAACTTGGAAGGCTACTTTGAACAAAGGTTGTTGGCACTGTTTAGGAGAGAATATATCTTTAAATATTTTGTTATCGTATGTTTTGTTATTTGGCGAATATGAGCAATTAGTTTCATTCGTATTTAAAATTAAAACTATTTTATATTTATGCCAGTATTATATAAATAGCATTGATTTCGACTTGATGATGGACAAAAAGGATTATAGTTTATCAGATGCTAGTAAAATTAACAAAGAAAGATATGCACAAAATATCCACTAAAATAATCGCGCTGCAGCTAAATGTGCAAAACGTGTTCAAAGTAGCCCTCGGTTACAGTACTGATAAATAGCCCCCCACATTAGCAGGAGTCTGCCTGTATTGTTTTGGAATGAGAATGATCCCAGGGTAAGGGCATTTCCGATTTTGGGAGGCAAGGAGTTCCTAAGAGTACAAGAAAGGAATGCTAGAATGATTTCTATGAATATGTGTATGAAGGTCAGAAGAACGAGATATTGTGGGTGTGGAGTTGACAGGGGACTTTAATTTGGGTAGATTACAGATATAAGATGGAAGTAGATTAATTATGACATGACAACGAAACGTACCTCGTACAAATAGTCTACAGACGGAGGAGAAGAACCAGCACAAATCTGCGCGAAGTTCTGAAAAGAAACGCGTCAGAGCACCAAAAACAAATCTGATGAAGTTGATCAAAATCTTAATGTATCCCTCAGATCTTAATCAGACTTTTATTTGCTTAATTTGATCTGTTTACAGGTAAGTGATCTTTAAATATGGATGGAGCGTGTGTATTAGAAATGTTATGGCTATGAAACGAATTTAAACAATTTTAAAATAATTGCTGTTTAATGGTCTATTACTCGAAAATGTTATTTTTGACACAAAACCTAATTCCTCCTTCCAACCAACCTTGCCCAACTAATAACATAAAGTATTTTGTTTTAACTTAATACATTGGTGAAGTACTGAAATTTCAGGCATAATCCAGTTCTGTAAATTAGATTCAAAATGATCATTATCTAAATTTCAAATCAAGTTTAGTGGGACGCATCAGTGCCTATAACAGATAACGAATTATGAGATACGTTTGGGTATATTGTTGACAAATAATAGTGTGGCATATAATAAAAATTAACCATGAACCTAATATAATAAATTTTGATCCATTTTCCACTATCATTAGTTCTATCTTTTAATATTTAATGAGTCCAACCTTTCTGGTTGAAGAGTGTCAAAAACTCTATTGTCAACCATCCAATGAACATGAAAAGCTTTAAACAAAGAACTGGATTAAATATATTTAAATTACTAACTTAATAAATAACCACATAGTTTTGACATGGATATGTCTTTTGGCTGGTGGTCTGTAAATTTTTGCTGTAACTTTTTTTTTTAACATTCAAAAAAGCAACATTTTAGCACGTTCTAAATCTGTTGGTATTGTTATAATCCAAAATTTGACGGCAATCTCCTGGTCAGAAATTTAATAGAGAATCCTTTTTGTTATATAACAATTGTCGCCTTGGAACTATATTGCTTTGAATGAAAGTCACATTTGCCTACATTTTTTTAAATATTGCGGCTTTTTGACACAATCTAGTTCTTTTGGCGTTGCTGGGATCAAAAATTTGACTAAAGTTTCCTAGTCATAAACTAAATAGAGAATTGTTGTATAGCACTTGTCAATAGGACCTACCGTTTAGGAAATACTATCTACTCTAATAACTACTATTAGATATTTTATTATCTAATAAAATTAAAAATGAAAATATATTTGAAGAAACAGACATTCACTACAATCCATTTAATCAGCAATCAATGACTGCTTTTCGCCTAGAGAATGAACTTGAGGTGATACAGTTCGAAGGACAACTACATTCTCGAGTCTTTAAAAGCTTCCCACATGTAACTGTCCCTCTTACCTGCCCTACCCACTTCTGAGAAAGAAAGGATATAATTTTACTAATTCTTGAAGCAGGATCAGCTGATATACTGTTTAATTGAAAATTTCATAATCTCTTTACCAACTATTCAACAAAGTATAGCAGAGGAAAAAAAAAATGTTTTAAAGGAACTCGACAAATGCGGAAATCGAGGTATTTCGAATGTAGTTAACCTCAATCGTGAATTTCGTATCCTAAGTAGTAATTTCGTATCTAATGACTCTTACGTTTCCTGTTTACAAAATATAGTGCAAGGAAGTTGTTTTTCACATGATTTAGACAATCGTAGTTATTTTCACCAATTAGCTAATAATTCAAATAGAAAAAAAAAGTAATTTTGTAAATACTATTTATTGATATTTACGACTGTATGCAATAAGTTAATTTGAGGATAACTATTACAATGCCATGTCAATAACATGTAAAGAACTACTCATTAGAAGCACTTCGATAGTTCTACATTAGGAGATTTCTAGGCCATCATCTTTTGTGACGTCTCGGATTCTAGTATATAGTTTACTATAAAAGGATAGGTATCTGCTTTTCGCCAAATCAGCTACATATGGTACCTAAGGATCTTCATACATAAGTTTGTTTGTGACATAATAAGGAGCATTGAGGATTTCACAAAGGATTTTGGATTGTAAGGATTGGATAGGTAAAGAATTGAAGGTTTAGTGAAGCCCTAAAGCTCAACTACGTATGTCAGAATGGTTGTAATTACTGTCATATAAATAAGTCTTTTGTAATTTATTGGGAGCTTTGAACGCTTGTCAAGTAAATGTTGGAGAAGTCGGAAACGACGAGAAGTTTCTTGTCTTTTAAGTCTGGTATGTTAAAATTAAAATTTGAATAAAAAATAATAAAATAAATTAAACCAATTTGATTATTCAACGATTCTCTATCGGGGAGCCAATAGGCCCCGGGGCAGATATATTACCCGGGCCCCATAATCCCCTCCCTCCCAACATCAACCAAAAACAACAATTCATTTTTTTACTAAATTAAACTTTTAATAAACTTCTGCAGTGTTGCCAGCCTAAAATATAATGAAATGAATCTTGGTTATACTGTAGCGGGCTTTTACAAGAGATTTGAGACAAATAGATTGAGCCTCTGGGTCACAGGAATTGGAAATCACAGTTTCAATTATAAAATTCAATATATTGCAACTTACCAAAGGTACTAGCAAAAAAAGTAAGTTAATAATTTCAGAAATGGAGAACTTATTCTCCTTTAACGTTACCAACTCATGTTATGGGACAAATGAGGGGAATTGATTTTGACGTTTTGAATTCAACTGTCACCATAAAAACAAATCAATAATCATGGGAAAAACACTTTACATTTAAGATGAAAGTACCTTGCAATTACTTGTTACAAGAAATTTCATTTAGAAACCAGAATCCTTTCGGGATAGAAATCCGTATGTAATGAGAGAATGGCCAAAATATATCAATATAAAAAGAGCAAATTAATAAAGTCTAATGAGAATTAGAAAAAAAAATATTAAAATAGTATGTTATTTTCTATCAGGCATCGCCATGCTTAATGAAAGTGTCTTAGAACATTCTTAGAAAGTTACAACATAGTACCTTGATTATAGATAAGCTGCATATCCAGTAGGTAGTGAAGGAATTTTGAAAGTTATTTTTAAATCAAGTGGACGCATAATAATGTTCCCCTAAGTGAGTTTCGGCGCACCCTATCAAAAATAACAAAATTAACTAATGCATTTAGGAGGATATTTAGTATTTTTCAAAAATATTTAGGATACTCAATTTTTTTATATATGAAAAAAGCGGAATTAAATTTTTTATAATAATTATTTAATTAAAATTATCAAAATAATATAATCATTATTTCTAGAATATTATCAAAAAGTTACCTTGTTGAGAAAATTATATTTATTTTTGTACTGTATTTTAAATTATTTTTGTATTATAGAAAATCCATACAAGTGTGATTTTATTTCTCCTTGAGGGTCTAAGAAAAAAATAAAAATCCATTCAGAAAAAAATCAAAATAAAAGCGAAAACTTACAGGATAATAAGATTAAAATAAAAAAATCTAATATAATTCTCGAAGGACTCGAAGATTACTCACGGAATAAAAACATTGATTTCTGACAGGTATACACTGGTTGAATAATAAACCATAACAAATCAAGAAATAGTTTTTCAGTTCCGATCTGGTCACTTGGAATCACATGAAATGCCCATTTTGAATATTAAACCAATAAAATATGAGTAATACTCTCACAATATGAAAATTGGTTACAAAGCAATTAGAGCAAAGCTTTAATTTGAAATTATGCTTTTACCGAATTTCCTGAATTACATTAATAAGTGTTTTAATTCTGTGCAGAATTTCAAAGTGTTGAAAATGGAAGTTCTTCATTTCAGTCCAACAACCTACAACAGAACATTCCCCCTTTTCCGCGAGATAAGGGTTTTCTGTAGCAACTGCGGATATCCAAGTCACCCATACTCCACGAATTTACCGCAAATAGAAATAAATCAGAAAAAAAAAAATTTTTAACAATTTTTTTTTCGTGCAAATAGTTCTAAAAATAAAATTAGGAGTACACTTTGTTATTGCATATCAATTGTAAAAAAAAAAAATCCTGTGCTCCATATTTACTACATTGAATGGCTCACTAGACGATTGTAGTACTAATAGATAAAAATCCCAACTTAAAAAACTCAATTTCTTCCTGATTGAGAAAATAAAGTAGATCGTAGATATGTCTATCTATAATAAACTGCTTATATATCTACTTTATCTGATTAGGAAATTGTAGACAAATTTACAATCCGAGTAACAGCAACAGAGCCAGGTACTAAAAAATCCCCAACACTTAAAAAATGTAGGCAAAACGTGACTTTTTTCTTTCAAACCATTATAGCTCCTAATCAGTAAGTCCTAGCCATAAATGTTATATAACAAAAAATATCGTCCATTCGATTTCTGATTGCGGAACAGTCCTAAAAATTTCCGAACCGAGCTACACCTACACGCAGGCTGGTTTGAGCCTGTCAAAATGTTACTTTTTTTTTGTAGTGGGAAATATAAATAATAAATGAAGATTTCACAAGAAAACTATAGTCACAGTAAAACACTATAACCAACCAAGATGTCTACATTAAAAAAAAATAAATTTGATCGTATTCCGATATTTAACTTATTGCTAATAAATATGTTTATAAAATTAAAATGTTTATCATGACCAAGTTAACAAACCATGATAGGGAACAATCACTCCTATAGCTTGATCCAGTTTAAATATACTCAAATTTGAATTTTATAATTTGCAAATTGATACTAAGTTCAAATGCATTATATTTATTTATATATTAATTTTGAAATTAATATAACTGTATAAAAAGGACACTTTAAATGTATATATGTTTATACAGTATTTGATATTGACAAATACGCTCATTATACAAGTGGCAGTGAAATAAAGAAAGGCTCAGTGGAAAAATAAAAATAAAAATTGAGAGTAGTCAATGGGTCTGGGGTCTGGAGTTAATACTGTGTTTTTTGTATCAGCCACTCAAAAAATATTAATATTTTAAGTTGAAAGTTTTAAAGTGTGAACAAATTGATTATATAAACAATTTATTATACATTTTAAAGAAGGAAAAAGGAGAAAATATTGAAGAAAACTGAATTTGTTGGATGACAACACAAGGCTTATGGAAAGGAAATAACAATTGTAAATATGGCAAAAAAAAGTTGAATTTAATAAATCAGGATAATTTTAACATATTTAAGGTCAGACATTTAATCAACATTTTGGCGCAACGTTCATCACTGTTTAGTTGCGAAAAGTGTTTTATATAAAAATATTCAAAGAAGAAAAAACATTTTATTAATACGATTAATTAAATTTTGAATTCAAATTAATTATATTTATTTAATTTCAATTTGAATAGCTGAACAGTGATATTCTTCATTTTATTTAATTATTGAATATTTACTATTTGATCATGGTATTTGAATGATAATTAACCATATATAATTAAGGTGGCATTGGTTGAATTGATAAAGGTAAAAATTACATACCAGAATTAATTAAGATTTGCAGAACAATAAAATCCATATTTCCCTTGATCATAAATAATTAATATCACATTTTTAATTAATTAAAACACTCGCAACCGATTGTTTCAACACATACCCGTGTTAGTAAAAAAGTAAACAAAAAAAACTAACGAAAACATTAGTCAAAATTAACGAATTTAGAAAAACAAAATTACTATGGTATGTTTTTTGTACTTAAAGATCGCTGATAATCGATAGTGTAGGATACCACTTATCAAGCCTGGCTGTAATTTTATGTTTAACGGTCAATATAGGCGTGTGATGCCCGTCAAGAATTTATTTCCTTTTAGATTAAGGATTTTTAAGTAAAAAAAAAAAAAAATTATTCACGGAAAGGATTAAATTATATAAAAGACAAGGACAATAATAAGAATAATTAATTAAAAATTATTCATTTGTTCATATTTTATAAACATACTATTATATAAAAGGACAAGCCATTTTTCTTTTATGAACACTAACCACAAAAACTGCTGAACCAATATCTACCGAATTTTAATCACATTATCTTTATAGTTCCTGTAAGGTTTAGCAATAATAAAATCTACTGATTTTCAATTAATTTGTTTTTTAAAAAGCTATAATATGTAGATCCCAGTGAAGTTTGAAAATTGGAGATGGCTATATCAAATTAAATAATGTTGACTGTATTCATACATCATTTATATCTATAACAATATCTACAAGTAATATCTGCACGAAATACCGAATATTGAAATACTGAATACTAGCATCCCGCGTTGCTGCGGCTTCCATAAGTAAAGAAGAAATAATTTTAACTAATTATAATAATGATACAAATTTTGTATTGAAGCATGCAATTGAGAATAATTTCTTCAATAATATTTTCACGCATATCAGTCATTTAACCTGGTTAAATATGCACTGATTAGGGATTTTAACATTACATAAAAGCATAATTAGACGTCTTATTTTTAATTTTAATGTAGTAGTTGGTAATCCTGATGGAAAGAGACTATTAAGAAACTCTTGCGGATGATTGACTGTATAATGAGTAGGACTGCCGATTGGAGGGTAATTTTCCCCCGGGGGGAAATTTTAGATGCCTTTGCACTTTTGGGGCAAATTCGAGCAATCATTGAAAGAAAGGCTCAGTGGAAAAATAAAAATAAAAAATGAGAGTAGCCAATGGGTCTGGAGTCTGGAGTTAATACATGTTTTTTTGTACCAGCCACTCACAAAATATTAATATTTTAAGTTGAAAGTTTTAAAGTGTGAACAAATTGATTATACAAACAATTGATTATACATTTTAAAGAAGGAAAAAGGAGAAAATATTGAAGAAAACTGAATTCATTGGATGACAACACAAGGCTTATGGAAAGGAAATAACAATTGTAAATATGGCAAAAAAAGTTGAATTTAATAAATCAGGGTAATTTTAACATATTTAAGGTCAAACATTTAATCAACATTTTGGCGCAACGTTCATCACTGTTGTGTAGCGAAAAGTGTTTTATATAAAATTATTCAAAGAATAAAAAACATTTTATTAATATCATTAATTAAATTTTGAATTCAAATTTACTTATATTCAGATTAATTATTTAAAAAATAATTAAATACGTGGTAAGCATGTGTATACGAATGAAGTTTAAAAATTGACCGCTATGTGGTTGGTTTACAATAGTTAAACTACTGAACCCAGCTTTACCAAATTCTAATATCCTCGTAGTTCTAGAATGGTTTGGCAGTAATGAAATTTACAATAATAAACATTGAAATGCACAATGTTGAATGGCAGAAACGAGGTTTGCCACTAGGTATATTAAAAGGTTAGAAATTAAAATCCAACCAGATGAAATCAATAGAATAATTTCTGCTGAGTAAAAGTTATTACCAAAACGAAAAGTCGATCTTTTTGATATTGTGTGTAAAAATATGATTTATGAATCTTTTGTTATAAGCACTGATAATCAGTGCTGCCGATTCTGAAATAACATTTTTCCCACGCGTCAAAGTAAAACTTCCCCAATTTCCTCCCAACCGTTTCAAAACTTCCCCCGATTTCCCCCAAATGACAAATGAGTAATGTTGCTTATTAACTTTATTAACTTTGAGGCATTAAGTTCATAAATATCTTTATATCTTAATTAGAAATTAAGATATTCTTCGTATATTTAATGTAATTAGATATTGTTATAAAATAAAAAAGGATACTTATTATAGCCAAATTATACGCCACTAGGTCGAATCGATTTTTTAAAATTCATATCGATTAAAAAATTTAAATCGAATTTCCCCCACGGGAGAATATCTCCCAAATCGGCAGCCCTGCTGATGACGTGTAACCTTCAATTATTGCTCGAATTTGCCCCAAAAGTGTAAAGGCATCTAAAATTTCCCCCCGGGGGAAAATTACCCTCCAATCGGCAGTCCTGCTGATTATACAGTGAATTATCCGCAGGAGTTTCTTAATAGTCACTTTCCATCAGGATTACCAACTACTACATTAAAATTAAAAATAAGACGTCTAATTATGCTTTTATATAATGTTAAAATCCCTAATCAGTGCATATTTAACCAGGTTAAATAAATGATATGCGTGAAAATATTATCGAAGAAATTATTCTCAATTGCGCTTCAATACAAAATTTGTATCATTATTATAATTAGTTAAAATTATTTCTTCTTTACTGATGGGAGCGGGCGAAGCAGCAACGCGGGATGCTAGTATTCAGTATTTCAGTATTCGGTATTTCGTGCCGATATTACTTGTAAATATTGTTACAGATATAAATGATGTATGAATGCAGTAAACATTATTTAAATTAATGGCTTTATCAACAAGAAGCAGTAGTACTAATAAAATCAGTTCCCAGATTAAAAATATAAAAAAATAATTATTATAATTTTTAAATGTAACTATTCACGCTGAATAAACAATTTTAGAAAATTATTGTGTGGTCTAGATTTTGGTTCCTACAACATAATTTAAGTGGAATGAAATTATACGGAAGGTCAACAGTAAAATTGGACGGATATTTAGGGATTGTATCCTATTATCATAGGAATTGTTTCTAATGTGAAATAATAACCATTTCAGAACGTGAATACGGCAATCTTTTACCATTTGGAATCAGAGCAATAAAAGGTAGTTTGTTTATCAGATTATTAAGAAAACAACCATAAACTACCATGGCGAGATTTCTCACAATTTATCTAAATTGACAAAGAATGTTGACAATCAGCGAGTGTAAATAACTGTAAAATTGTCATAATGAGTAACGACATAATAGTCACTACTGCGAGAAAAAAAATCACATTTATCTTGTCATTGTATTTTTTTTTCTCATACCCTAATGACGTTTTGTGGAAATTCAATGTCGACTAAATTTATAGCAGCTTTCAAATACAACACGTTAATCTTTGTTGAACTTAATCCTGGAAAATGTGTACTCACGTGGTCTTTAGCTTTGATAATACCAACGATGCAATTATGACTTGATCTGCTGCATCGTAAAATTATTTATCTCATGACATTTATTGATTCTTGTGCAAGTTAGCTTAAGATAAAAACGCCTCTACTATTTACAAAGAAAACAATTTAAAAATATAATAATATGGTCATTCTTAAAGTAAAAATTGCTATAAAAAATTCTTTGATTTATTTTAACATTTTTTTTTGTTTCTTACAAACAATGACTAATTAAAATATTGTATTCCCTGTAAGCTATCCTGGTTTTTTCTCCACCATACAATCATTTTTATAGGTTTTTATATGAATGTATGATCTATTTATTCATTTTTATAACATATACAAATGCAGAAACACACACACAATATAATATATAAGACTAAAACGATAAGAAACTGCCCGTCGTTACAAACAACTTCAACATTTACCAGACAAACGTTTAAAGCTCCCAATTAATTACAAAAGACTCAGATACATAACTGTGATTAGACCAATTTGGACGTACGGAGTTGAGCTTTGGGGCTCCACTGAACCATCCAATTCATCTCGTATCCAATCCTTACAATCCAAAATCCTCAATTCTATTTACTTTGTCACCAATAAACTTATCCATAAAGATCTTAATGTTCCAGATGTTGCTGCTTTAGCCCAAACCACTCATATCCAATAGTATCTCAACTTGCTTCCCACTCCATTCTCGATATTCCTCCGAGGCGTCTGAAAAGAAGATGGCCTCGAGTGTAGAATTTTTATTGAAGTGCTACTGATGAGTAGTTCTTTTCAAGTTTTGAGATGCTATTGGATTCGTTATGAAAACATTTACTTGATATATATATTTTGTACAGTTTTTGTACAAATTTGAATAAATGTTTATGAAAGAATATTCATATTTAATGTACTAGTTTTAATATTTCAACTGCTAAAGAAGAAAAAAGACGCATTCACTACACTTCATCAATAATAAATTTCTCCCTGACTGGGAAAAACAATGAATTATGGATATGTCCATCTATAATCTACTGCTGCTGATAAGGAAATTGTCAGCAAATTTTGGCCAAAAAATAAAAATAAAAATAAAGCCACAACACTCAAATAAATGTAGGCCAAACTTAACTTTTTTAATTCAAATCAATATAGCTCCTAAACGGTAGGTCCTAGCCACTAATGTTAAATAAAAAAAATATTTGTGGACTCGATGGCCGAGTGAGTTGGGTGATGGTCTCTGCACACTCGGTACAGAAGGTGGTGGATTCGAATCCCACCTTGGCGGGTTAAACTTTATTTCGTGGCGGAACCACGAACCACGGCCTTCTCACCCTAGTTAGAATAGGTTGGTAACCAGTAGGATAACCCGCCCTTCCTTCCCTAGTTGGAGCACATAAGAACCAACACATATTATAGCTTTTTTAATTACAAAGTAATTGAAAATCGGTAGATTTTCATATTGTTAAACCTTCCTATGACTATAAAGATGATGTGGTTGAAATTAGGTTCAGATTGGTACAGTAGTTTTCGCGTTTAGTAAAACGAAAAATTTGTCTTTAATTGTCTTGAAAGGGACTGATAATTATGAAGTGTCTGTGGCAACGAAATTAAATTAGGCTCCGGTGTTTAAATTTAATTAAATCATTTCTCTCCCTCCTCGGAATTTATTTCTAGTTCGTGCCCTCTCTGGGAAAAGTTAAAAACCCACAAAATAAAAGCCGTCTATAGAAAGTGTACTGGGTGGGACCTGAGAGAAGGAGATGGAACATTAATTTTCTCTTCCACAAACAACATTAATACTAAATACTTTATGATAATGATTCACTCAATTTGCAATGCTCACTGTAATCAACACTGTAGATCAATATTTTTAATTTGTAGAAGTATTACTCCATAAATATAATTTAAAACTCTTTTAAACACGATTCTTTAAAATAATATGATTGTGTAACGGGACGACTGAACTGTGAAAACCCAATCAAGCGATTAACTATCGTTATTATGTGGTTTCGGCATCAGTTCTGCTTTACCGCTATCGCAATAAAATCTTTCTTGATTCATTAAATTATTGTAGCATTAAATAATTAATAATCAAACTTAGCAACACAAAACAGTTGGGGTGTAAATGATATTTCGGAAGGCATTAATAATTCTACGTTGAAAACCATTAAAAAAAAACAAAACAAGGATTTAATTGTTAATTCCTAACCAAGATTAATGACGGAAAGAATTGAGGCTGTATGAAATAAATAATATTTTGAAAAGGTTTTATGTTAATAATAAATCTAAAAGGTGACATTTAGCAACACAATTTCGTCCTTATCAAGACAGCATATTTTGATCTGTTTTCGAAAACAATATTTTCGGATCCCAAAAGCACTATGTTTACTATGTTTAACACGCTTATTCAAGATAATAAATTTGAATAAATGGAATAATAAACAGTTTTGTACAGTGTAATTATTTACACAAGCTTCTTGTGTAAGAAGAATTCCGTTATCATTACAGCTCATTTGCATAAACACTAAAATCTGCCTTAGTGAAGAGCAATAGGTGATAGAGATAGTGATTATATGTGTTTGTATACATTGTAGTGTTTGTATGAATACAATATATAGGAACACACAAACACAAAAAAAAACCGACATAACTAATAATACTAGTAAACAACCAATATAAAGTAATAAATTAACAAAAATTGAAATTTAAATTAAAAAATTGATACCATTATACTATAATAATATAATATATATAAATATATACAATTATATATATACTATATAATATAATCATCCCTTCATTCCCTCCCAAAAACTCCAATCCAATACCACAAGCATCCAAGAATGGTGTCGAAATTGAAGAATTAAAATAAATAAAAAAAATCACATCAAATAACCTTTAAACCTACTATTTCTTGTTCTACAATATCTTTTAATGATATTCCATTAATCTATGTTGAACAGATTCATTACCTAGTCCACCATCAGGACAAATGGCTTACTTGGAACCCACATACAAGACTAAAACGAAAAGAAACGGCCCGTCGTTTTCGACTTCTTCGACATTAAAAGAGACTTACGAACAGTCACTTACATGACAGAAATGAGACCTATTTGGACGTACGGAGTTGAGCTTTGGGGCTCCACTAAACCATCCAAGGATAGATACCTATCCTTTCATAGCAAACTCTATTCAAATTCACTGGTATCACAACTTGCTTCACATTATATTCCAGATAAACCTCCGAGGCGTTTGAAAAGATAATACTTTTATTGCATAGAACTTTTATAAGTGCAACCAATAGGTAGTTGCTTTGCAAGCAATTGACATGTCATTTTTAGCTTTACCATCACATTTACTTGATGCATTATATTTTATATTCTATACAGTTGTAAATTCCAATAAATGAAGAGTTGAAATTGGCAATGATCTAAGTGCCATAATGAAATATTATGGAAACCGAGGATTTAGTTTTAATGGGGTGTATAAAAAAAAAATGACCGTTTCTTAAACAAATATTTGTATTATTATTTCTTTGATATAAAATACAATCCATACTCAAAGTATATTCCATTGTTATCTACCGTCGTCATTACCCATCTGCTAGCCAATTGTTCGATGCCACGCTGATACCATTCCTTTGGATGGCTGTCAAAGAACTCTTGGACAGGATTTTCAACTTCTGCAAAATTATCAAATTTTTTCCCTTGAAGAAAATGGGCCATGGATCAAAACAAGTAGTAATCCGAAGGTGCGAGGTCTGGACTAAATGGTGGATGAGGCAGGAATTCAAACCCATGAAGTTATGTAAACTTTTCTGCTGATTGTTGAGGAGTAAGTTCGTGAGAGACCAGTCTACAGGTCTTTATCACCTTCCCCATGGAGAGAAGATGGCGACTAATAGTATCTTTCGACACCACACTCCCTGGCAAGTTCGCGAGTACTTGTGGACGGATTTGACTCAACAGCTTCCTTCAGAAGCTCATCAATATCCATTAATGCCCTTCTTCCTTTCCAACTTCGTATCTACACTTATAAATTTTTCAAACCAACGCCGCGCAGTGCGCTCTTCAAGGACACCTTCCCCTCCATATTTAATAATTTCACGAGTTGCTTCAGCGGCTGTGAAATTTTTTTCCTGTAATGTCTAAAAATTACGAGAATTTCGTAGGACACTGTCATGTTTCTTCTTTGAAATAAATAACTGAACTGAGGTTTTTTTTGAAGAAGAAGTTAACAAGCTTAGAGAATTCTCTAAAGGGATTATTAAGTATTGGTAAATAATAAATAGCATTAAGAAATTTACAGACTTTTGAACTCAAGAATTTAATAAAACGGTTTTTTTTTTTGGGGGGGGGGGGGTTTATATACACTCTATTATTACAATTTTTTTTATATTTTAAAAATGCTATCTTTCGCCATATATTTAAACTACTCTAAGACGGATTTAGGTACTTAGACCGATAGGAAGACACGGGCCTTGGTCTGTAGAACAATATTTCATTATAAAATAATTATTTTTTTGGAATAATTAGCAATTTACAGAAACATATGGCCCTCTAGAAACGGTGTTTATTTATATTATTCGTTCATTAACAGCCTGTTGTAAACGACATTCCGCCTGACATAATAGTCAGTACTCCATTCAATTCTTATGAAAGCAATAAACTAAGGGAGATTATTTATTATGATTCTTTATGCTTGTATATGAATGAATTTCATGATCCATTTAAAATAATTACATGATTGTGAATTTTAATGTAATAAAAAGTAACTAACAATTAAATAATTTATTTCCTAAAGGGTCTGGAATATTCTATCACGTTACTAATTTACTATTATGTACTATATACTAATGAATTTATCGGGGATATACACACATAAGTATACACGAAAACACTGTAATTGGAAGCAAATTAACTTATTCAATATATAATTAATAGCTGAACTGTGTAGAAAGTTCTTAAGATTAACAGACCGAGCCTAAATCCAGGAGCACAAAATTTATACTCAACAAAAAATTGTTTGTCTTTGTTAGAATAGAAATCACTTCCATACAACGGAAGAGTCTTTTTGTCCAATAAGATTCTTCAGTTCTTTGTGTCGGTTGAGCGACGAAGAGCGGAATGAAATAAAACATCAGTTACAACTTCCCTTTAAAATGTTTTTCTCTGAAACTATAAGACCGGCTACAACCTGATTTAGATGATTTCCCAAATTTTATCTTTGTCATCAACTGCATAATTTTAATTATTGGTTCAATAAAAAAAAAAGTTGATTCAGATAATAGAAAATTTTTTAAACATATTACAAATTAGAACCATTATATTATATTTATGGATTTCTTGTCCCTAGAATCTACTACAAAAGATTTGTTTATTGTAGGCAAAGCTATAAATATGAAAAGATACTCTTTGCTGTACACCAGTGCCTCTGGTATCTGTGCAGGGCTGCCGATTGGGGGGTAATTTTCCCCCGGGGGGAAATTTTAGATGCCTTTCCACTTTTGGGGGTAATTCGAGCTATCATTGAAGGTTGCACGTCATCAGCGGGCCTGCCGATTTGGGAGGTTTTTTTCCCGTGGGGGAAATTCGAATTGAATTTTTTTATTGATTTTAATTTTTAAAAATATATTCGACCTAGTGACGTATAAGTTGGCTATAATAAGTATTGTTTTTTTTATTTTATAACAATATCTAATTACATCAATTACATTAAATATACGAAGAATATCTTAATTTCTGGTTAAGAAATAAAGATATTTATGAACTTAATGCCGCATTATTAAAGTTTTTCATTTGGGGGAAATTTGGGGGAGGTTTTGAAACGGTTGGGTAGAAATTGGGGAATTTTGACGCGGGGGAAAAATGTTATTTCAGAATCGGCAGCACTGTATCTGTGACAACGAGTAATATCACAATCAGGTGAATTCTAAATGGCATATCTGTTGTTCAGACTGTGGCAACAATCAGATGTTCTAGATCGCATATAAAAGAAAATACTTTAAATATTTTAAAATTTCAAACTTTAACCACTAGAATGAAACGGAAATAGTATGGGTCCAGGCATACCAGGTATGCAAGTTTAAAATGTCGTTTTAATTCCAATAGAATGCGCTCTTAGCCTATTGAAGGATTTGCTTATCTCTAAACGCTATTTTGTTTGTTAGTCATTTGTTTACAAAAGTCAGTTGTTTTTAAGTCGTTTACGTGGACGTATCATACCTTTCTTTGGTGTTAAAAATGTCTAATTTTAAGCCAAATAAAGAGCATTTGCGGCATGTCATGATTTTCTTATTTAATCAAAAGAAAAAGGCATCTGAATGTCATCGAATTCTTGTTGAGACTTATGGCGATGTTGCTCCAACCGTCAGGACATGTGAACGTTGGTTTCAAAGTTTCAAACGTGGTGATTTTGATGTTACTGATCAAAAATGAGAAAATCGACCAAAAAAGTTTGAGGACTTCGAATTGCAATCTTTATTAGACGAAGACAATACCCAAACCCAACAAATGATGGCAGAACAGTTGAATGTCACTAGGCAAGCCATTTCCGATCGCCTGAGAGCTATGGGAAAGATTCAAAAGGTTGGAAAATGGGTTCCACATGAATTGGACGAACGACAGATGGAAAAACGAAAAACTGTGTGCGAAATGCTGCTTTTTTACGCCACGAAACGAAAGGGTTTTTTTTGCATCGAGTTGTAACTGGCGATGAAAAATGGATTTATTTTCAGAATCCCAAACGAAAAAAATCATGGGTAACGCCAGGACAACCATCCACATCGAGTGCAAGACCGGATCGTTTTGGGAAGAAGACAATGCTGTGTGTGTGGTGGGATCAGAAGGGAGTAGTCTACTACGAGCTTCTCAAACCCGGCGAAACAGTCAATACCGAGCGCTACCGACAACAAATGATCAATTTGAGTCACGCATTGACCGAAACACGCCCAGAATGGGCTCACAGGCACGCCAAAGTCATTCTTCAGCATGATAACGCTCCTGCACATTCAGCCAGATTGACTAAGGAAACGATTTCTTCGCTTGGTTGGGAACTCCTACCCCACCCGCCGTATTCACCTGACCTGGCGCCTTCTGATTATCACCTCTTCTCATCGATGGGACACTCATTGGCGGAGCAACACTTCAACAATTTCGAAAACGTACCAAAATGGCTCGATGAATGGATTTCAAATAAAGATGAAGCATTCTTTTGGAATGGTATCCATATATTGCCCGAGAGATGGGCAAAATGTGTAGAAAGCGAGGGTCAGTACTTTGAATAAAATATATTATACTTTTTTTTAAATTACTGTGTATTTATTTTAAGAAATAAACGACATTTTAAACTTGCATACCTGGTATTATACACGCGTTATGTAAATATCAAGGAACTACATACCCGATTCCAGTTCTAAATTTGAATTGCACGTTTAGTTACAAACAAAAAATCCTGTTTCTCACATAATATCAAATAGACCTACATCATGTTTTTGATATTCTTGATTATGTAAATCAAGTTTAATTCATAACTTTGATCTAAGGTGATTATTAGAACTATCGGATGTTAATTAATTAAATGTCATCGATTCACGAAATGAATAGGATTAACAAAACATATTTGTGATTAATATTCAAATTTTATTTATTTTACCTACGTGTTGTACAAAAGAAACCATAGTAAGTAAATAAATAGTATTAAGTAAAATTTAAGAATTTTAAAATACGGAAGAAACGTTAAAGGATATAAAACAATGTTCAATTCGTGATGAAAAATATTATATTTTCTATTAATATAATATTTGAATAAAGATTAAGAATTTTAAAGTTTGTTCAAATAGGAAACGTTATTGCTTAACACTTCTTTGGTCTATTCGTGTAATTAACTGTGTAACTAAGAATTAAAATTATCAACTATCATTTAACGTACTAGACAAAATTAATATATAAAAAAAAATGGTCTTTTAAGGAAGTAGAGCTATAAAAAATAGGTCTTTAAAGATTGGTGTAAATTAAAAGCTATAATCAATAAATGTCATGTTTTCATTTCAATTTTCAGCGTAGAAATATAAATGAGTAAAATGGCCGCTATTCGCAATCTACAAAAGAAACCAATTAGTCGGCCCATCTCTAGAAAATATTTGAAATTGCGTTACTTCCTCTGACTTTTATTACCGCTAGTACATGCTTTATGTGACGGTACTATTTTTCTCAGTTGATCCGTCCATTATTATGGAACTAAAAATATCCCAATTAATTTCCAGCTTTGTGGATCTGGACTGGACGTCCAGATTAAAGTATGTAACTTTGATTAATTAATACTTGTATTTATACTTTGCTAGGTTCATGAGCGAACATCACCTGATGTGATAGTGTAAAGCAGTGGTTTAATATTTAGTTCACAGTGCAATGACTATCTAGTTTATAAAGATAAAAATTGTGGGTTGTATCTAAACGATAACTTAATGGAGTATTTCAATGTTGAGATGTGCAGTTCAGATATATTTTA
Source organism: Euschistus heros (assembly GCA_003667255.2). NCBI lineage: Eukaryota > Metazoa > Arthropoda > Insecta > Hemiptera > Pentatomidae > Euschistus > Euschistus heros. The sequence goes on along the minus strand of RCWM02000032.1, from coordinate 107,238 downwards.
TGTTGCAGTTAAGATGTCTTTCCAGCACATATCAACTTCAGTTCCGTAGTAATCTTAAACGGAAATATAAAATTAAATTAAGATGGGTGGAGTATGAAAAATAGCTTCTATGATATGTTTCATTATCAGTTTTTTTTAACAGCTTCAACTTTTTATGAGGCATTCGATCGGCATAACATTTATCTATTTTATTATACCTTCAGTTGGCTTTGCAGAGCTATTAAACATATTTGTCCCCATATAAATCGGGTCAAGTGGGGTACAGTGTAACAATGGGAACAGTATAACATCATGATTAGCCCTGTGTTTTTTAAATCTTACTATGGAGTCTGTTAATTCGTTTTTCAATCTCATGTACCGCCATCTTAAACAGCTGTCATTGCATCTCAAAATGATGGGTAAGCAAAAGTATAGTAGAACTCAAGTTTTTTGTAAAATAATCGTAAACTATTCGGCGAGTGAAATGTTGTTCATAAAGGAAAAAGTTACGATTTCTGGTTAGTATTCTTCAATCCTCAATCACTTGGTGTTTGAATAGTATACAAAGTTTATTGCAATTTGGAACTAATATTATTTTAACGAATTTTCGTTTAAACAGCTTTTGGTGAGTTAATGTGTATATTCACTGATTAAATGGCATAAAGACAGACATGAAACCTGCCAGATAGTTAGGAACCCCTTAAGATCCGTAGCTACAGTGAGAATCGATAAATCTAAGTCGATACCTGGGAACCGATCGATACTGCTAACGCTGGTAGGTAATACTTCTGTGACACCTAATCATGTAATTATCATACTTATATTCTTCTCTAATTCTTCACATATTTTAAAACAGAGCAATGTTTCATGACTAAAGCAACAGTGCTTGGTATAGAATCGAAAAAAAAAAACTTTTAAAAAAAGAGAATGTCAAATTGTTGAAGATATTGGAAAATGAAGAAATATTATTACATCTTCAAACTGCAGAAACTGAACTACTGATGAAATAAATGCAGCTAGACAATAGCACCATTTTATATATATATATATATATATATATATATATATATATATATATATATATATATATATATATATATTTATTTAATTTTTTTTCATTTCTTTAAATGTTGATACTGGTTTCCGAGGCCTAATACACTTTCAATATATCTAGAGAAAGAACATGTGCATCCTCCTATCTAACACTTGCGATACCTTAAGTAGTAGATGGAACCAAGAAACTATGGGAATATTTATCTTCTTAGATAAAACTTTGTGAAATGAATTTTTTTTTCAGAACTATAAGTAACTTATCTATTATACGTATGTTGCAGAAAATAAATGATATTTGCTGCTTGCTAATTTATCCCTTGAATTATAGCTCTTCATCTCTCATATGGATTATTTTTTTTAATTGAAATTTATCTTTAAACCATGATATCGGAACCGAAAATCGAGAATCGAAATATTTTGTTATCGAAACATTACTAATTTCCAGTTATAATTTTAACCTTTGGTATCAGGCTGACAGTATCCCTTTCTACCTATAATAATCACATTCCTTATTTATTTGGTTTAAATTTTATTGCCCGTCACCTCAAGGATACCTGTGCCGCGGAGATGGTTCACCTTATGAAAACTGAATATACACAAAAACGTTCTGAACACAAATATAGAGGTGATTTTTTTTTTTTTTTTTTTTTTTTTTTTTTTTTTTTTTTTTTTTTTTTTTTTTTTTTTTTTTTTTTTTTTTTTTTTTTTTTTTTTTTTTAATATTCATGGTGGTTTTATTATTATTATTATTTTAAGTCGGTTAAAAGTTTTAACATGCATAAACTGATTAAAAGCATCAACTTACAAAGTGACTTTTGCAGTAATGATGAATAACAAAACTTAAAAATGGGAATGGTTTACTATGCTAAATACAAAATGTCTTTTTCTCTGCATGGTTGCTTTTCATGTAACTATGCAAATAGTTTAATTGCCGGCATAGAACGATTAAACACATTAACTTTAAGTAATGTTTATTAATATTAAACGAATGTTTAATAGTTTTTATTTTGAGGATGCCAAGACCCTTAACCGGGTTTACCGCCATTAAAAAAAAAGTTTTTATTATCGTTTTTGAATAAAATTAAAAACAAAAAAAAACAATGGAACTATTGAAGTTTAAAGAAAGTCTATGCTGTTAGCTCATTTAAAATATTGTTTAAATTAGTAATAATTCACAATAAAAATAAAAACAGACAATTGCGTGAGCGAAATGGCAACCATTGATGGGATACGTTTTCTGCGGATGCTGTGTTTGGCTTGAAGAACACTAAACATTAATTCCTTATTAACTTTGCTTCCACAATTTTCACGAGAAAGAAAGGTTAAGTAAAATTAAAAAAAAAAACAAAATGATTCATTCTTAATACTTATTTTCGTTTATAAACAATTCATAAAGAAACGAAACATCTCAAACCCAGAAGTAGATGAGACGTCAGAAATAAATTTGTAATCAAAGAAAACAGCTAGATTTGAATTTTAATCAGAATAAAAAATATCAAGAAGTGAAATTCTGCCTAGATAATACCGTGGTGAAAGTTAAGAGGTGCTATTTTGTTAGTTTTATAAATCAGGTACCATTAGCCTTCTGAAATAAAACGCTCGCATTCATTAAACAAATAAAGAACTAAGTATTTATTGTTATGAATAAAAATGACAGACGTAGACTCATTTTTGGGCCACTTTATGTTCTCATATCCATTTTCCGTCTTTTAAAAGCCGTTGGTAATTTATTAGCAATCTGAATTCAGCAAAAATGTAATAAGTGGGAAAAATTAAATATTTATGATTTTTTTATAAATTCGAAATAATGGCCTTCATGTATATAATAATTCCATTTTCATGAAGAATGTAACAATATATAGCTGGATAAATACCAAATAGTTTGTAACGGAAAAAAAAAAGTTTGATGTCTTTTATTTATCATTCTAAATATACCAAGTAATAAATATATCTCGGCCAGTTTAATAGTCGCCCACCCATAATCCTCCAAGTCCAAAATAATCATTCTTGTTGCCTAGCGTGAATTTAAAAATCATTTATAAAATAAATGTTCACGGAATACAGTAAAGTAACTAAAAAATAAAGTAACGTGAAAACAAGTTTAAGGAATTAGTTTAAGAAATAGAAGGGATTTCTTTAATATTGAAGACCTAGAAAAAATAAAAGACACATCTAACTTAATTCTACAAATAAAAACTTTAGGCGTGCATTGCATTAATATTATGGTATAAAGATTATAGCTAGCATTTTAATTGTTCGTAAATATACTAATAAACGTAATATCATACCTTCAAGAATGAACAATTAAAAAAAAAATTAATATACTCGTCGATTTGATGGAGTATTACTTCCGTACTTCAAAACATTTATCTACTTCACACTAACATTTATTATCATAAACTCTCTTTATGTAGCTGAATCAACTGATTTCGAGTCAATTGTGTTGATATGGATTGTTTTTACTTTCAAAACGTTTCACCTTAGAACGATTGACAGATACAAATATTGTTTTAGTCAAAACGTAGCTATCTGTTGCATATAAATATTTAGCTGGAATAAATATAAATTAATGTGTCCGCGAGGTTGTATGCATATTTAAAATTTTAATTAGATGTATCTCCTGGTTCTCTCTTCCAAAACAGGATTCACTTTCATAATAGTATCATGTGTAACTTAAAATTAACTGTTAGAAAAGATTATTTTATTCAATGCAAATGAAATAATATTTATCTTAAAACGGTGATACAAACAAAAAAAGTTATTAAAAAAAATAAATATACTTCTAGAGTTTTAAAAATATAGCCTATTTATAAATGAAATAAATTAAAATTTCGAAATTCTTAAATAGCCTCTCATAAAGAACAAAAATGACTATTTTCTTTTCTTTTTTTTGTAATTACGCTAATAGTAAAATTGCTGTAAAAACAAAATATTTTAATGAATCTAAAATAATTAAGAATCAGTGTTTGAATTTTTGAATATATATATATTGCAAAAAAATATTTGTTAATTAATAAAAAATTTTCTCATATTTTTTTAATATATTAAATTTAGTTTGTTAGAAACTTATTGAAATTGATTTTTTTGATAAATAAAAAAGGTTTAAGGAATAAAAAAGAACGAATATATTTTAATTTAAATAATAAATAATTACAACTCCTTCCGCTATTATTACGTATCAGATATAAAATCTTACCCTGACTGATCCATATCTTACGATGGGGAGAGACTGAGAGTAACTGGCCGAGTTCTAACGGTGTCCCTTTCTCCTCGAGGAAGTGGGGACGGCCTCCCTCAAGGAGACTGATCTGCGATTTCCTTGGAATGATCGCCCCAATGCCTTGGAGGATATGAATGCATAGCAAATACATTATTACTTCTTAATTTCCTAAACACCTTTACTCTACCAAATTGGTGTATCGTAAAATGAAAATCAATATTTTGTTTTAAACCTCTTAATTATCAAAAAGACAGCCATTTTAACTTTTGTTTTCTTCGCACCCAGATAAATTTTATGTGAATCTTGAATTAAATACTTTACTTGAATTTTGTCCCATATTCGTATATTTTTGTTCATCGTGTACATAGGAAAAATCGGAAACATTATCCTCAAGAATATCGTAAGGGAAAAAAAAGACTCACCTATACATGTGAAACCAACTGCATCTTTGGAGGGCTTGATAATATGCCTTGTATGGAACTTTAAAAGAAATTAGGAGATACTTTATATATTTTCGCGTAGCTGTGAAAAACTGTAGCATGTCTCACTTTATAAATTGGAATTGGCAATGGGAGGACAGCGCATTTATGCGTTAGGACATTTAGGACAGGTTAAGTCCAACTTAACGCATCGTATTGGAAAATACGCTGCGCTTTGATCCAACACTAGTGTACGCTAGCTAATAATACGAGAAGCTATGCTAAGAAAACCACATGTTATAATAAGGGATTGAAACACGCATCATATTTACGATACCCTAAATATAAAAAAAAAAATATGAGAACCTTGAAGAAATTATGCATAAGCATAAAGGAAGCTCTGTGGCAAAAGTGGATTGCGGTTAATCCGACCAAAAGTGGTGAATTGTTTTCTCTAAAAAGCTTTTAGAGATTAAAAATAACTAAGAACTCTAAAGGTTTAATTAGTATTTAAAAGTCAAATCAGTAATGTAGGTAGCTAAGATTCTGAAATAAATAAAACGGTAATGGAAAGCATCAAATACGTAAAATGAACTCCAAAATACTAAAACTGGTGAAAGAAAAATAGACTTAAAGAGGAAAACAATTCATATAATTTCCATGAACATTTCTTCAAGCTGAACTATGCAGCTCAAAGCGAGATTATTATTGAGAAATGTCACATATGTAAATTAAACCCTTGAGGAAGCATGGAACTTGACTACGGAAACTTCTCTTCGCTGGTTCTAGTACTTTTCAAGTGGATTGGTGAAGTATGTAAATTACTTAAAGTTGAATATCATTGTTCTAAAACTTATAATAGATGTTAAAAAACAAAACGAAGCAATTAAATATGATCAACATAAATTCTGAAAGTCTTTATTCTTTCTTTTTCTAATGTAAACTTAAAATTTTGAAAAGCATTGTGCAATATAGTCAGTGACATTTATTTAATGTAAGTATACATCAGTGCAGAAACTGGAGAATCCAGGAAGCTAAAAATCACTCATAAAAGAAGCTTACAAAATTGTTGGGCTTGATAGAATACGAATAAATAAAAACTTTATCAGACGGTATACCCATCAGTCCAAGGAACAGATAAACACTTATTTATAAAAAGCTTTAGATTTCATATTGTTGGTTTAATTTTTTTAATGAGGAATGCGACAAGATATATTTTTGGTTGTGTTAGGATTAAAAATATTAAAGCCTTATTGTAATTGTTAATTTTTATTGCTTATTTTTAATTTTGATTTAAACTGAATAGATAAATGTTATATAATATAATAATAATGATTTTTTCCATAATCCTGATAAATTATAATCCTTGTTTTACACAAATATTTATTTCTTATTCAGGACTTAAGCTTCTACCTCTTTAAATTGTTTACTGTCACTTGGTAGCTGAAGGGAGGTTATCAAAGTAATCTTTGAAGGAATTGTTGGCAATGGCTGTTAGGTGATAATTTTGACAGTTTACTTTCGTAAACATAAAATAAAAATGTGTGATGATTTTCAAGAATATGAAGTCAGTGTGGATAATCCACAAAAACATCTTGATCCTATGGAGACGTATATTTCTTTCAGAGTTACAACCAAAGTCAGTTACAATTGTGAATATTAATACTTACTCAATGTTTTTTTTTCTCCTGTAATGCACGCCTTTTCTTAAACATTTACAGGTAAAACAAAAATCTAAAGATGAGGAATACATTGTGAGGCGGAGATATAGTGATTTTTTGTGGCTGAGAAATAAATTATTTGAATCTTTCCCAACTCTAGTTGTGCCTGTAAAGTTCTTCTAAATTTGTGATTTTAAATACTTGAATGGTTCGTGGCAAAAATTAATTCACAACTGTTTTTAGGGGTTACCAGCAAAACACAGTGTTCTCGAACAACTAGATAGATATTCTCGGCCTTTCATCATGACTAGAATGTCAATGTTGCATACATTTATGCAAAGAGTAGCCTCTCATCCAGTATTTAGCTGTAGCCCAGTATTAAAAACGTTTTTAACTGCCAAGTCAGCAGTAAGTTGTTTCATATATATATATATATTTTTTTAAAGAATACCTTTTACTCACTCCTCTTATGCTCAAACCCTAAATATTGCAATAAATTTTATAATTTCTCAAAATACTTTTGCCTCACTTTTCTATCTTAATTGATATATGTTTATATATCTTAAGTAAAAATATTGAAGATGTGCTGGTGGCCTGCAAAATAACAAAACCATAATTCATTTACCAACATTCTCTAATATGAAGTAATATCATTACCTATTCCCTCCTTATCAAACGAAAATTATGAAAATCACCATAACTCCGCTCTATCATGTCCTATTTAATTTTATTTACTATCTACCCTCCAGTCAATCCTTTTTGTCACTATTTATTCTCTGACTGGTTCAATGTTTTGTTTTTTTTCCAACCTCCTCTAGTAAGTAAAACTTCTCTAGTAAAATCTCTTAAACAAATTTAATTCAGTACTTCTAATTTTAACCAATAAATATTATTTTGCCGTTTGATGACTATGGGAGGGCTTGAGTTGAATAATTGTTTCCCTCCACCATTTTATTAAAAAAGGGTAATATTTAAACGCTGAAATATATTGAGAATGGTTTGGTTTGTATCATTTCAGACATACATGGTTTTGGTTTGTTGCCCGTCACCAATTTGTATTAAATAGTTCTACCATTTTTTTTTTTAATAATTATTTTTGTGCTTATTTTTTAAAAAAACCCTAAATTGTTTTTCTATTAAATTTTTGTTTTTTAGGAATTCAATATGCAGGCTAAAGCAGGTCCAGGGCTGTTAGATCGTTTATCTGGTTCAATACAGAATTTTAAAGGATGTGTTCCTCGACATGGACATCTTTATCCTGAATTTGAAGCTGTGAGAGTTTATGTAAATAACTTATCTCAGAAGCTTTCAAGCCTACTTTCCGTTTCTAGTAGGATGCATAGGGAAAGAACTGGTACTGTTAAATTTATAAATAATTTAATCTGTAATTCACTATTAATATTATAAATAAATAGGTATATTAATTTATTATATATAATAACAAATGTGTTTCTCCTTTTCTTTTAATATCTCTAAATCCCTATTATTGCTGATATAAGATTTCTAAGAATTTTTCCTGAAGGGATCACTTACCAGAAAATTCTATTTTCACTTACTTGAAGAAAACATGAAGACATTTTGTAGAAGTGGTGTCTATACACTACATAGATTATTTTAAATTGTAAGGTACTTAGTACATATTAAGGTGATTTCTTGAAGTCTGGAAATGAATTATGGTACTATACGTTAGAGATGGAAACAGATACCTGAGGACTCAACTAGATTTTTTTTCAGGTTTCATTATTGTGTTTTGCATTATGAGAACTATGGTTCACATTCACATCTTTGTGACGCTAGGTTATTGTAAGCTAGGATTCTAACAGACTTTCTGCATTATTAAAGTTTGTAAAGAATAGATTGGTTATTACTTAGTCCTCTAAAATTGTCTGATAGGTACATGAATACTTAATACTAACAGAGCTTAAAAAATAAAAATATCCACTTAGTTGCCTATGGAACAACTACTAAATATACTAAGCAACACTTTGACAACTAAGGAAAATCTAGAGCTGGTTTCTGATTGTACTTAGCTCTACACTTTCTTTTGAAAAACCTGTATCAGTCTGCTCTCCAGTGAACTGATGTTTTCTTAGATATGGTACTATCATTAACTGCTATGAAAAATGGGCCATTTGATAGTTGTAAAAATACCCCATAAAACATTTTTATTTCTGATTAAACATTAATCAATGACTGCCTTGAAAATTATAGTAAAGAACATAACAAATGAACCGCAAAAGAAAATTTAGCTGAAGAAAGAGAATTAATACTATTATTTAATTATTTAAAGAACAGTTTACTTGAGATTCCATTGGCTAGGTTTACAATCCTATATCAGTGGTTTGCATGTATGATATTTCAGTGCCAATCTTATTCATGTAATAATTATTACACAGTCTAGTTGATGGTCATAGGGGCAATAATGAACATTGTTTATTAATCCAAACAATTTTGTTTTATCATATTACAGAACTTTCTCTTGAATTGGAAGATGCAAAAAGAGCTCTTGATAGTTGGTCTTACAATGAGCCAGAACTGAGTCAAGGGATATGTGGAGTTCGCAAGGCAATAGAATCAGTTACTACTCTTCAAAAGATTCATCTGTTACAAACTTATCACCCGTTGTTAGAAAATGTAAGCCTATGATAGCTTTTAGGTATGAATTTAAAAGCAATAATAATGAATATTTAAAAAGTGTTTGTTTAAACTTGAATATTTTTCTAAGTGTTTGCAATATACAATAACAATTATTTAGAACTATTTTCATTAAAAATATGTTTGTTACACATACAAAACATTGACATACTACTTGCCTTCAATCTTTAAAAATCATACATCTCTTTTATCAAGAACTACTCACTACTTGTCAATCTGTATATCTTGTTTATTTTTTCTTAGTGCTGAACCTGAAGGCCATGATGGCTGAGCTTTTAGCAGTTTAGGGTGAGAATACAAGATTGATTGGTTCAGGGCAATATGGGTTTGAGTTCCACCTGAGGTGGTCAACACTAAATTCAAGTTGGTCCCACAAAATGTATTTTGATAGACCTTGTCCCAATTATTTTAGACAACTGGTTAAGAGTAGGTAGGAATCTTGGGGTTGATATGAGTGGTCAGCTAAATTGACTGATACAATTCCTCATGGTATGAGGCTTCTTTGCTCCCGAGGAATCGTTATTGGGCCTATAAGAAACATGTTTATCATCAGTTACCAAAATAATTATCTATTTCCTACTGTTTTAATGATACACTTGTGACATGTATTCAAAATTGGTTCTTTGTATGTTAGATTTTTATTTCTAAAACTATCAAATTGTCAAAAATATCAAAAAATTTACTCATTTTATTTTACTGGCAAATATTTAATTTTTGATGCAGTCAACACTCGATAATTTGAAACTCTAGGAATCAGAGAATAGCTTTAAATACATGGTTGATCAAATATAATCTTTTATTATGTAATATTTTTGATTGACTTTAATACGGTATTTAACTATTTAGTAAAACCAGAAAAATAAAAGTATCCTAGTTTAATGTTCATTCTGAACTATTATTTTTTTTGGAATGAGTGACTACTATTCATAATTCTATGGATGTTCAAACCAATCACAGAGGTAGGGGACTTCACATTAGGAAGATGGGGAACGTAGACTTAAAAATTATTGTGATGGCAATGATGCTGTTAGCTAGAAACGCAAATTATGGAGGGGCTGAGAACAAATTGATTTTTCGTTTTCAGTTCATTGAGCATTTTTTAGAAGCCAGGAAAAAAAATTCAAACAATTGAGAGTTGATTGCATCATGAAAATATTAAGTTTGATAAACAATATATATGTGTATATATATATATATATATATATATATATATATATATATATATATATATATATATATATTTTTTTTTTTTTTTTTTTTAATTAAAAACAAAACAAATAGCAACTAAATTACTTTTTATTTTTAGCCTTTAGAAGAATATCTTAATTATATAGAAGCTGTCAAAGAAGCTCTCACGAGAAGGGATGCCATACAATACAATTATGAAAACAGTATTGAAGAAACTAATAAAAAAAGAGGTGAAATTTTACAGGTATGTCTTGCTCTGTTAATAATTATATGCTGTCAACTAATAAAAACGTGTTGTTAACTTTCTACTGATTTAACAATAACATACTGTACCAAACTAAGTAATAAATTTTCTTTTTACTTTTAATGAAAAAATGTTTGCTTACTCCAATCAATTTTAAAACTTCTAAGGGCCTTTATAGTGGAACCGTATTAAAAACCTTATGACTGTCTTCTAAAGCCCTTTGATCTTACTTCACCATATCTAGATCCCTTCCTAAAAGTTGGAAGATTTTTTATCTATGGTTGCAACTGGATCTTGCAGATCTGGTTCTACACAGTAGTATATCATAATATGATCTTTAAACTTTGCAGTTAAGATGGATAGGGCTGGAAGCACTTTTCATTGCCCAGGTCCCATTGTCTTCTAAACAAAGAATCATCAACTGTTCCCTCACTATTTCACACTTTTCATCTGATAAATGATTTTGCTAGAACTTTTTTTTTATGACAGGATTGTTAATTAATTAATATAAGTCTTATTGTACATTTATTGATTATCACATATGGGATTTATATTAATAATGGTTATTAATTATTATTATTATTGTTCATTCAATACAAAAAAAAATATTTTTTTCTAAAATGAAAATGATTTGTAGAAAAAATGTTTGTAAATAAATTTAGGAAATAAAAAATTATTATGAAATTTACTAACATAATTTATTTTATGTGGCTTAAACAAGAAGATAGTTTTTCTATTAGTGTGATACAAAGCTGAAACATTGTATTGCTCTTTGTTACATATCTTTGGAATAATTCAGAAAAACCTTTTCGTATATTCAGAAGTATTGATGAATTTTACTGTTTCATAATCCAGTTCTTGGAAAAAGATGTGAAGTACGAATACATGCTCTCATTTTTTTTAAAAATAATAAATTGTGCACCCACAAGTTTGTTCAACATACATAGGATCTTATTTCTACCTAGTCATCATCCAGTAATAGTGATATTTTAATTAGAGCTGATGTGATAGAATCATTACATATGGTGTTCAAGCAGAGGTGGAAAGCTGTGATAATGCTCTTACTGGTAGTGTGAACAGTCATGACCAGGCAAGGCACGAACTAGGCTTCTAATTGTCCATCCCCTGCTGATTGTACCAATGTGAATCGGCCTTGAGATTCAAAAGTGTATTAATTGTTTTGGTACAACTCAGTTATTGCTGCTTGAAGCTATTATTTTTCAATATTATCTTAGAAGTTAAAAACATGAATTATGTATGATAGCAAATAGATTTGTTAAGTTATATCTCTTTTCCAGTAGTTATTTTATTCACAATATTTTGTTTCCATTTATTTAGAGTTTTAACTTTTAATAAGTTCCTTATTAGTTCAATTTTAAGTTGCTTCTCCACTAAAGTAAACACCTCATTTCGAAAATGTTTTTCAAGAAAAAAAAATAAGGGAGAGGAAAATCAAAAATTTTGTTCTAAACAGGATCAAGAATGACACATGTTCAAGATGAATATGTTTTCTTTTAGAGTAAAATTGTAACAGAATAGGTAACATATATGATACCTAAATTAATATTTGAGAATAAACATAAATTAGGGTAATAGTCTAAATAATTAACCAACTTTTAATTGAAACTTGGAAACTAACTAAATCTAAATTAAAAAACTAGTTTTTATTCTTTTTTACTAGTTTTTTGTTATTTTATTTTTTTTCAATTCAAACCATTTGAAAAAATATTAGTATAAAAAAAAAACATTCTTATTATTTAAAAAATATTAATTCAAATAATAATCAGCTATTTTCTTTAAATGTTTATGATTGGCCAATTTAATGTGGTATTTCAGTTGGAGGCACTGAACAATAATAATGGCAGTTTTGGTATGAAACTTTGGAGAAGTTCTAACAGAGAGAAGCTGCAAAAACTCAAAGAGGAAGTTCCCGTACTTGATCAAGTAGTAGAGGTAAGTATTATTTTAAGTATAATAATTAAAAATACTTATATATAATAATACCCAAATACTTTATGATGAAAATACTATGGTTGACTTTAGGATGTAATAGTAGAGAAATGGTCAGGGATGCAGTCAACTATAATTAACACATTCTAGTTTTTAAATAAAAAAAACTTCATATTTGGAGTGCTGACGTTTCAACCTGTCTTGCAGGTCTTTTCAGGGCTAAAATAACAGAAAATTGGATACGACCAAGATGATACAAAAAAAAAATTTATATATATATTTTTTTTTTTTCATTATCTTGGTCACATCCATTTTTGTTATTTTAGCCCTGAAGAAAACCTGCAAGGCAGCTTGAAACGTAGGCACTCCAAATATAAAGTTTCTTTATTTTAAAACTTGGATCTGTAGTATTTCTCTACTACAAAATACTTTATATTTTTTCGAATAAAATAAGACATAAATATACTAAATATTTAAGTGTTGACTATTTTTTTTAACCAAAATAGTTGATAAGTCAGTTGAAAATATTTTATCCCAATTAGTTCATTATTATTTCTGGATCTATTGCTAATATGTACATTTTACTTCATCAGTATTTCTTAAAAAAATAATTGTTTCCATTCCATAATTATACCTTTTTATACCTGACAGTTTTGTATGTTTACGTATTATTTACAAGTATAAAAATCAAGCTTTTCTTTGTAAATTTTTTTATCTACAGCGATTTTTAAGTTTAGAAAAAAACAATTTATTTATATAAGTATTTCTACTTCTACGTGGTGTTCCTCTTTAACTGCATCCCTGATCATCTTCTCCAATTTATTTATATGTTTGAGAAAATATAAAGAAAAGCCACTGGTTATGCGTGTTAAATTAAAGATGTCATTCATAATGGGATCTAATTTCCATAATTATTGTCATTTGGAAGATTTGGATATTATTCAATAAAAAATATCCAATATTATGGGATAAAAATTCAATGACTGACTGATATTACCCCTATTCAAGATATTTTTCATTTCTCACCTGATTACATTTTTATTCATTTAATTATATTCTTTTGTATTTACTAACACTTACATTATTTCTTAGTGCTTATTCAGCTTCTTTTTAATGGAAATGTTGGTCAATCAATAAAGTTGATTTATTTAGGATAAAATTGGTTTGTCTGCTGTTTGCAATAATTTGTGATATAAAACAGACCTTGTACCTTTTTAGCAAAAAGAGTAAACGGGAAGGAGTCGTTAGCGTTGAAAAACTATCTTCAGCCTCCCGTAGAATGAGTTAGCAACGAATTAATATCCTTCCGCTGTCTTAAAACAGTTAAATCGTTAAACATTTTTAAAAAAGTGTCCTTTTTAAATCCCCTATCTTAAAACCGTTAAATATTTTAAAACAGTATCCTGGAGGACAACAATGGAGGAAGTTATCCTTCGGATAACTTAAAAAAAAAAAAAACCGTTAAAACAGCAATCCTTAAGGACGAAAAAGCTAATTCTAATTGTGGATAGAGAGAGTGGCCAAGGATGTCCTTCCTCGGCCTCGAAAAATCGTCAGATCCTGGCAGATCTGTAAAACAGTGTCCTTAAAAACAGAAGCCATCTCTTAATCCCGCCCCGAACCCCCACCGCCACTCTTCTATATCGTACCTTTTTAGCAAAAAGAGAAACCGGAAAGAGTCGTTAGCGTTGAAAAACTATCTTCAGCCTCCCGTAGAATGAGTTAGCAACGAATTAATATCCTTCCGCTGTCTTAAAACAGTTAAATCGTTAAACATTTTTAAAAAAGTGTCCTTTTTAAATCCCCTATCTTAAAACCGTTAAATATTTTAAAACAGTATCCTGGAGGACAACAATGGAGGAAGTTATCCTTCGGATAACTTAAAAAAAAAACCGTTAAAACAGCAATCCTTAAGGACGAAAAAGCTAATTCTAATTGTGGATAGAGAGAGTGGCCAAGGATGTCCTTCCTCGGCCTCGAAAAATCGTCAGATCCTGGCAGATCTGTAAAACAGTGTAAAAAGGACACTGTTTTACAGATCTGCCAGGATCTGACGATTTTTCGAGGCCGAGGAAGGACATCCTTGGCCACTCTCTCTATCCACAATTAGAATTAGCTTTTTCGTCCTTAAGGATTGCTGTTTTAACGGTTTTTTAAGTTATCCGAAGGATAACTTCCTCCATTGTTGTCCTCCAGGATACTGTTTTAAAATATTTAACGGTTTTAAGATAGGGGATTTAAAAAGGACACTTTTTTAAAAATGTTTAACGATTTAACTGTTTTAAGACAGCGGAAGGATATTAATTCGTTGCTAACTCATTAGCAAATCATAAATGTTTGAAGATAATTGTAGACTTCAAAATGTCAACCATGGAAATGACAAAAAAAAAATCTTTTTCCAGCATTCTTGTACTTATACCATATTGAATCTCTTAAAAAGCACAATAAAATACGTATCTAAAAAACCTATTTCAGTGACCTGTATTTGTTTACTTTATGTTTCTCCAGAGATTTTGAAAAACATTTCTAGGACATTTGTTGAATGGTAATTACATTATCATTGCCAGTGTTCCATTCCAATGTTCTTAGATTGGCTAGTTTCTAAATTTTATAAAAACAAACTTTTATTTCCCATATGTTGTAGGACATGTTAAGGCGATGGAAATTTTCTAGATGTGATGGTATCATTCTGCCATTCCAAATGTATTCAAGTACTTAATGATACAAGGGCTTCAAATTAATTAATTATATCCGCTTCTTTGTCACAGTGCTCACCCTGTTTGCATTCTTCAATCCATGAGTGTACCTTTATTAGTAGCAAACAGCTGGTGCCATTTCTGTCTTTTATCTCTAAGGCTTATTATTTATTTTTATTATTTGATTGAATTACTATGTTAATAAGAAAAGATAATTAGCTATGTCCTCAGCCAAATCATTTTTATTTTACTTTTATTCTTATCTTTTTTTTTTTTACAATTGTGCCAACTATATTTTTTCATTCACAGTCAACTTTCTTCTTATAATTTCTGTTAAACCAAATTGTATATTTCTGTTTTATGTTTTTAGCAATCAACTAATCAATCAATTTATAAATAAATGTGATGTCTGTTGAAAACTTTTGCGGAGGCAAAATTTACATTATTTTATTTAATATTATATTTAATTTTTTTTTATTTTTTTTTTTTTAATTGTATAGGAAAATCATGATAAAGTTGAAATAGCAAATGAAAGCATGAAAGCCGACTTAGCTAGATGGAACACTGAAAAGAGATCTGAAATCAAAGACATTTTGAATCGTATAACTGAACAACATGTTCTTTACTATGAAGAAGTAAGGCTATATGAATGCTCTACTGTTGTTTTTTTTTACTTTATGAGGAATTTATCTGATGTAAATGTATTGTTTTTTTAGAGCTTACATGCTTGGGAGAAGGCACTAGAAACACTAAAAGGCTTAAGTAATTCAGAAGAAGTTTCCCATTAAGTCATATATTATTTATGTATATTTATTCACTGTAATTAGTCTACATCACACACTAGATGATGTTAAACAAAGTGATTATGTACATTACTATTAACAATTTTTACACTGCATTTTTTGCAAGTCTGCCTCTATTTAAAAAAAAAAAAAAAGTGATGTTTACATTTTTGTTTTGTTAAGTTTTATTAATGTGTGCCAAAAGCTCTTAATCTAATTTTATGTTTTATTTTTTAAAAGTTAAAATGTCTAATTTTTATTTACATAAAAAAAACAAAAGGGAGAAAAAATGGTGTCCACAAATATAAAACAGTTAACAAAAATTATTTTTAATACCACCACAAACATGTAAAAATTACAAATCTGAGTATATTTCTTGTATCTTAAAATTAAAAAAAAAAAAAGAAAAGAAAAAAAAAGAAGCACATTTAATGAATAGAAGCACCATTTTTTTTTCTTTTTCTAAATATATTTGTTTAAAAATGTACTTCATTCGATAAAATAATTAAAAAGTTTTAGCTTTGGTACATCTTATTGTCACACAAAGATTTGTTGAGAAATAAATATCTATCAACAGTTTAAATTAGCAAAACCTTTCCACAAAATGTTTTAATTGACCTCACTTTAAGGCTTTTTTTTTTTTTTTTTTTTTTTTTTTTTTTTTTTTTTTCAATTCAGGATTAAGTTCCCAGTGAAAATACTAAGCATAATGTAATAATTAAGTGGTTCTGTCAATAATAGACAAATAAAAATTGAAATTAAAGCCATTTATGACAACAAAATATACAAAATAATGTCAGTTCATTATGAAAATAAATATTGCACATCTTTAGGATTTTTTTTCATTTTTCTTTTTTAATGAAAAAGTGAAAATGTATAAAATGAACTTACTCCCAAATAATCAAGAATCTTAGATTAAAGTTAGTATAGTATTACATAAATCATATACAAAGAATAAATATAACTTAAATAATTCTTAAAATAAACTCAATATTTTCTTTTCCTTAATTATAATTTTTGTATTCTCAACAAGGAAAGAGGGTTTTAGATAAACTGAGATAGAAAATAATTAGGTCATCTTTTTTTCTTTAACTTTCACTTTTAACAAAACAAAATCAATCTTCATGTTATAAGTGATATTATAATATATGATAACTTTAAGCTTGTCATTTTTATGCAAAAACATTAGGCATTGATCACAGATAAGCATTTTTTTTTTTTTTTTCATGTGTCATTTCTAAAGGAATGTAGGGTAAATTTTAAACTTTTTAACATAATTTATATTATTATAACTCAAAACAATCATTAATAAATTACTGATATAAGCAGAAAGAAGTACACTTCAGTCTATTAAGATATAAAGTGAAAAATTTTAAATATTAAAATATTTTTTGTTCCCAAAAGTATTGGGATACTAATAAACTCTGGTATCAATTTTTGATACCAAAATTTCTTTGTCTCTTATATACAATAAAAAAAATTAATAATTTTTTTCTATTTATTGAAATCATACTGAGTATCGAAACGAACTCTGTTATTATCACTCGCAGACTGGAAACTAAGATCTTCACTGCTACTTTCTAAAAATAAAAATAAAAATAATAAGAAATGATGAATTAAAGGAACCTCAAAATGGAAATTTTAGCTAATATACTGGCAAAAAATCCCTACAAATTTATTTGATTAATTTTCTTGGTTAAAAGTTCTATTATTTTTCAGGTATGGTTACAACCCCATATTGTACCGGAATGTAACGCATATTTCATAAGCCTAAATATGTAATGCATATTTCATATATCCCCAAGCCAGGGCATATGAAATGTGTTAGAATTATTAAAAATATTAATTAAATGAAAGCAAGCAGTATTAAAAAAAATACCAAATACATGCTAAAGTCTAAAACTCAGTTACACAAAGAACAAATAATATTACTACAGGAAAGAATAGCAACAGGTAACAGATGCCTGTTTTCAGTTCAAAAAGTTCTTTGGTTTAAGGATTTATTCCACATAGATAAAATAACAGCTTACAAAATTGTTAGTAGCCCGATTTATAAGTGATATCATACATAGTTATTATTTTTTTCTTCACCATATATAACTTCTATTATTTAAATTTAGTTGTACTTTGCCCCGAAGGTAATTAATGAAAATGATTTCTATGAATGAACAACTACAATTGTATTTAAGGGGGGACAAAATGATAGCCCCCAAGTGCTGTTTGTTTACAAATATAGGCATTTAGAATAAAAAAAATTAGACTAATTAATTTTACTTTTTCATTTTAATATGATCATTGGTAATAGTGGAAATGGAGCGAGCCAAATCAGTATCATTGACTGAAAGATCACTCAGCCTAAAATGGGGCTTTTCTTTTTCGGATATTCCAAGAAATACAGGTAGGAGTAGAAATTATATTTTCAATTTTTTAAATTCTCCAGATAATTATGGAAGAAAGAAGTATTCTGGAATAAGACAAAAACGAGCAATTTTAAGGATAATTTCTAACACCACTTAAACAGCTTGGCAAATTGCTCAGGCATACAGTGGAGCGTTGATTATCTGAACGTTCAATTAACAGAACCGTTTTTTATTTATTGTAATATTTTATTATTTTATTTACTTACAATGCCTACAGTTTAATAAACGTATATAACCCAAGTGGCTATCTCTTTGTCCAAAACCTTAGTCGCCCAAATAAAGAAAGCAAGGTTGAGATATGATTGGGACACTTGGAGAAAAGAGGTCGCCTCAAAAAAAAAATTTTTTTTTGTCTTTATTTATCTAAATTCACAACTCTCAAATGTATTAATGACAACCAGCGAATGAGACGGCTGTAAAACAATGAGAAAATTCTGGCATGATGAAGAGCATGGCCAGTGGCACCTCCATCTCTCTTGTTAATCATTTAATTTTATTCAAGGAGATCTCTCATCCAGCTCCTTTTCAACTTTCTACGGATATTATTGGGCATCATTGTTGTGCATGTCATGTATGAGTTTGGGATGAACTTTTAAGTTTTTTGTGAAATCTTTTGTAGTAGGTCTGTATGTGTTCTTTTATGGATGGCAGGTGTAGGTCCGTGCACAGTCATGTTACTTACGTACCTAGGTTCATGTCTATGCATCGTTTTGTGAGGCACATGTCCAAATAGGTTTTAGTAAGTAAGTGTAGGTATTGAGTTTTTGTCTTACGTTTAATTTAGAATGTCGTCCAATTAGAGAATAAAGTAGCCTCAGCCTTTGGTTTAATGTTTTGCGTTTAGAAGATATGCGTGGGCCCCATGTCATTCTTCGGTCAAAAATTAGACCAAGGTAACGTACTTTGTCGGTTTGCGGAATCTGTTCGTTTTCGATATAAACGGGAGGACATTTCTCTTCGAAGTGAAAATGTGATGTGATGAGATTTATTGTAGTTCAGCTGTATTTTCCATAGTTTGCACCAGTTGTTTATTGCGTTCAGGTTATGTCATAAAGTCTGATAGTCTTGTATGGGATCTCGGTGTCTTGTAAAAATAGTAGTGTTGTCTGGATATGTAGCTATCAGAGTGTCATTTGTAACGGGTATGTCATGCGTGTACGTTATGTATAACAGTGGTGCAAGAATTGATTCTTGAGGCACCCCGGCGTAGAATGGTCTTATGGATAAGATTTCTGAACCCTGTCGGACAGAGAAAAATCTGTCAGAAAGGAATGATTGGAGAATGAGAAAGTAAGTGGATGGTAATATATTCTTGAAATTGAAGATTATTGAATGAACAAACAGGAGGAGCCAGAATTACACGAACTAACTGGGAAGAATTTACAGAATTTAGAAAACTAATTGAGAAGGTACCGGTTAAGGGCAGTTACACCAAACAAATAATAATACTACAGTTTAGTGTTGGATGGGATGTATCATTCAAAAATTGGTTCAAAATCTCATCAGACCTATACCCCATCAAATGCAAGGGGCGGATATACACCTAATTAATTTAAAATTGCTTGGAAATAATTTTTAAATACAGTTGTCTTATTTAATTAATATTTTTAAAAATCCTTATATATTTCATATGCCCTAGTTAAAGTACGTGGGGACGTAAACACCTATAAAAGAAGGAAACAGAAAAAAAAACAAAAAAATTAATAACAGCATAGGGTGGAATTTTTGACTAACTAAATATGTTAACTAGCCATAATGTAAATCATACAATAAATTCAATGGCCCAGCGAGTTGTGGCGAAAGTCTTTATATATTATATACCTATTATATATAATTTATATAAACCAAATAATATATATAGTGGAGTCTCACTTATACGAATGTGAAGGGGAACGGAAAATGTTTTGTATAAGTGAATACTTCATATAACTGAATAGTTGTAAGATAGTTATTCGTTCACCGGGAAAGAAAAATTCTTCGTATAACTGAATGTTTCTAATAAGTGAGTTTCGTATAAGTGAGACTCCATTGCATACGGAAGAGCAAGAAATGAATTGTTGAACGTGGTCCACAGATGGCCAAACTCGTAAGAAGAAGAAGAATATATATTCAAATTGCTGTTGTAATATTTTACACATTTGGTATGGTAAAAGTAGAGCTAGAATACAAATTAATAAAAGTTTTATAATTCATTATTTTTATGATCAGTCTATAAATTAAATAAACAGCAATCTATTCTATTATATACAAGGATGAGCAATTTATCGTTTGTGATCACTAGCCGTGAAAACTACTTAACTAATCTGTGCCAAATTATAACCACATCGTCTTTATAGTTACAGGAAGGTTTAGCAATAATAAAATCTACTGATTTTCAATTAATTTGCTATTTAAAAAGAGATAATATGTGGATTACAGTGAAGTTTGAAATAGACCGATACCTGGTGAACGCCATTCTACATGAGAGGTTACAAATGTATAATGTTATATAGAGCTTGAAATTGATAGTAAAATTTACTTATATTCAATTAAAAAAGTTTTAAATATGTGGTACAAGATGTAGATCCCAGTGAAATTTGAAAATCAATCAATATATGGTATTGATATATATCAATATATTCAATATTGATATAATATAATATCAATAATATACATAATTGATACATGCAATTGATATTATACTAAATATAATATAATAGTAAATATAATATAATATCAATAAATTGGAATATCAATATATTCTGCAACAGAGTTTGCAATGATAAAACTATTAAATCCATCTGCTATCAAATTTTAACTAATTCATTATCATAGTTCTATAGTAATAAATAAATTTAAAATAATAAAACTTTAACTGTACAATGTTGAAAGGCAGAAACGAGAGGTGTACCACACTATCATATACTTTTATGATTAGAAGTTAAAATCTAACCAGATGTAATCAATAAAATTATTTCTGCCTAAAAAAATTATTACCGAATCAAAATGTTGATCCTTTGCTTTATGATATTGTGTGCATAAATATTATATTATTATTACTGAATAGGGCCTTTAGTAGTAAGCACTCATGATGCAGTCCATTAATCCAGAAGAGTTTCTTAATAGTCTCTGTTCATCTGAATTACAAACTCATACATTAAAATTAAAATATGGATGTCTGAATATGCTTTTACATAATCTTCAAACACCTAATCAGTACAATTTTAACCAGGTTGAAAATTACTGCTATGCGTCAAAATATCATTGAACAAATAATCCTTAATACAAGATTATTAATGACAACAAATAAAACTTCATTATTAGTTAAAATTATCTAAGTTCTTTACTTATGAGAGCGGGCAAAGTCGTAATGCAGGATGCTAGTTAATTATAAATCATATAATTCATTTAAAATAAGATGATTACCTTGAAGAAGCTGAGAGTGGGATTGAGTTAAGATACTAGGTAAAGGAGGGCGGGAGTGTAGGGACCTGCCATGGTATGTGTTGTGGCCAGGAACATAATAATTGGAGCTAGGATCGTCGCTCCAACTGTCATCATCGTCTACTTCTGAAGTTGCACCGCTTGTCCTAGAAGTAACAGAATTAGTATTGTATAATTTAGTTTTTATTAAGAGAAATTACAAATAGAAAATTTTTTTCCATAAAATATATAATAAATGCTACTTAAAATTCATACAAATAGGTTACAAAGTGCTACTAAATAACTACAGTTGCTTAAAAGAAGGTTTTGTCTATTAATTCACATTACAAATTTAACTATTGTACAATCATCAATCTCATTCTTATAAAGAACCAATATTTAAATTCAATTCAATAAAAATTCCAAGAAGCATTTGCAATTGCGTTAAATTTTTTTGGGTATTTCTAAACATTTACAAAAATGATATGGAATAAGTAATTTCAAATTCAATGTCTAATAATTTTTAATTTGGAATCATGTGTGAAATTAGTTTTATCATGGAATAACACAAGATAATTTTTAAAATAAATCATTTGAATTTAAAAGTTAATATAATTAAACATATTAATAGGATATAATGAAACCTGTTTAGTTTATTAGCGGTAGGCCTGATATCTGTTCCTATGCCAATTGAAGCAAGCATTGCTGACATATTGTACACTGCCCTTCTAAAAGATGACATTCTCACTTCTCCATTTAGAGGTACTGTCCAATCTAAATCAGAGCATAAAAAAGGATATAAAAATAAATAATAAATGACTTTTAAGTGAGCTGAATGTTATAGTCAAACTTCAAGTAAAAATGAAAAATGTTATACAAACAGCGCTTATTTTTTTATGTTTTCAGTGGTTATTCAGCAAATATAAACAAGTTGCTGAAGTAAGTGAATGGTGAACTTTATTATTAACTGGCTTAAGATGTATATAAAAAAGACTAAATGTTTTGTGCTCAATATAACAAATGACATTGATGTTTTAATTTTTGAAGTCATAAACATCGAAACACTGATGTCATGAAAATTGATACATTGATGTCCCAAGTCTAATAATATTCAGTTTATCAGTTTGTACTAGCTCATTGTTTATTAAAATCAAAACATCAAAGAATTTTTCAGTAAAGAGTGCATTAAAAGTTTTTCTTACTTGGTTTTTTCAAATCTGGAGCTGATTGGCTAAATTTAGGAGTCTGAGATTCAGGAGGTGAGTTATCTACTATGGTAGAAGGCCTAGATCTTATCTGGTGGTATGTGCTAGGACCCCAAGTCTTTCCTTTCATCTCTTTAATCTCACCGCCTATAATATAAAATGCAGGAAGGTTATAAGAATATCATACAACAATTTCATAAAAAGAAATAGAACAGAAATTAAAATGAAAAATGAATACTTTTCAAAATGTAACTAATACAGTTGATATTTTTATAACAAGAAAAAAAAAAAAGAAAGCATGAGAACATAAACTTTTATCAAAAATAAAATAAATAACAATTAATCATAATGGAGCTAATCTGGAATTTACATACTTAATTGAATTTCAATAAGAGAGAGTAACACTTCATTGAGTGATGCTGCCCATTTATAATGAGTTGCTACATTTTACACAGCATAAGGTATGCAACTAATTCATAGTTCTACTAATTTACTTATAGTATCAAAAATAGTATTCAGGTATTAATGTTATTAATTATCATTATTGTATTTATAACATACAGTGTCAGTTAAAGCCTGATAATTACTTTTTGTCTACGACATCTAGCATTGTGAAAATTTTTTTTTTATTTTTACAGAAGTTTTTTTATCTGTTTTCTCTAACCCCTGCCTTCACCGAATTTTGAGGACACTACCACCAGTTAGAAGATGTCTTTCAAGGATTCTACATTCTATTTTACATAATAGGGCATATAACAAACAATGACAGTTTAATCAAATTATAGAGTTCAAAATCTGTAAATATCTTAATGCTATTTATTATTTACCAATACTTAATAATCCCTTTAGATAATTCTCTAAGCTTGTTTACTAACACTGGACTTCTTCAAAAAAAGCCTTAGTTCAGTTACATATTTCGAAGAAAAAACGTGTCCTACGTTAAATTAAATATGAAGGGGAAGGTGTCCTTGAAGAGCGCACTATGCGGCGTTGGTTTGAAAAATTTAGAAGTGGAGATACTACGCTGGAAAGGAAGAAGGGCTCCGGGCGGCCATTAATGGATATTAATAAGATTCTGAAGGAAGCTGTTGAATCAAATCCGTCCACAAGTACTCGTGAACTTGCCAGGGAGTGTGGTGTGTCGAAAGATACTGTTAGTCGCCATCTTCTCTTCATGGGGAAGGTCAAAAAGACTTGTAGACTGGTCCCTCATGAACTTACTCCTCAACAATCAGCAGAAAAGTTTACAGAACTTCATGGGTTTGAACTCCTGCCTCATCCACCATATACTTCAGACCTCGCACCTTCAGATTACTACTTGTTTCGATCCATGGCCCATTTTCTTCAAGGGAAAAAATTTGATTATTTTGCGGAAGTTAAAAATGCTGTCCAAGAGTTCTTTGACAGCCATCCCAAAGAATGGTATCAGTGTGGCATCGAGCAATTGGCTAGCAGATTGATAATGACGGTAGATAACAATGGACTATACTTTGAGTATTAATTGTATTTTATATCAATGAATTAATAATACAAATATTTTTTTAAGAAACGGTCATTTTTTTTTTTGATACACACCATTATCTTGAATCAAAAACTCTTTTTTGTTTCATAAATGAAATCTAATTCTTATTAGTTTTAATTATTGAGTATAATTTAAATTTATGTTGATAATTATGGGACATTTTTTTTTTCTTCCTTTTTTATGTATATTTATATTTTATTCACTATAGACGATTTTCTTCATTTCTAGTTTATATTTCTTTGTTTTCTCACCACCTATTTTTTATTTTCTTTTAATGTATATATTCATATACTCGGAGTTTAAAAATATAATTACATGATTAGTGGTGTTCTTCCATAACTGGATAAGTTTATTTCAGGGTTTCCCAATTTCCATATATAACATATTGGTAATATTTTTGTTTCTCTAGTTAGTATTTGGGTATCGTTTGGCTTATTATAATTTTTTAACCAGTGCTCACTTGGGGCGGTGATTTTTTTTCAAAAGAGAAAAGCCCCCTCCCCAACAGAACCTAAGTTTTAAATTATTACAATTATGAAAAACAGACATATGAATAAGAAATCAAGTTAACGAAGTAACACTTTAAGAGTAAACATACGTGGTGTTATTGGTTTCTTTGTGTTGATTTGTCCAACGCTTGGCGATAGAGGAGGAATAGTAGATATGTGCCCATCAAGCTGAACTTGTATTTTATGTTGGAAATCTGAAACAAAAATAATTTAGAAAATTTTAAATTAATATTGCATACATTGATGAACCATGCCATAAAAATAAATAATATAGATACATTTAATTTAATGCTTTGTTGTTGATATATTTTATATAAAACTTAAGTTCTACTTTCAAAATATTATTTGGTTTTAATGATGGTCATACTGAGCTCTTTGATGAGAGGATATTTACAATGATTCTCTAACAGGCAGGACAGATCTCACTCGATAACGAGTGTCTTAGCCAAAAATCAAATTAATCTCAAAAGCCAAAGTGTTGAAATATATACATGAATTTGCTAATGAAACTTTATTCTTTTATAGCTGTGATTAAATGAGTCATTGGCTTCAAGTAAGAAAATGTATTTCAACAACCTTTCTCAAGAAAAATAAAAAGCCCCCTTGACGGTCAATGGTAATATATTTTCTATTTTTTTTTTAATCATTAATTGTTAATTTAATTTAAATAATTTAAAATCATATATGAAAGCAGAAAAAAATTAAGAACATAAGGGCATAGACGGTCAGCAGGTTTAAGCTATTTAGTTTGGAAATTTATCTCCTACTGAAAACTGAATCACAGGTAACAAAAAAAAAAACATAAAAACATATGACCATTGACGGTCAAGGGGGCAACCCCTAAAACATGTTGCGTGTTTTTTTTGTTTTTTTGTTACCTGTGATTCAGTTTTCAGTAGGAGATAAATTTTCAAACTAAATAGCTTAAATCTGCTGACCGTCTATGCCCTTATGTTCTTAATTATTTTCTGCTTTCATATAGGATTTTAAATTATTTAAATTAAATTAACAATTAATGATTATTCAAAATAAACAAAATTGAGAAAAAAACAGGGGTTTAAACATGACTTTTTTTTATTCAAACCAATATAGCTTCTAAACAGTAGGTACTAGTAACAAATTTTATAAAACAAAAAATATTCTCCATTAAATTTTTGATAGGCAAGATATCAAATTTTCGATTCAAGCAACACCAACTGAGCAAGAGCGTGTCAAAAGCTTTTGAACAGCCGAGAAGGATCGAGTAAGTTCGGTTAAATCTAGATTAAGGTGTTTTATTTTGTTATGTTATAATAATGTTTTATTAGAAGAAACGGAATCAAAAGGCGCTCACTCATTAGAACCTGTCTCCTATAGTGTTATTTAGAATAGTTTAGCTCCTAACTGGTCCTACTCTTCTGATATCAAACTATGCACAACACCCTTGCATTCCTCAAAAACTTTTCGCTTTTGACTTACTATTTCACCAGTAAAAACATGTTCCATGCTAAAAGAACCAAAAGCTGAGCTTAATTTCTCCTCCATTATCTTTAGAAAGCAAGAAAAGTTTATTTTGTTTCATAGTTTTGTGAGGGCTGATATACCTTTCAATAAATTAAATAATAAACATTCAAAAGACTTTTTAAAAAAGCACAATGGCCAATTCATCCTGGATGAACACAAGATCAAAAGAAATTACCTCTCGAACATTCATACTGAAACAGTATTCAAGATTCTATGGAGCAATAAAATATAGCATAGATACAACAAGAGATTTTAAATCTCGTCAAGTGGTCAAAACCATATTTTTTATCTATTTGGTCCCTATTTAGTCAACGAAGAAAAATTTCATTACAAATTTTAAAAATTAAAGGATTTCTTTTAATATTTAAACTATCTGAACATATATACAAGAATTCCATGAACTTTCCTCCACAAGAAAATGACCAATGAGCCTGATATGAAATTTACCATTCACCCTGCCAATATATACTATTCAAATTTATCCTATTCAACATTAAGATGTGACTTTGTTAAATTACAGTTTATTGATGTTTTAAAAATGCCAAAAATTAATTAAATAAATTTCAAAAACCCAAATGTCAAAATGCATACACAAATTTCCCAACAAAAAATTCTGAGATCTTGTTTTGTTCTGTAATAGGTGTGGAAAGATTTTTTTATTTAAATATATATCTAAAAATATATATGTTTAGTAAGGTTCTTGAGGTTCAGTCAATAAATAAAAACAACTATTTTGGCGACGTTTCGAGACTATATTGTTCTCAAAATCATGCCCTGCATCTTAGTAGGAATGTCCTTGTATTCTTCGCACTCGCCAGTTTTCTGTTGGATTTCTGTGATTCCTTCAGGACCATGGATTGTCTTGGTTTCTTCATAAAATCCCATTCTTCCACTATTGACTTGATGTGTTAATATGGATAAATTTCTTGACAAAACACCTAATAGTAACAGTCAAGAAATTTATCCATATTAACAAATTGAGTCAATGCTGGAAAATATCTATAGTGGAAGAATAGGATTTTATGAAGAAATCAAGACAACCCATGGTCCTGATGCAATCACAGTGATGAAGGAACTGCAGAAATACAACAGAAAACTGGCGAGTGCGAAAAATACAAGGTAATTCCTGCTAAGATGCAGGGCCTGATTATCAGAACAATATAGTCTCGAAACATCATCAAAATATTTGTTATTTATTGACTGAACCTCAAGAACCTTACTAAACATTTAATAGTAACAGTCAAGAAATTTATCCATATATATATATATATATATATATATATATATATATATATATATATATATATATATATATTTGTATATATGCATACCTATTTTAATGTTTATTTTAGTTATAAATATGGGTCCTAGAGGTTAGTAAGGACCATCTTACCTGAAGGAGAACTGATAATTTGACCAGGTTCTTTCTTAAGTATTCTGATTTTGGACTTTCCTTTCCTCTTAAGTGGGGTTGGAGTCTGCTGTTGTTGCATTACTAGACAAATGTAAAGCTCGCGTTTTACAAGTTCTAACTCTTTCATTTTCAATTCTCTCTCCTTTTGTTTTAATTGTTGGGCTAACAATGTTTGTTTCAACTTATCTCGATTTAGTTCTTCTTCACGGCACCTCAACTCCTAAACAAATTACACAAACATTAAACACAGCATGGATTATAAAAAAATTATCAAAATTTCATAAATGAGACAGAAATAGTGATTTATTTATTTCATTATATTCATATTCATTTAATTTATAATGATTTTGAATTATTCTGCCTGGAAGCCATAAAATATTAAGTTTCTAACAACATACAAGAACAATTTTGTCGATAAGTGTTTATTTTATCTCAGTTTAGTGCTTTTTATCAAAGCAAGGATAAATGGTACATGTTTTTCGAATAGGTATATATTTACATTAGTATGTACAATCATTTAATAATAATTATTATTATAACACTATTATTATATAATTATTAATATTAATATTGGACTATAGTATGAGGTTAAAGCGGGAAAGAACTATTAGAAATATTAACATAAATTAATAATACTATCTTTTATTAACAAGTAACAATAAAATAATTGTTATGAGAGTTAACGGACGGACAGTTACACTCTTGAAACCGAGTTAGTCCCCGTAAATAAATGTACCTTGCTAAAAGTATGTGAACGATAATTCAAAAATTTAATTTATAAAGTTAGGCATATCAGTTTTTTAAATTAATCTAAAGAATGTTGATATAAAAAGAAATAATCAGTCATATATTAAAATTTCATGTTTTGACAAAACATCGTTTTTAAAAGTATGTTTTGCAATTTACATTTAATTTATACAAATATTTAAATACTTTAAAATTAATAAAGAATTATAATCTACAGTTTAAAGAATTTTTTGAGTTTAAAAACTTAAATACAGCACATTTTATCATGGATATTTATTTTATCGTAGTTAAATATATAAATATATTTCATAACTTCAATGTTTAAATTTCAGTCAGTGTTCAAACATGTTGATAAGCAGCATGTCTAATTTTAATATAATAAATAAATAATATTGAAGTTTTAAAAAAAAACACTCAAATTTAGAACTGACAAATCTTGAGAAAAACCTAAAGTGAAATAATTTAATTGAAAAGAAAGAGGATATAAGTAAATTAAAAATCAAGATACAAATATATTCCATGCCAAATGACGATCTGTTTTTAATAAAATGCAGAAAATATAAATTTAAATAATAAAAGTCTATGCAATTTAATAAACAGAGATAAAACAAAAATAACTATCACACCATAAATCACATAAACAGTAACTCTACAAAACAATTTAACTACTGAAAATATAATACGTTTTAAGAAAAACCACCTGATTGTAGAGAAAATAAGAAAATAACAAAGTGACGACAGATAATTTACTACATATTCGTGCAATTTAAGAATGTCCTTTTTATTTGATCTTACCTCTTCTTTAGATCTGAATGCCTATGAAGCATGAAAAATAAAGCATTGGCAGGTTAAACTAAATTTTTACTTATAAAAATAAGTATATTTATGAACTAAAAATTAAAAAATTATAATTGCAATTCAATATAATTCAATGAATAATTCAAAAGATAATCCAATAAATAAAATTCACAAAGTATTTATGAACACCTAATAAAGATTTAGTTTTTAAATAAGAAATAATGGTGATAAAACACTTAAAGCAATCACTTTAGGTACGCATGATGGTATAGAAGGACCAATACAATTAGGATTAATGAATTAATTGCCACTTCAATTGGGATTATTTTATTAGAAAACTACTTTCGAATGCTAAACATTCATCTTCAGTTCTCAGGAGGTCTAAGAGATAAAGTTATCTCTGAGAATTGAAGATGAATGTTTACCATTTGAACTAGTTTTCTAATAGAATAATCGAAATAGATGTGGCAATTAATTCATCAATCCTAACCTAAGGCAATAGTTCTTATAAATTTTTAAAGTTAAATGTAATTCAATGACATTTTAATATTTTTTGCCCTTTTCTATCACCCTTATTCAATTAAAAAAAATCTACTTTAATGAATCCAACAACTTATTCTTGCTTCTATTGTAAAGTATTTTAAGAAATACTTTCTAAATAATAGAAGTAAGAATAACTTGTTGGATTCATTAAAGTAGATTTTTTTTAATTGAATAAGGGTGATAGAAAGGAGCAAAAAATATTAAAATGTCATTGAATTACATTTAACTTTAAAAATTTATAAGTTTATTATAATTTATTTATAAGTAATTTATTAATTTACTTATAAGTTTTAAATTTATAATTTATCATATTTGATAAATAATATCAGTACCAAACTAAAAAAAGCAAAAACATCTTTGCTCAGTGTTTTTTTAAACCTGATAATACATATTTAATTTACCTCGGTACAAATCTAACTTATGTTTGAACTCTAGCTTTCTCAGTAACTGCATCAGTTTGCCATACTAAGTAGTCGACCAATAACCACCGAACTTATACAGTTCATTTACAACCAGTATAACCAATTTGCATTAAATTGGACAGAAGTCAAAGCAGGATTTCATGCTTTCATTAAATCACTTCTCTAAAAAATTAATTTTTTACGTTTGACAGATTATTCCTTTGTATGGATGCCTTTCTTAATTAATCCCCATCCAAACAAAAATGTTTTAACTCAGTAGCATGTCACAGCTCGGATATAATCTTGTTAGTACTAAGATGTCAAAGCATGATTTTTACCTAATTTGTTGACATGAGCTCAAACTCGGATGGAACAAGGCCCAAATGGTCTGAAACATTAACGAAGTATGGGAGTGCAGAGTGAGTACACTGGAGATCCAATGGAGATTTAAAGAATCTAAGGAGGGAGATTTCAGCCTTAAAGGCAAGGAAGGTAATGGAAGGACTCCATTCCCTCGATAAAGATGTTCAGTGAGGTTTTGTTGAAAGATAAAAAAACTCAAAATACTTTATGCATTTATACTTTATAAGTATTTTATGCATTAACTGACTACCGATGTCTCAAGTATGACCTTACAAAAATTGTTTTAACCCTACCTCATTCAATCTACTCTCCAGACCTCTTGCCAACCTATAACCATTTTTTAGGCAACTGGACCACTTTTTAACAGAAAGAAAACTGTATACTCAAAATTAAATACAAAATGGGTTATTAGAATTTCTTTATACCAAAGACTCATACTTCTCTTCTAAAGACATAGAAAATATATAAACTCACTGGCAGAAATGTTTTGAGAGTAATGGAGAGAACGTTTATTAATTTAAAACAATAAAACTGCATTAATTTCCGGATAACCCAATAGGACTAGTTTGAGAGCTATTCATAATAACAAAATTACATTTTTGAGGCCTAATTCTCTACACCGAATTTTTTATTAATCAGTTTTAGTAGTATAATTCATGTAGTTTTCCCACCTTGGCTAGAATAGGTTGGTAACCTATAGGATAACCTGTCCCAAGGTGGCCACCAAGTCAAGATAAAAAAATTCAAGCTTACAGCTGGATAGGCCAGCCAAAGAATTTACTCTTGATATCAAACAATACTTATCTATAGAGAAATCAGGATCCTGCCTTAATAAAGACAAATTTAGGAAAAGCTGTGGGAGAACATAAAACATGCTAATAGCTCAGGATTTAGAAAGAGTAAGCAATTCTACGTTTAATCCCTACTATATGGAAATAAAACCCACACACATTACTGGTGCCAATTACCTTCTCTTAAATGCCCCATTTTACAAAACAAGAATAATATCACAACTCAGACTATACTCAGATAAAAAAACAAAACAGATTTATCATAAAAATAGTATGTACAAAATAGAACCTGAAACTATATGCAGCATCAAATGAAAAAAAAAAGCCTAAATCATATCCTTTTCAACTCTACCAATACCTAATACTCTGGCAAATTTATCTAACTAATAAAAAAATAAAAAACGTTCCCCATAATATAGCCAGGATTTTAACAATTGAAGATGAGGTAGAAATTAACGTACTGTATAATTTTGTTGCAAATGTCGTTGAGCCTAGATCATTTTGAATGAATAAAGAAATAATACCCAAGATGATTAACAGCAAAAACAAGATGTAATTTTTATATTTTATTAGTTGATGATTTGTTTAACTTAAGTTGTTTATTTATACATAATAAAACCATCTAATTAAGAAAGAAATTATGTTATATCAAAAATATTATATTTTATTATCTTGTAAATATGTACCTATACATGTGTATTTTTGCTGTACAAGTGTAATTAGATTGGCCAAATTCTATTGTAACAATGTAACGCTAATTCAATAAAATAATTTTATTTCAATCATTCATAAAAAAAATTCAAGCATAATTCCAGGTTAATTTTCATGAAATTCCAAGGTGAAATTTAATACAAAACAGGTGCTCAGTTTTTCTTTAGCATGATTTTCATTGATTTCATTTAGTATATTTTGTGTGATTGATAGAAGTATTAGTACAATACTTTCTGTAATAGAATTTTTTAAAACCTTTGTTTGAATATTTTTAATGGGAATTTTTTTTATTATAAATGATCAATGATTTTTGTTTTACATGATTAAAATCTTCACAAATTATGATAACATTTGAAACAAATAGGGGTAGAACATAATGTTTTTCCATGTATATGGGTTACTATTGTAGATTATAGGTCAATATTGTTTATTTCTTTCATTATTTTATAACATTATTCCTAGCCTATCATATATTTTTTTCTTTGTTGATTTTTATCGCTTTTTATTATTATTATTATTATTATTCTATTTGTTGTTTTGTAACTGCTCAATTTTAGCACTGTAATATATTACTCTGATATCCCACGATCAGCCATCATTTGTTTTAAGAAATTATGAATTTTAAATTAAAATGAATTCATTAAACATCTGGTGCATTTAATGTTTTGACCTTCCAGCAGGCGCGCTGGAGTCAGAGCGACCCCATTTTCAATTTTTTTTTAATAACTTCTGAATACCTGCAACAATATACAATAACTTCTATAACCCTTACTTCTATTCTTAAAGTGACTTTGACGGGTGGTGTGGTGGAATTTGGCTAGAGTTCTCAACATCCCTTCATTATTTAGTTTTCGTTGAAGTGGAGAAATCATTGTTGGGGCCATCTTGACCCCGCGCGACTAGTCTTTGATAAAATCATTTGAAGTGATAAAAATAAGATTGTTTTTAAAAAAATTGGCTTTTGGTATGATGAAAGCACATTTGGAGACAAGATCAACAATTCTAACATTGCCTACTACCACGAGGGAATTTATGAAAAGATATAGTCACATGCCTACGACTTCCGAAGATCCTCCTCAAAAACGGCAAGCATCGTCCAAAATGTGCTATTAAAATTACAAGACTGCAAGAAAAACCAGTGATATTTGCAAACATAATGTGGGCAAAGAACAAAAAAACTAGTCTGTCTTCAATGTACCATGGCTGAAAACGAATAGTTGTTCGAAACGTGTTTGATATTTATTATATTTAAGTTACCTAACTAAAGCTTTACTTAATTTTTATATCAAATAATTTTATGTCCTCGTTAATTTTATATTGTTTTATTATATTTATTACATTAGATAAAGGTTTTTTATTTAATTACATTTCTGAGAATTCATTTTACTTTAATTATGAAAATATATGTAAATAAAACATTGGAAAACAAAACTAATTGGACCTATATGTACCAATTGTAAATACATAATAAAAAAATTAATATAATATGACTACTCAATAAAGTAGATAAGTAAAATTGGAAAAAAAAGCAATTGGGGCCATTATGACCCTGCGCGCCTACTTACGTGATGTTTGGAGACGCGACTGCTGGAAGTTAATATTAATATTATAATATATAATATTTTCCTTGATTTAAATTGAAGATTAGTAAATAAATCCTCTTTTTAAAATTTTTTTTCTAATTATTTCAAAAAATTCCAGGTGAATACGTAAAATTCAATTCATAATTCACTAATTTTTCCAATGAAAAAATTTCAAGCATTATTCCAGGTATTCATGGAATTCCAGTCTGGTGGCCACCCTGTGTCCTACCTTCCCTAGTTGGATTACATAAGAACGTTAAACCCAATAAAAAAAAAAAAAAAAAAAAAAAAAAAAAGTTAATTCTATAGTCTTTCTATTAAATGAGTTCTTAAAAAATAACACTTTCTTTTTCTTTCAAAAACCACACACCCTACATGCACCCAAAAAAATATTTTGAATAAAAATTCAACTATTTAATTTAATCAGAATAGTTGCAATAATTTGTAAAGGATAAACTTTGTCACTAAACTGAAATATTGCTGGTGTACAGATAATTTGAATTATAATCATTCTGTTGATGCATTTTAAATTAATAAATATTCTCCATTAATACTAAAAAATAAAGATTCTTAAGAAAATATCAAAAAGAAATAAAATAACTTACACTTTCCTTGTTACGTAGTTCGTCTAAAACTTCTTCGATTTCAAGTCTCCAATCATCCTGCATAACATGGAAACTTTCGTAAGGTGTTTGAGTAAAACCAGATTTCCTGATAAAATTAAATCGATCCAGAATATCTTCAAAAGATGGACGAGAGTGTGAATCAGGTTTCCAACAATCTGGTAACAAGTAGAGACATGTAAGAAAATTTAAATAATTCCTAATAAGAATGAAAATTAACCAACAATCTAACTAAAAATTTAGAAAGTATTTTAAGTCCTGAATACAATTAAATATTAAGGCAACTATATCTTCTTTCATTCAAAGATTTTTTTTCTTTTACAGTGGCATGGTGCTGAAGAACCTTGAAAAATACCAGTTTTATATTGATTCTATGACATGCTAATAAAATTAGTGTTTCCAGAGCACTTATACAACAGAAAAAAGTTAATATAAACATTAAAGGGAAACTAAGTGTTAAGCAACAGTATGTATGATAAAATTATTGTTCATACCTAAGATAATCCAACCTTATATATGTGTGAAATCTAGCATGAATGGTGTTGTGCCTGATTTATTTAGACTATATTAGATCTTTTTTTATCAGATCATCAGAATATTGTTTGTTAACAATTATTCCTTTTTTAAAATTAGTTTTAGCCTTAAGAGTTATACAATAACTTAATAATCACCATAAAAACCATAAATATTTACCCTCCATTAATTCACGCCAAGCTCTAGGGCATGTTTTAGGAATAGGTAGAGTTAATCTGTTCACTGCTACACCATATGCAATAGATAAAGGTTCTATATTCTTATAAGGAGTTTCCCCAGTAAGTAACTCCCACAACACGACACCATAGCTATAAAATTAATAATACAGGAAAAAATTAAAAATGATGATACATGATGATTACAAATATTAAATTAATTTTATCAACAAGACGATATTAGCAAGGGGTTTCCAACTGGTGCCTTGTAAGCCACACTTGGCATACAAAGCAGCTTTTTGTAGTGAAAAAAGTTATTGAAAAATCAAAAGAAAATTTATAAAAAAATTTTCATAGATATAAATAAAAAACAATAAAATAAATTTTTAAAAATAGATAAAGAACCAACAGTTGGCTGTTCTATAACTAAAGATTTAGAGTGAAATTCTATACAGTACATGACCTTTATTATTGCTGAAGTACAGTTTTGTTTTTTAATGGTCAAACATTAGTTCAAATAAATGATAATGTTAAGTTTTTCAAAATAAAATAGATTTTTCTCAAAATCTATTCTTTATAGACTAGATAGCTTTCTCTAATTTTTAACATTTTCTCAATAGAGAAAATTTACAATTTTAAAATTTTATTACAGAAGTAAACAAATCACTAAACCTTTGTTTTTATCAAAACTAGCCATTTTATTCCATATTGTAAAATTTCTTATACTGGCAGAATATAAACAAATTTATTATAAAATGATAAGCAGGAATACCTAAGTTTTTAAAAGACAACCTTCGAGCTTAATAGTTGGAAACCCCCTGATAGAACATATGACTGAAAATATCATCACATTTAGCAAAATATAACTAATAATTTCTAAAACAAGCAAAATTCTTATAGCATGACTATAAAGTATTAGCTAACTAGAAATTAAGTGATATAACTTAGATGAGACCTGGCATTAAAAAAAAAAAGTTACTAAAGATGTAATAATACAAAAATTGGCATGTAATGTATTTTCATTAAAAAATATTCTCCTGTGTTCATTGTCATGTTCTTATATTTAATCACAGTTTAATTTGAATAATCAAAATTTTATTATAGTATTTTCTTATTCTTGAAACCTCTGCTATGCTGATACGAATCTGGCAAGACTAACCCCATGAGAATGAATCTTAAACTTAACACTAAGACGAGATATGTAGAGTATAATGCTAATGTATAAGTATATATAGTATATATTTGATTATCATAAATGAAGAGAAATTCCTCAATTAAGACTATAATAGGTAGGTAACATGTAGAATAATCTGTCCCTCCTGTCCTTGTTGGAGTGC
Organism: Euschistus heros; assembly: GCA_003667255.2. NCBI lineage: Eukaryota > Metazoa > Arthropoda > Insecta > Hemiptera > Pentatomidae > Euschistus > Euschistus heros. The sequence continues at coordinate 70,830 of RCWM02000032.1, read as the reverse complement.
ATAAGAATGTTATGACACAACAAACATCATTATTCACGGAATCACACATTCTGGCCCTCAATGCTGAGAGAATCACATTCACAGTCCCTTAATTATAGACTAATTAATAATTATAGACATTAAGTATGAACACATTAAGAATAAAATAGAATTGTCCATACTATGTCACTTATGTACCCAAATCATGATCTTAATTTTGATTTTTTTAATTAAATACCCAACCATTGAAAAATAATAACTGGAATTTTACAAAATGGAAACAATAACTCGAAATAAATCAGAAAAAAATATTTTTAACTTAAAATACCCATGTCTGATATATCATCAATATCAATTTTTAAAATTGAAGAAATGATACAAAGTTCAAGACATATACATAAATCCTAAAAAATGTATAAAGACAACTGACAGCCATATAATGTAGATATTTTTTATTTCAATAATTGATAAATAATAGAATAATAGAATAAATCATCCTCTAATGTGATTACTTTTAAATAATATAAATCTGTCAGTAATAGAATTATTTAAATGATTAAGGTTCTGCAAAATGTCAATTTAAAATGCCACTTGAGTACTTGCTTTTCAATATATATTGTCTACAACAAGGAATAACATTGATAAAAAAAAAACAAACAACTGAACATCATTAAACCATAATAAATAAAACACCCAATAACTTCACAATAATTAATATAAAAATACATTATAATCTAAAAAATGTGATTTAAAGGGATTCCAACCTCCATACATCACTAGCTTTAGAGAATGTTGAATTTTTAATAACTTCAGGAGCCATCCATGCATAAGTTCCAGCTGCTGACATTCTAGTAGTTGTATATACTTCCCTAGCTAATCCAAAATCAGTTATTTTTAATGTTTTTAACTGTAAATCATCTCCATCTATAGGTTCAGCTATAAGAACTAAAACATAAATCAACACCAAAAATGTACTAACAGAAATTTATAATGTTAAAGTTATAAAGTTAATTTAAAAAAGTACCATTAGAAGATTTAAGATCTCTATGGATGAGACGAACCGGTGCACCATTATGTAAATAGTTCATTCCTCTAGCAATTTGAATAGCCCAATCAACCAATACACTTGGACTTATTTTCCTACTGCCAGCTAACACCCTATTCAATGGTCCTCCTCTAGCGTATTCCATAACTAAACAGAAGTTGGGGTCTTTCAAACATACTCCTTTTAAACACACAATATTTTCATGTTTCAAGAGCCAAAACAATTTAGCTTCTTGAAGTACATTCTCTCTCATAGCAGCACTGTCTTCCCCTATACCCTGCCTGGCAGCCTTAACTGCAACTTCTTCACCATTGTAAACCCCTCGATAAACCTTACCAAAACCCCCAGCCCCTATCACTTCTTCTAATTTCAACTTGTCGAAATCAATCTCTGTTGGTTTGATAGTATTAAGAGCTGTTGATAGTTCAAGCTCATTCTCTTCAGCAACAAAATTGGCAGGGAAAATTCCAACTTTTTGTCCAATTTTTCCTGTCCACCATCCTTCATCTCCAGAGATTTTAGAATCTTTGGAGAGAACTTCAACAATTTCTCCTCTTCTAAGGGAAAGTTCATCTTCACCATTTCCTTCATAATCATATGTGGCTGTACAAAGAAGCAATCCAGAACCATGGTAATCATGAAATCTACAACTGCTTGGGCTTATTTTGTAACTGTGACTTGACTGAGGAGAATTATTCAAACTGCTCTGAGTCGATCCAGGATAAAATTCATCATTACAACCAGGTCTGGGGTCCATGGAAGTCAGTGAGGGAGACATTCGCTTTTCCAGGGATGGATTATAAATCCACCCAATTCGGGAAATTGATTAACAATTTCTATACCAGAACCCGAATCAAACCAATTTTTAGTACCCCACTTGTTCATCTGTGACATGTAAATAATAGTAGTACTTAAGTAGTTTCTCATGGCCTCCTATGTGACACATCTGTCGTCTCCCTTCAGAAATATAATACAATCATTGTCTAATTTATTTATTTATTTTTAATTTTCGTCAATGAATTAGAATTCAAACAGCTTCGTAGACACAATATTCACTATCAACACAAAAACAGTACCTCCATTTTGAATAGACCCAGATGCCTAGGAATACTTAATAATACTTCCTAACCTTTATATCGATTCGAGAGGCAGTGAATTACTACATGCAACTGGAAACGGTGTTTTACCTTCTCTCTTCCGTCCTCGAGCTACGATATGGCGTCAGGAGTAAGACAGTTGATCATAAATACTCCGTGATAATTTTTTGAACTTTTCAAATAAATTTATCTAAAATCTTCGTTTCAGACATTGTATTCTTATCCAGATAACTTCAGGACCTACAATATCCTTATTGCGGCGCAATATGGGGGTGGTTCTGTGAAACTAGCACCTGGTTTTGTTGCCGGAGAAACCACCAAGTCTCCTGAATTTCTTTCTAAATTTCCCTTAGGTTCTGTAAGTAAACCTCAGTACGTATGATCATTCCCCTTTAATGAGGACTGATCATTCTTGGTTTATTGAATTAAGCACATGATGTGGCTACCTATCGTGTATCTAATCACCCACATGTTAATCTCATTTCTCCTAGGTTCCTGCATTTGAGACTAAAGATGGGAAATATCTTACTGGAAGCAATGCAATTGCTTTCTATGGTAAAGTAATATCTGATACAATTTATTGATTGTTAATTTCAGTTTTTATATTATGATTTGTTTCTAGTCAGTAGTAATGAGTTAAGAGGTACTAATGATGTGGAGAGAGCTCAAGTTATCCAATGGTTAAGTTACGCTGATAATGAAATCTTGCCTCCAGCATCAGTGTGGACCTTCCCTTATCTTGGAATTTTAGACTACAATAAGCAGGTTACATTCTGTTACTTAATGTATGTTGTTTTTCATTAAGGCTCAACTAACATTTTAATTGTCTATAGGCTGTGAACAATGCAAAAAATGATTTGAAAAATGTATTGACGCATCTTAACAATTTTCTATTGTGCCGGACCTATCTTGTTGGGGAAAGGATTACTGTAGCTGATATCACTGTAGCCTGTACTCTTCTCAATGCATATAAAGTGGTTATGGACGCCTCATTCAGGTATTGTTAGATTTCTATTTCCTTCTGTAACTCACCTCAAATGGCAGACCCTCTTTACACAATGTTATCAACCTGCCATCTTATTATATTACACATTTTATACTTCAACCAGACCTATTTTGTAATAGTGGTAGGATTGAACAAATGGTGTTCAAGGATTTCATCCATCACTAATTTTTCTCTCAAGTGATAGCTTTTAAAATTTTTAATTTCTCTGGGATTTATTTATATTTAATTTCAACTTCTCGATATGAAGAATTGTAAAGAGGTTAAATCACAGTAGTAAACAGGAGGTAATTACATACATTTTAATTATATTCTGAGGAAGTATAATTTCAGTGATAAGGTATAAGTAGACTCCTGCAGTAGAAGCATCTGAAACACAAAATTAAGTTTATGGCTGGTTTCTATTGATGATTGTGTGGGAACATTGGTAGGGACACTGAGGGATAATGTTACTGATCTTGTTATTGATGCAATTTTGTAAATAATTGAGGTACACTCTATTGGTAGGTGTTATTTTATTGTGAAATTAGTATTAAGTGTTAGCATAGGCAATTACTTATATTTATTTTGATTATAGCCACTTATATGATTTCAGTAAGTGTGAAGAAAGACTTATCACTAAATTAATTGCTGTTTGTACAGCCTTATTCTCCATTTTTAAGAGACTGGCATATATACTCCATTTGTTAATATTGGCTACATGATGTTTTGTTTTATAAATTTATGATGACAAATATGACTTTCTGAAAATTTATTATTCCTTTGTTCCTTACCTGACAGAGAAGCTTTTTAAATTGCCTATTCATGAATTTGACAAAACCAGTTTAGTGAAGTTATCACTAGCTATGGTCTAGTTTAATAAAATATCTTAGTTCAGGTTGTCAATGATTATAAATCTTTAATATATGTCTACTGGTGTTATTGTAGGAAAGGTTTCCAGAATGTAAACAGGTGGTTTAACACTATCATTAACCAACCTAAAGTCAAGAACATCCTTGGGGAAGTTAAATTCTGTGAAAGTGAACCAAAAGTACCTACTCCTGTCAAAGGTGGTGGTGATCAGGCTGGAGGTAATCTTAAAATAACTTTTTAGTAGCTTAATATTTACTGTAATTTATGTGTCATTATGTTATATTTGTGGGAATAATATTTACTGCTACTAAGCGATCTTGTTCAACAAAGTATGGTTTACAAATTTATTTTTTATCTTCATCATCTTTATTAATTTGGTATTAAACCCGCAACTGTCAGGATATAGCAACCTGGCAAAGGCTCATAGAGGAGGCCAATGACCAAAATGTTGTGTAGTGCTACGGAGTAGTAGTGAATTTTTGTCATAATTTATTTGTCTAGATAATCAAATTTTTGGATCCATCTTATCCATAAAGGACGTATTTTTTGCTTTATCTGATCATGGCAATTAAAATCAGTCAATGATGTATCTTTCCAATGACATAAACTTATCCGGTCCAGTGACAAGTTCACTAAATTAATTTGTTCTTTTAGTTTTAGTATTTGAAAGTTGGCTCTGTATTTAGCTAGTTACATATACTGATATATGCTTGCTAAAGAAAAGCCCAAATGGTATATTCTTCAGTGGTAGTCAGAAGAAGGAACTGAAGTATTTTGTTCTCTATGCTTTCATACATAGAATCCTGCAATTATTGTGTTTAATTGGGTAGTAATATCTACTTTTGTAATCTTCATCTCTAAATTAAAAATAAATTTTAACCTGTCCATGTGGGATTCGAACACTCATTAATTTGTAACAATTTTAAGAAAATGTTGTTAGCATAATATATATATATATATATATATATATATATATATATATATATATATATATATATATATATATATATATATTTATTTATTTTATTATTTTTTTTTTTTTACTGCTATCATGACCTTTTATCTGTCCCTCATTTTTTAAGAATAATAAAGAATCACAATTAAATACTCGTAAAAAAAATTTAAATAAAAAACTATAACATTGTATGCAACTAGTCCCATAAAGTTAGTTATAGTTTCTAAATAACATAATACAAATAATCTGAAACCAAATGAAACTTTATACCAATGTTCCTTATAAAACAGCTAAATATACTGTTAAAGTATATCTGCTGCAAAATTAATAGTGTGCACTGAGAAAGAAGAATTGATCTATCTTTCCAATTTCTTCTTTTCAACACTGTTGAGTTAATGTTTATTGAACATGATACACACATTTATTTTAGGTATTGCATACTAACAATTGCATGTTGTTTTATGTTACACTTAGATTGTGTCAATGTTTCATCATACAGTGTAAAGTACAATATATACAAGTTTGTTTGTTTACGTCACTGCTATGGCTAATCGGACGATGCTACGGTGGGAGTCCAAATTTGGCCTATCCAGGTATAATTAGGATAGGGATCTTTAACGAGTACCTGACATCACACAGGCTCGGGACCCTCATTTTACGTCCCTTCCGAAGGACGGCATAGCTAAGGATTTTTTACTCCCTATAAAAAATCCTAAGGTCATCTGCCGGGCTGCGAACCCGTGATCTTGGGTTTAGTAGGTTGCTATGCTAACCACTACACCACAGGTGACCCCCAATATATACAAGTGTTTCTATTGAATGGAAACACTTCTTTCTAATGATGTCTCAAAGATTTTTTTTCCACTTCTAGTGTTTTTAGTATTGACTCAATTTATTAATAGTTGATACTGAAAATTTTTGCCGTGAGACTCAATAGTACTGGCATTGTAAAATAAGACATTTTTGTAAATGTAGTTTATTTTAATGTCTACATATTTTCTCTTTATGAATTCATGTAATAAAAGTTTTTTGGTTATAAAAGTACAAGCTTTAAAATAAATTTTGTTATTTGGTTTTACTGGTTTTGTCATAAAAAATAATCTTAAAATGTCTTTGTTTTGTTCTTTATTTTCATGATTATTAAAATGAAGATTTGTTATGTTATAGTAAAATAAATATATCTATTGAATAAACAAAGTTTTGTAAATTAATGAAAGTTTTAAAAAGTAGCATTTAAATTGTATACTTTGCTTAGAGTTTAAAATTTTATTTTTATATGTCTAGATAATAACTAACTCATTGACTTGTTTCTGTAGGAAAGAAGGACAAGAAAAAAGAAAAAGAAGGACATTCACAGAATGAACAAAAGAAAAGTGAAAAAGCTGCTGAAAAAACAGTTGAACCTGCTGAAGAAATGGATGAAGCAGAACTTGCATTAGCCTCTGAGCCAAAATCTAAAGACCCCTTTGAAAGTCTTCCTAAAGGGTATGACTACCTAAATATCTTCAATGTTTCTTCTCATTTTAAATTTGACACTTATATTTTGAAACTCAATTCTTTTAATTAATAATTTGTTTTTATCACATGTAGTTCTGTTCTTTTTGTTTGTTTTATTTTCAAGGAAATGGTGGACTGAATTAATTTTAGCTATAAGGCGTATTTTACAGAATACACCTTATAACTTAACTCTCCTTTGTTAGTATATATTGTATAGTATAATTTTAGCGATTTTAATTTAATGCCTTGATTTTATCTCCAATTTGCCATCAAAATCATTTTCTTTTGATGAAGGAAACATATTAGTTTCTTTAAGTTCACTTACACACACAAATCAGTAATCCAAAACAGATAATCTACTTATTCGTCTGTCTATTTTTATACAGTATGACACTATTAGTAGTTTCATCAGAATCCACAAAAAAAAAAAAAAAAAAAAAAAAAAAAAAAAAAAAAAAAAAAAAAAAAAAAGCTAAGATTATGCGCAGCACATAAAACAAATTAATTATCTATATTTTCAAGTTAACCCACTAATTAAATTTAAAAATTTGTATCTGCTGAATTTTTACTTAAGTATGATCCTATTTATTTTTAAGAAAAATAAGTTTTGAATTATTTCCTCAAAGAAAAGCATGGTTTGAGAATAGTTATTATTTGTTTACTTGTACTATTTTGGAGACCTTTAAAAAAATTTGATTATTTTTTCAGTACCTTCAACATGGATGAATTTAAAAGGTCTTATTCTAATGAGGAAGTAGAAGTCTCCATTCCTTTCTTCTGGCAGAAGTTTGATGAAGCTAATTATTCTATTTGGCATGGAGAATACAAATATCGTGATGAACTCAAAAAAGATTTCATGAGTTGTAACCTCATTACAGGTATATGGAAACTGAGTAGTAATGCTGTATTAAACTAATTAGTCAACAATTTCTAAACAATTAAAGTAATTATGTTAAATTATTAGGTATGTTCCAACGATTGGATAAAATGAGGAAGAATGCATTTGGTTCCGTTTGCTTATTTGGAAAGGATCAGGACAGTTCTATATCTGGTGTCTGGGTTTGGAGAGGACATGAATTAGCATTCTTGGTACTGCTTAATTATTATCTGAAACATTATATATTTCATCTTATTGTTTATTAACATAAGTTGGTTTTCTAGCTAAGTCCGGACTGGCAAGTTGACTTTGAATCATATGAATGGGTAAAGCTTGATCCAAAAAATGAAGAACATAAGAAGAAAATTAATGCCTACCTAGCCTGGGAAGGTGTTGATAAAGATGGTCGTCCATTCAATCAAGGAAAAATCTTTAAATGATTGTTTTGTTTGTTATGTTCTGTAATATTTAATATAAAATTGTATTAAATGTTTGTTTTTTATTTTATTTTTTTCCCTTATCACCATAATTTTTTTTTTATCATTACAATTATTCATAAAATGTTTTGTGAATAGCGGAGTTTATTTTTGAATTTACAATTTGTTAAAGTCTGAGAATATGCTGATTGGAAGATTCATTTTTGGAAATAATGCCAATTTTGTAAGACAATTCTTTTGCTGAGTTTATAAATTTTTTATTTTTTTTTCTTGGAGCAAGAGCATTTAAAAGGTTATAGAGGTTATGTTTACTTTTAACTAAATTGAATGATGTTGAAATTTTATTTTAGAAACATATGAGTAGTGAAAAAGAAACTTGGACCTATGCCAATTTGGATAATTCTTGAATGTAGGGAAAAGTTTATTCATTTAATAAATTCATGGTAGGTTATACTAGTTGCAAATTATTGAATATTGAGTTTTTAATTGATTCTAGCTGTTACCTAACTTGTTTACTTTTTTTTTTTTTTTAATTGTATGACAAGTACTTTATTATGGCATTTTATATGGATATATGGTCTGATTAGTTATCAGCCTAGCAATGTAAAAAACAAACAGTGGTAAGCTATTTTTAGGCAGAAGCATGTCAGGCTTCAGAGATCATCAGTTTGTATTCAAGTTTCATTGAATGCTTAGGTAGTCCTCAAAATTTAGAAGTTATAATGGGAGATTTTAAACAGTTTTTGAAAGATGCAGCCATCCAAGTTGGATCTGGTGGTTCAGCAGGTAATTTTATGATATTGTGAAATATTAATAATTTTCTAACCTATGGAATTACTGCAAATCATTGTTTATAGGGTTTGTTGAAGTTTGTATAATGCATCCTTTGGATGTTGTTAAAACTAGATTGCAACTTCAAGCTGCTGTTCAAATTAATAGCCCTCATCATTACACTGGCATTATTGATTGTTTTACAAAAATGCAAAGGCACGAAGGTGTATTTGCTTTTTGGAAAGGGATTTTGCCCCCTATATTAGCTGAAACTCCCAAACGAGCTGTGAAAGTAAGTTATGAAGGACCAAGAGTTTTAGTATATTAATTGTCCTCTAACAATTTCTTTTTATTTTAGTTTGTTTCTTTTGAACAATACAAACGATTTTTCATGTTTGGGTCTTCCTCAGCAACTCCAATGGTACTGTATAAAAAAGCTAAGTGATCTTTTCATGTTTTACGTTGTGTAGTGTCTTCTAATAGAATCTGTTATAAATTTACCGTAGACTTTTTCACTGTCAGGGATATGTGCTGGAATCACCGAAGCTTTTTTTGTTAATCCATTTGAAGTAGTTAAGATAGCAATACAGTCAGACAAACGTCATGTAAAAGAAGTACCAAGTACCTGGGTTGTTGCTACAAGAATAATAAAGAGTAATGTAAGGTATCCTTATTTTATATATATATATATATTTTTTTTTTTAAAGCCTGTTTTTATTGTTTGTTAGTGTTCTGGTTTTTTGTATTTCACCAGGGTTTTGGGAGCCAGGGACTATATAGAGGAATTTCAGCTACTGCTTTAAGAAATGCTGTGTTTAATGGAATATACTTTGGGTTATACTATTCCTTGAAAGAAAAGTTACCTCATTCTAATGTAAGATATTTTTTTTTTACTTTTTATATTGTATTGTGAATACAATTACAGTATTATTACAACTTAAGTTATAAAGGTTCTACTTAATTTATGATTAAATATGCAATAATAATTGTTAAACCAGCAGGAAGCTCTATGCTTTATGCATGTAAACACATTTTTTTACAATAGGTATTATACCTACTTTTTTTTTTTTTTTTAAATGTACATTGTATATCTGACTTTTGAAAAAAAAAAAATTAAAAATTACCCAATTAATTAAGTAACATATTATATTCTTAGTGTTCCTTAAAGTACTGATTAAGATTTGATTCTATTTTAGCTGTTGCTAGATAGAAAAAGATGTCCTCTTATTCATTATTAATTTTTCTGTAGTGGCTTCTAAAATTGATTTTGAAAATATACATATAATATTTACTGCTCCTCAGAAATTCTCATTGAGAAATATGGCTGATATATCAAAATCAGATATTTATAGTCTATATCACAGAATAAGAAGGCCAACCTAAAAATTTAAATAGTTTGTAAACATGGTTTGATTTTAAATATAATCTTCAACCGAAATGCAATCAAATATTGATACTTGTTGATTATGGTTTGCTAAATTCCTTATGTGTTAATGAAATCTTATAAATTATATTAATTTTCTTTCCATGGTTAATTTCTCATATATATATATATTATATCTTTGGATTAAGCAGGAAGGATTATTTTTATGTTATATGACCTATAAACTTAAAAATGTTAATCTTTAATAATAGTTAATGTACTAGTGTTTAAGAAATTTGTATTGGTTACTTATAATAAGTTGTAAAAGAAAACTATCCGTGGCAGTTAGTATGTTTATCTTATTTTTTACCTGCCTAAAACCTAGATTTAAGATAATAAGAAAATATAGATGTTTTGGTGTGGAGTCTTTCATTTTGTTGAATGTCTTATGAACTTGAAATTAAAATTTTTAATAATATTTCATTCACCTAAAGAAGACCTGTAAAGTAGCCTTCTCTGCTAATATAGTAAAAATAAGTATTTTTACAACACCTTTCCCCTCTTGTAACTTACTAAAATTAATTGCCCATCATAAAAAGCAATGGATCAACATGTTATCAATTACGAAGTTGGTTATTTTATTTTATTTACTAATTTAGTCAGTTGTATTACATATAATACATGTAACAAAGTGCATGCTGATGTTTTGAAAATTTTGTATATTTTAGAACTGAAGATGAATGTTAAGCATTCAGAACTAGTTTTCTGATAAAATAATTCCAATAGAAGTGGCAATTAATTCATCAATCCTAATTATTCAGTTGTGTAGATTAGGCGACTAACAAGTCCTTTAAAGTATAGTTGGCCCTCACTCGAAAGATTGCTTTGATTCCTCTACTTTTCTTTGGTCTTCTTTAGTTAGACTGAGTTTATTTCTTATTTTTGTTTTGTAGAAACTTCTGGGTAATATCATCCCACAGAAAATGTATAAATAAATTATTTTAAATTTATTTCAAGTGTATAAATTTTGTATTTCTTTAGCAAAATCCATCTTATGACCTGTTGTATAAACTTGGTCTTGGATTTACCTCTGGTGTACTGGGATCCTGCTTTAATATACCATTTGATGTGGCAAAAAGTAGAATTCAAGGTCCGAAACCTGTTAATGGAGTAGTCAAATACAAAACAACATTTGGCACCATAAAAACTGTCTACCTTGAAGAAGGGTATGAAATTTATTTTACAATTTTTTTTTTTTTAAATTAAAAAAAAAACATTTTCATTCTAACATCAATTCATCTTAGGTGGAGAGCTCTGTTTAAAGGTTTACTGCCTAAAGTTATGAGGCTTGGCCCAGGAGGTGCTATTATGCTGGTGGTTTATGAACATGTCCATTCAATACTTACTTTAAGATTTTCAGAAGAGGAATATTAGGTTTTTTCCATTCATTTGTACATATATATTTTGCATGGTATATTTATATTAATAATAAATAGCTTTATTAAAGTTTCATGGTAAAAATACATTCCCATATATACATATGTTTTTGTTTATCTTTTCATTTTGTATCTCTTTATTATTTGCATCTGCTTCTAATATTGTATTTACTCAAGGATTTGATTTTATAAAACTAAATGTGCACTGTTAATACTGATGATTAATTTTTATTTTTTATGTATCAATTTACCAAAAAGCAAAAAATAAAAATAAAAATAATCCTTTACTAAATGGCTTCAATACCATTGTCATAATAAAATGACAAAGATTTATCATATTTGAAAAATTTACTAGGTTGTCTTTTAATCTTGATTAAATGTTTTTTGATGAATTCAGTTATCATGTTGTAAATATTTGTAGGAATTCACATTTTATTATTGACTAGAAATTTAAATTGTGCTCTATTTTTTATTTTTTATTTATCTGACCTTAACAAAAGTCTCTTTTTAGAATCAAAGACGTGTGACATCTTAAATATTTCATTTATAATAATAATATAATAATAAATCTCATTTGGTAGTACTGTAAGCACCTGATAACCCAGATGTTGGCGATGACATAAAATAAATGTAGCAGTATTACTTTAAAAATTAAACAGATCAGGATAGCTTATAGAATTCTTATTAGAAATAAAAAAACTGCTTCTTGAAGTTTATTGTAAGAATCCGCTATATGTAATGAACTAGAATTTTTTCCATGACTCATTTTATGGTTTTGCCATTTTCATGATTCACTGGGAGGTAAGGGAGTTATGGATTTATTAATTTTTTTATCACTGATCGCTTCTTAATTGAAGCAAGCTATAGGGATCTGTTCAAGGAATCACCGATCTTCAGTCTTTATCTTTAATGAAGATAAAGACTAGAAAAATGATTTTGTGTAGGGAAATGATTATTTACTTTACTGTTTTCTTTACAATTTCCAACAATATTTTAAACAATTGTAAAAGGATTAGATTTTTTGTCATTTAAATCACTAAGTATAAAAATATTTGACTTCCTAGAAAAGTCAGTTCCCAGGAAAATTATAATTTTTTTAATATATTAATAATCATCTAGTTGAGAGTACAGTAGTTAAATTATATGTGAAAATCATATTTAATAAGAGGTTGCTGTTAGATCTAGTGGTACATCTTACCATAAATCCATATATCGATAAAAGATATGTAAATGAAAATCATGGATGTGTTCTTCTCTATTTTATATAATGGCTTTGAGTCATGGGTTCAACCCCATAGAATTAAGTAAGGATGCAGAAGAATTGAGAAACCAGGTACTTAGCTTATTACCTGAGGTGTATTATTTATGTATATTCTATTAGTTAAATAGTTATCTTGAAAGCAGCTATCATCTCTGCTATTTTTTATATTATTACTTTTATAGTCTACTTCTGTATGTAGTGTCGTATTCATGTCCTTATTGTCAGAATTTTATTTAATTAAAATTCAAATTCCTTTAAAATTGACTATAATTTTATTTAAATCCCTAAAAGTTGAAACTCTGTGAGCAATAATAAGCATTTGTTTGAGAAGCTGTTGTTAATTGTTAATCAACATATTTTTATGCTCTATCGATTTAAGATGTTTATTGTATTGTTAAGGCACTTAAGCTTGAGTGGTATATATGTAGAGACCTCCATATTACAGGATGGTCTATATAAACTGCACTCTTCTCTCACTTCTATATTAATAAAAAAATTATTCTATATCACTTTATAATAATAATATTCTTAGCATATTTAAGAAAAACTTGAAGGTGGGTGTTTTTGTGCTTCTGGAATTCTTATGTTATTGTGCAATGCAAGGACATTGCCGATTTTCATAAAATTTAATAATAAAGGTTCTTACATCCTTATCAACATTTATATACTATCAAAGCAGCTGTTAATTACTTTTCTTTCTTTTTTTGTGGGAGGGGAAACATTTCTGCTATAGAACAACTTATGGATCATTCTGAGATTATAGGCCAAATATGAAAAGTAAAATTACAAAATTTGAATTCATCAAAATGTTGTGAATTTTGTTTAAATTGACATAATATGGCCACTTAATCATCTTTGTGAAGATTAAAATCAAGTTTCTGGTGGCAGATCTTTGCAATGAGAATTGTGACATTTTGAAAACAAACAAACTCTAGAAAGGCAGCTTTGAGAAATTTATTCGAAGGTTACCATTATAGAGGTTAAAGATCAATATTATTTTTAGAAAAGGAAGAAAAATAAAATTAGTTTCTTAAAAAATATGAAATAAGTAATAATGATGTTTGTGGCATATTTGTATAAATTTTAATCATAAACGTCAAGAAAGGTCCTTTGGTATCTAAAATCCAATAATAAGAAGTTTGTAGTTACTTTTGTTGACTTCCAAAAAGCCTATGATTCTATAAATCGCATTTTGAAGGAAAGGGACAACAAAACGAGAGTTATTATTCAACAGACCTTAACCAGCACTACCTCCAGGGTGAGATTCAGGAGAGACATTTCATACATCTTCGAAATCAAGACTAGTGTTAGGCAAGGAGATGGACTTTCGCCCCTTCTCTTTAACTACTTTCTGGAGAAAGTTATTAGGGAATGGCTCAAAGAGATGAACAAGGAAGAGGTTGAGAATGGACTTAAAATAACCAACTGAGAGCCCAAGCAGCAAAAGCTGGCCTTCAAATCTCTTTCTAAAAAACTGAGTTTATAACCAACATCAAGCCAGCTCCCAAATAGCTTATTGTGGAACAGGGCAAAATCAAGCAGGTGGAAAAGTTTAAGTACTTAGGCGAGTGGATAGTACCTAACAACAAGATGGAAGTGGCATATCAGCAAACTAGGAACGTCTACAACAAAAGATCAGTGTCCATGAACAAGATCTTTTCCTTCTTTCTTGGCAAGAAAACCAAGGGACCCTGGTTCACCTAAGTTGAAAAAGACCTTCAAGAAATAGGAATCACACTCGAAGACATCAAGGAACGAGCTCCTCTCCAGAAAAAAATTCGAGGGTACAAGTACTTCCAAGAAAGATCAAAGCTGAAAACAGGCAAGACGTGGACTGATGAAAGAAAGGAAGCTCACAGGATGAGAATGCGAGAGTACTTGGGAAGAATTAAAGCTCAAGGACGCAAGCAGTTGAAATATCGTGGTCCACAGCAGGCCGAAACGAAATTTTAAAAAAACAAACAAACGTCAAAACAGTTATAGAAAATTCAGTCCCGTAATTGAAATACCGGTGACGCATAGAGGTCCAATTCATTAATTTAGCGCAAAAAACTTCAAATTTTGAAAGTGTAATTTTAAGACTTAAAAATGTCGAAACAGACTACTAGACTAGTTGTAGGTGTAACAGCCGGAAAAGCTGTCCTTTCTGTTTACAATAAACAACGTACGAAACATGACAAATCTTGAAAGACTAAATTCCTTCTTATCTCCTAACATGTTCCCAAAGCTCTTTAGTTTTATTAATACTGTTGTTCAGAGTGTATTGATGTTATTTAGGTTTTTTACATCAAGATGAATTCTTCAAAAGGTAAGTTTTTAATGTAAAATAAAATGTACAAAAACTAATTAATGAATAACTAATTAAATTAATTAATGAAGAAGAATTGAAGAGAAATTTGTTAGGTTTTGTGTCTAATATCGAAAAACAATGGCAAGCTGCGTCACATAGCCTTAATTGAATACTTTCAACTCCAAAAATCAGGGGTGGCTAACAATGTTTTTTTAAATCCCAAGGTTTTATTGTCTGGTGACGTTTGCAGCAGTAGAAAACTTTTTGAAAGCTCTGGAGAACGCTCTAAATTAATGAAGTCCAAGAGGTTGGTTAAAAATTATTTTGTAGATGAACTAACATTTGCGGTCAAAACGAAACTGAATATTAAAGGTAAACAATAAGCTGCTTATATGGTCCATTTTGTACTAGGGCTTCCTCTAAAATGAGCGGAAAAAAATGCTAACTCTTTGTTAACAAAGTTAGTGCTTCTTCAAAATATCGCTCCGCTCGGGTAACTCTAATATTTGCATTAGGAATGATAATTAATGCTAACTTTAGTAAACGTCAATATTAACTAATAAGGAAAATCACTGCTTGCCATAATGCCCCAAAATGGTTCTGGAACAACATACTCCAAGCCATTCGAAAAAATCACTATATCCAACATTGTTAGACATACTAACTGACAATAAAATAAATCTCGGCCATCAGTTTGGATTTATAAAATTACGAAATACACAGAGTGATTGACTACATTTCGGTGGCACTGGAACTGAAATAATGTGCAATCGGAGTATTTCTGGATATCACTCAAGAATTTGACAAAGTCTGGCACCAGGGGCTTCTTTACAAACTCAAGGATACTCTATTACCTGCCTATTACCTTATTCTCTAGTCTTTCCTCTCTGACAGATTTTTCTCTGTTCCAAATGGCTCAGGGCTTTTATCTATTTACCCGATTCTACCAGGTATAACTCAGGGATCAATACTAGCACCACTATTATATATACTATACTATATTTTATTATTATTAAGTATTCCTTATAACTAAATGACTGACGAGTCTGAAAAGGGAAAAAAAACTAATTAATAATTGGAAAACTGGTGGGACATGGAAAAGAGAATTAAAATTTATGTGATGGTAGCAGATATACTTTGCAGTGATAGTTTTCCATGCCCTAGTCCCTTTTTCATTTATAACCCCTTCTCCCTCTGAAATGACTATGAATGTTATTTTCTGTTTTTTTTAGCACGCATGTTGTCTGTTTTCGGCTCTCTTTCCTGAAGAACCAGGCCTGTGGCTCTTCATTCTCATAGATAAAACGTCTATTGGTGAAGTTCTAACAAGTCATTCTCGTTAGTTGTCGTTGACATTGATAATGGATTCACCTGGTTCCTAATCTCTCCCTTAATAATTTTCATTAGGTTTCTTAAAACCTGCATAGTCAAGTGATTATTCTATATTACCTAGACATTATCACCCTTGTTCATACTAAGATATATTCAATACGAGAGATTCTATTCGGCCTGTGATACTACTATAATATCATACTACTACTCAATGTCGTGTCTTGGCCTCCGTATCAGACTCCACCAAATGCTTCGATCTTATGTGCTGTCATCCAATGCTTCACACCCAACATGGGCCATTACCAGCTACACCGTCACTCAACCGAAACCGAGGTTTTCCTCTATATCTTGGTCCATGTATTATCTTCTTTTGCATGTTATTTTCAGCCATTCGAGCATTGTGTCAGCTCATATCTCAATCTACTCAGACATGACCGTGTAGTATAAATCTTTGGGTTCGAGGTTTGTTCGAAGACCACCTGGGCTGCGTTTTCTAAAACATGTCACCATTTTTTCTTTGAAAAAAACAAACAAAACAGATTATATAATTTTGATGCTGTGACGACTGAATCAAGGCATATTTTAGACGTGAAATTTTTACTGTGTTTACAGCAGTTTCCTCAGGAGACCTGTATTCCCTTAAAATGCCTCTTATGATGGGTATAATACAGTAATGTAGAATGGAAACCAATGTAAAATGATTGGAATATGTCATGACTATCGTTCTAACTGTCAGCCATGTTAACGCCCAATCCCTCTCTGCTTACTTTAACGAATTCCATCAATACTTCTCTGATTATTTTTATCATATCATTGCAATATCTGAAACCTGGCTCAAGCCTTCAATTCCTTCCCTCAGTCTCCCTTCCTAACCACTATCTGCTGCTTCATGATCGTACTAACCGTACTGGTGGAGGTGTTTGTATATTTACACATATTAATTTCCGAACAAATTTCCTAAGCCTATCCCCTTCATCTGAACAGCCCCACATTGAATTCCTGTTTGCCGAAACAACTATACATTCTCAAACTATCCCATTAGTAGTAGTTTACCTCCCTCCCCATGTTCTTTTGATTCCCACTTCGAAACCACTCTGTTCAACATAGTTCCTCTCTACTGACATGTTATTATTGCTGGAGACTTCAATACCATCTCCTTTCCGATTCCTCTGACAAGTCCTATCTTGAAAATCTTTTTTTGTTTTCCCACAACCTTCATGTGGTACCTTCCTCTCCTACCCACCACACATTTACATCTAATACATGGCTTGATCTCCTAATATTTGATTCTTCTAAAAACCTTATTTCCCCTTACCAGTTACCAATCACGTTTCTTTCTAATCACGATTTAATATCCCTGATATACAATATCCAAACTCCAACATTCATCCCAAAACCATTTCCTATCGCAATCTTGATTCCTTAACATTTTCCTCAATCCTAAATGGTATTGACGCTCTAGACTGGGACTCTACATATCCCTCCCACTCTATCGACAACATTGTTGACAACCTCACATCCAATCTCTTATCCATCATTAACTCACATGCCCTCCTAAAAACCATCCTTATCCGACGTCCACCAGCACTCTGAATCACTTCGAAGAGCTTAATCACAATATTTTCATGAAGCCCTCTCCAGCGCCTATGATCCAAAATCAAAATGGAAAATACTATCAAAACTGTCCTTTTGTAAATCCTCCAATGTTCCGCTTTCATTCTCTTTACTCCTGACGAAATGAATTCCTTTTTCGCTACCTCATCATCAAACTCTTCATCTCTTTCTGCTAGCTACTCTCCAAACGGACCTCCTTTTAACTCCTCCAATTTTTATTTTTCATATATAACACCCTCAGACTTCATTGATGCCATTTTCCAATATCATGCACTAGCTATTGGACATGATATACGCCTTTCTACTATCCTTCCAGTCCTCCTACATATAAATAATTATTTTCTGCAAAATTCCTCCTTTCCTTCATCCTGGAAGAAAGCTAAAATACAACCTTTACAAAAAAAAAACCTAACCCATATTCACTTACAGATTTCCGTCCCATATCAATACTTTTCAATCTCTTCAAACCCCTTGAAAGATTGTACAATCACAAATCTACAATTTCTTAGAAAACTCTCATCTCCTTAGTCCATACCAAACCAGCCACTTTCCTCTTCTCTTTCGTTGACATCAGGGGTAGCCCAAGGTTTCAGTGTCTCTCCTACCCTTTTTTGCGCCTACATAAATGATCTACCAAATTCTATTCACCACTGTTCCTATCATCTATACGCGGATGATTTCCAAATATATCTATCCTTCCATCCCTCTGATTTAATAAAATCATTCTCCCTTATCCAAGAAGACCTTGATAGCATTTGCAAGTGGGCCTCTGATAACAAATTAAAACTAAATGTAGAAAAAACGCAGGCTATTATCATAGGTTCTAATACCCATTTGAGATCCCTTCCCCACCTCCCGATCTATGAACTCCCAACCTATTCAATTCCACTCCAAAGTTAAAAACCTTGGTATTATCTTCTACCAAACCCTTTCATGGAAACCTCATATCTCACAAATTTCTCGATGGACTATATCCATCCTTAAACTATTCCATTCTTCCCAGGTTTCCCTTCCGAAACCTACTCGTCAACTCTTGGTTTCTTCCCCCATTTTGACTATAGCTGTGTGGCATATGGTTTGACGGCGAAACTCGACAGTAAGTTAAGAAGACTAATGAACTTTTCGTTAGGTTTATCTTTAGGGTTCCAAAAGCCTCCCACACATCACATCTGTACACAGAGTTAAAATGGCTTTATCCTTCATCCCGCAAAAATTACTTCCTTGCCTCCTTCCTGTATCAAACCATTAATTCTCAGAATACCTCCTACATCTATAACATCATCCAGTTCAGATCCTCGGTCTCCTATCGCACTAAAAGATCTCGCTCCACAGACCTGTTTACTTCTTCCCATAAGAGTACATCATTTGACCATTCCTTCATTTCCCGTGCAACTTCCTTATGGAATTCGCTACCCTGTAATATCCGTAATGCTCTATCTCTATCCATATTTAAATACCTTCTTTTTCAATACCTCCTTTCCCTCCAGAATGATGCTGACTAGCAAAGCCTCATTAAAAAAGCATTCAGTTGATGTACATAGGTTTTTATTTTCTCCTAAAATTATTGGATTTTTGTAATTTTTATTTCATCTGTGTCTGTTTTTGTTCGATATTTGTAAAATTGTAAATAGTTAACAAGATTTTTAATTTATTTTATTTCATCTTATGAAAGCTAGACTCATTGTATTTATTTCTGTACATTATATTATTCTTCGGGGACATCGTCCCAGAATAAAGTTTATTTTATATTCTATTCTATTTCTAAAAAGGTAGGAATATGATTGATATTGGGTTCTGACTGTCGAGAGCTCTGATAAATGGTTTGCTTGGCATAATAAGTTCTCACCGAGGATTCATTTCTTATATAATACCTACCCACGATCACTCTACCGAATTGAAAGATCATATAAAAACAAACAAAAAAATAAATAAATAAAATTGTAAAACAACTCTCTAAATTCTTTACGTCATTTAAATGCTATGAATTTCTGAGATATAAAGATATAAATCGCTGAGATGTTCATCTTTAAAATAATTTGTTGTCATTAGAATCCATTTTACTATAATCTGGAGTTATTCTGAAGAAAAATGCCGTAATTACATTCAATGCTTAATATTGATGTTTTTATTATAAAATTGTATAAACATTTCACTATTGATGCCAAAATTATTTACTCGATTTTAAAAATGTTTTGGCACGTGTCTTAACTTCGCAGCTCAGCTGTGATAGCTGTCGCAGTGATCTCTGTAATCTCAGTTCAGTTGAATTCGCAGTGTAGTGATGAAGCAGTGCTCTCTTTCGAGTAAAGTTGACACATGATAGTGTCTTCTTATAACTTATTGTTAGGTTTCCTAACAAGATGACTGAATTTAAAGAATTGAATAGCTCTTGAGAACCCTAATACCATGGGTTCACAGACTTTAGAAATCTTAAGGCAAGGAGTATGGGCATCTTTTACTGGAGGGTGGTATTATGACCCACATCAAAGCATTTTCTGCAATACATTTCACCTTTATCTTTGGTTGTTCTTGTTGTGCTTGCCGTTTTCTATTTACCTTGTGAGTAATTATTTGAAGAAGTAATGTTACAAGTTGACTTAATTAACAGATCAAAGAAAATGTACAGCCAAATATTGTTTTTTAGTCTCTATTTTGGTAATTGGTAATAATTTTGTCCACTAATTTGATGATTAATCAAATCTCTCCACTAATTTAATCATTTTTTTTGTGTAAACAGTTACATTTTTGGGACCTATCATGATTAATATTAATTATAAAATATTAATATTTTAATTTTGGTAATAAGATATCTTGAAGGACTATGAATTTGTCAAAAAAAAACTTGTTCTTTCTCTCTGCTACTTTATTGTTTTTTCATTCAGTTATTTGTTGTATTGCTTAAAAATGCAGTAATGTTGAATGACTCACATTCATTGTTAATTTAGCCTCTTGCTTTTTTATCGCAATTAAAACATTGATTACATTAATCAAAATATTTTTCAGTATCTACCACCTTCAATCGTTTATTGGGGCAGTTATTGCACAAGTGTTGCCATTCTTTTCACAATTATCAAAATTATTAATTTCTCACTTCATCGTATGTTTGACAAACCAGAATGTGTGGTAGAAGAGCAAATTGATGACAAAGATTTGAGAAAACATCAACCCCATCATACAAGTACCCCTCTAAATCCACCAAGGTATTTAAACTAATATAACTACATAGTTGATGACTCAGTTTCTTAACAATATTTTAACCTAGTTTTTATTAGATATTTACTTATATTTAATCTATATTATTTGTTTAAGGTATGATTGAAGTTTGTTTTTGTTTACTTGGTGTAGGTTATATTTAGGTCATATAGATCTAAGACTAATGTCCACACCTAAAGATGTCAATGATGGTTGACTTTTTTGAACTTTTTATATCATAAAAGTATAAAATTCCAATATTTTATGAAACTGTGAACTTAAAAATGAACCTATATTTTGATTGAATTACTTATTTTAAATACTGGTAGATACAGTATTAAATCATTTTGCAGTAATTTTCATTTTAAACTTGAATCCATTGGTGTACTACAATTTTTATTCAAAATAATATGTTGAGTTTCTTTCTGACCTGGTATTAAGTTGATTAGTTTATCGTTTAAAATTTAATTATTTCTATGAAGAATCCATTGTATGTATTGCCTGCTATGTTACTGTGGTATTTTGTCTTAATAATTGATTGCTGTTTAAAGTTTCATCGCATTCATTTAGTGATTCAAGGTTGGAATAAAAGTAATGAACTAACTATAATTCTACTCTACACAAAGAGACAAAATTTAAAGTTGTGAAACTAGTATCATAGTCAAATGTGTATGTTCTAGTATTAGGAAGTATTATTGGATTGGATTTTTAAATGTATAAGCAGTGACTAAGAATTACTGAATGGTTAGTCTAACTAAAAATGACTTATTGTTTGATTTACATCTCTCACGAGTTAATCATATTTTTTATTAGGATTGATGAATTAATTGCCACTTCTACTGGGTTTTTTTATTTGACTAGTTTCGAATTTTAAACATTTATCATCAGTTCTAAGGAAGCAGAATGAAAAGGACTTCTTGAAGAAATGAAAAGATATCAGGACCTGGAAGTCTATTTCTTACTTAATAAGATTTATAGTGATGTAAGATATAGTGATTATGGTTGTTTTCCCCCCCAAAGATGGATTTGTAGGATAATAAGCTGTTGTTGAACTACTTATTATGCATTTATTTTTACATTAAAATTTAGACCAAGGTCATGTCATTAGTGATTATCAAAGTTTCTTCATCATTATATTGTTGTTTTAGAGAAGAAGAAGGGATTGAAATGCAAGTATTGAATACTAAAAGACTAAGCATTGCTGGTACTAGTGCAACCCCTGAATGCAGCCCGCCCGCTTCATCGGTGACTGACAGCAATGACATTGCCGCTCAACATTTAGCTAGTACTATTGGTAGGTTATGATCAGTTTATTTGGTAGCTACTAGACAAAAGGCGTTCCTGTCCCTTCACACGCCCAGAATGCCTTTTATCAATTTTTTTTTTTCACACAAACTCTAAATCCATGTTCAAATTAATATTAACTTCTGTTTTACCTTCTGATATTAAAGTGAGAAATTAGAAAATAATTAAGTGGAAATAACAAAATATTAAACACTAAGTCTATGTTGAATATTACACTAAATCAGAATTAATATAATGCTAAATCACAAGTAATGCTAACTTTTGAAAAACTTTTTCACATTAGGAAATTGTAAATAACAAATCGTAAATATATAAATCAAAATCCTTGTTGAAAATTATGTAATTAATTTCTGCTACATTTTCTCAAGGGAAGTGGAAATTAGGAAATATGAAATTTCTGATATACTTTCTGACATTCGTTTTTAGATCAATGTGTTTTATTGAATTAATAATACAATCTGTCTCACTTTAGGGCAATAAGTAGTACGGAAGACACAAATTCACAAAATATGTTAACTGAAAATTTCTCACATAAGTTGATATAAAAAATATAAATTTATAAAACTCGAAATCCATGTAGAAATTAATCTTGTTAACTTGTGTTACAGTTTCACACATTGGGGTAGAATATATAAAAAAAAGAAATTTATAAAACACTAAATCCATAATGAAAGTCATGTGGTTAACTTTTGTTTCACCTTTTTACATTTAAGAAGTTGATGTTTACATGTGAGGTTTTTAGGAAACTCAAAGTGAAGTGTAAGTATCGAACTGGTCGGTGCATTGCTGGTCAGGCCGATCTGGTGAAGCGCCTTTTGTCTGTAGCTACCATCTATTTTTTAATTTATTTTTGTATAAGCTTTACACTATACTTTGTTTGTAGATCTCAAAGTTGATGTTCATAGAAAAAATAGCTCTGAAAGCAGTGATGGCCTTTGCAGTTGTAATCTTAGGAAAGGTAAGAGATAAATTTTATTTCTGTTATTATAATAGTTGATGTATATTAAGGATCACATATAGCCCAGTTACAAGAAAGGTCAAGTGGATGACAATATTCATCCATCTCTACTTGCGTCATATTCATCCCCTGCCAAACTAAATGAACAGCAGTGATTTTAAGAGCAGTGAATATTCAGGGTCTCACCCTAAGCCTCCTACCCTCCACTTGAGTCTTCTACATCTTTCTGATAATTTTATATTGGCTCATCCTGTAAATATAGCTGTATATCAAGGGAAGAAATATTTGAACTGTTTTATTATAAGTGTTCACTATAGTTCCTACAAGAGAACTATGAAAATTGTGTTTTTTAACCATCAAGAACTATTAAATGAAAATTAAGCCATTTTGTCATACAAATAAAACTAGTTTTGCATTTTTATTAATTTTCAACTTCTAGATTCTGTGGCGAGTACCAGTTGGATGAATGCTGGTAGCAGTAGATCTCTTAGTCAAGTTTCATTGCAACGTAACTTGGTAAGTTGGTGGACCTCATTTTGTATTTACTATAAATTAAAAAAAAAAGAAAAAAGTTATGTATCCTTTCTATTAATTTTAATAATTTCCTTAATTTTAATTAGAGTGGAGCAATGAGTTTATGTGGAGGTATTGGAATATTAGAAGGGGCAGAGGGAGGTGATATATTTGCTGAAGATAGAAGGTTTCATCATCGTCATAAAAAAAGAAGGGGGCGCCAACGACTAAGCAGTATGTGCTCTTCTCAACTTATTATTTATACTGTAAAATTTAAAAATTTCTCTTATTTCAGTTAACTTTAAAATATTCCAATGCTAATAATGGTTAGTGTAAGGTTTATTGAGTTGGTATATTATTAAGTTTAAGCGCTATTAATGTAGCTTGGAAATATGTTATTCTCTTTTAACAATTTTTGAACATTAATTTTAAAATTAATCCGAAGATAAGAAAATTTTCTATTCTCAATACCTTTTATTAGATAATTATAATTAAATATTTTTTAATCTTTTAATTCTTATGTGCCTTTAAGCTTGATCAATTTTTCTGATATGAAAAGTATTAATACTTAACATACATTATCTTTATTTTATTTAGTTCAAAATTTGGAGGAGATAGTAGTTTTTGAAGAAGGTTAATTTTTAATACTTGCAGGCAGAAGAGCTAGACTACCACGTAGTAGTGTTGATGAGGAATATGATGGGGAAACATTAAGTCCTAGTGGCCTCGATTGGCTTTTTCACAACACAGATAGTGAAAATGAACGTCATCATCATTGTAAGTGATTTCATTTATGAGCATAGTTCTCCTGCTCTTTGCTGTTGGAAGTAGTTCGAAAGATAAAAAAAATATTAATAGAATATATATTGCCTTCCATTGCCCTGGTCTCAGATCTTTTATGATTATCACTAAGTTGGTCGCATAATATGATAATAGATTTATGTCTACAGTAAATATCTAAAACCTATAATATTTGAAACATTATAAACAAAATGGTGAAAGCGTGTTTTATAAAAAAAAAAAATTATTTCATTAGACTTATCTGATCAACCATAAAAAACTCAATTAAGCAGCAGTCAGTACCTTATAATATAGAATTGATTTAATGGTATAAGATAATGTACTTTTTCATTTTAAGTTCTTTTAAAGTTTTTTCGATGCTCTAATTAAGAATAAATCATAAAATTTACCATGCATGTAAATCTTTCATCCACCATGGGGACCTAATATATGTGAATAAAGAAATCCTTTTGTAGTTATTCTTTAAAACTCTAATAATAGTAATTTTACAATTTGAAATTTTCATTTTATTTTTGCTAATTTTTAATTAGCTCTATGGAAAACCTCAAGGATCCTCCATCGAGATCGTCCATTCTCCAAAGGAAACCGATAAATAGGGCAATGATAAAAACATTTGAAATGTTTTAATTATTATAAATAAAGAGACATTTACAACCAGTTCTGTAATATCTCCTTTGTTATATTCATTTGTATTTAAGAACTTGGTTAACAGCTGCTTTCAGCTTTTGAAGAAAATCACTTTGCTGGTTCTAGTTAAAAATTGCAGGCCATGCCTCCTCTTCTATCAGTCGCTCATCATCATCATCTCCAGGTAGTTTTCATTGGCTCGATGAAGGGAAATAAATTGTTCATGAAGATATCTATCCTACTTAATATCATCAGAAAATCGGATCATAAATTCTTAATTATCATCTTCAAAACTATATCTATGACCCAACTGTAATATGCAACATCGAATTAAGATCTTATTTAAAAATCATCGATTGGCTAGAAATCTCGTATGAAAGTTGATGCTTCTTACTAAGTACATTTGGTACATGGTATTTATCTCAGTAATCCTGTCAGGTTTGAGTATTGCCTTATTTAAATATTCATTATGTAAAATGTGAAGATTTTAGCCTTTTCTTATTCTTCTACAGACAGAAAGCAAATGGATTGTTTCACTAATTTTAGTTTTTTGGCAATAGCTCACAAAGATATCAGCAATTATTCTATATTCATTCCTTGTTCTGTTTCTGCAAAATTTTGTCAAGCTTATCAGAAGTAAGTTTGAATTGTTTTATATCAGATTTTAAGGCCAAGTATTATTTCTTTTCCATTTGCTATTTGGTATTTAGGATCATGGGGATCTACGAAACATATTCAGCCTTGATAAATTGTTTTTTGTTTTTTATTCATTTTTCTGTTTTCGGTTTTTGTTAACTCCGAAATAAGATATGTACCATTATTTTGAATGGTTTTAATTATCTTACCTTAAAAGTGCCTTTTTTTTTAAATTTAATTATTTTTAATTTTATTTAATAGGAATTTTTTTCTTCCAATTTATAACTGTAAGTATTTATTTATTGATGAAGGTTGCTTTTATATAACAGGACCACTTTTTAACTTTCTTAGCTAACAGGTTGTATATAAATTTAAATACTAATATGTATATAGTAGAAGGTTAGGGAAATTTATTGGTTTAAATACTCTTTGCTATTGCTAAAGTGTACCTGTACATAAATAACATTTACACAGATGAGTCACGGCAAACTGGGCTTTGGAGTTTCACTTTTTCTGATGACACACTCTCAGACACCTCCCTTAGTTTATTAGATCAACCTCGTAAGTTAAATTTAATTTTTTTTTTTTTTTTTATTTGTTTCTATGTTTTTCTCATTTGCATGACATAAAAAAAAAAAAAAGGGAGTCTTTTGCTTTTAAGTTACATGTTTTTATGTTAAAGATTCTGGGATGTGCAAGTCTTATATTACAAATTAATGTTGTAGATTGTAGGTTGGTATGGTGTAGGTGTTATGTTCTGTCAACTTCACTTTCTTCAATATATCTTGTCATTTATCTAACCTGTTTTTCTATTTTTCATTATAATTACTATAACATGGAAATCCTACTAATTTATGGTATTTTAATTTATTTGTTGTTATGATATCCTTCTTCAACATTTTTGTTTCAGCTCCTGAAGAAGAAGAAGATGGCGAATCACCCCCTCCCCAGTTAAAAACACCACCACAAGAGCAATGCATTATTTCTAAAACTCTGAGCACACCAGGTTCATTTATTTCCAGTTATTTTCTTTTTTTTTTTTTTTACTTTTTATTTTTTGGATGATAATCTCAACATTTTTTTTTTTTAGTTGTTGGCTGTACTTTGAGTGAACGACATCGAATCAGAAGAGGGAGGCTCAAACATCGTCCTCGTCAAGCTTTAGCTCTTATGCCTAGGCATCCTCCTGGTTAATAATATAACTGTTACTATTTTTTCAATAGGGCAATGTTTCAGTTTTATTAATGTCTTTACATTCCATTTTCATCAACTATTTTAGTTTAACCAAATGAAAAAAAGAAAAGAATTGGTTTGAAATTTTATAAAGATATTCTTATTAAAAGTGTTTCTTTCAAATGGCTTACAGATAATTTGTATGTTCTATACTTAAAATTGCATGCAGAATATGAAATATGCGTGCATG
This sequence comes from Euschistus heros, assembly GCA_003667255.2. Classification (NCBI taxonomy): domain Eukaryota; kingdom Metazoa; phylum Arthropoda; class Insecta; order Hemiptera; family Pentatomidae; genus Euschistus; species Euschistus heros. Next base: position 43,566 of record RCWM02000032.1, on the reverse strand, counting down.
ACCAAGAGTATAAAAATTTGGACATAACTTTTCTCGTTGCAATTTCTTGTTCCTCTTTGTTATACTGATGATTAAATTGCTTGCCTGTTAGATGTTTTGCATGAATTGTTTTTAAGGCTTTTATCATTATCACTTTAATTATTTATGTAACTTTTAAATTATTTTTTGTTATATACAATTATATATTTTATGAGCAAGAATTCAAGTAAATTATCTTTTAATCTGTGGTATCTTGGAGTTTTCCAAACCACTTTTTGTTTTTGAGTGTATTTAATATTTTGAATTTAAAGAAAAGAGAAAATTATATCAATTTGTTGAAGGATATAGCAACTCTAGTTTAGTCTTACAGAAGTGCTCATAGTTCTGTTGACAAAACATCGTAATTTAACATATAATGTAACAATTTTAGTGATGATATAATTTATCTACAGGTTGTAAAGTATTTGATCTTCTATTTATTGAACTAGGAGATTTCTTTAAAAAATTTGTTGTTGATTTATCTGTGTATGTAGGTGCTAAAACCAAGTGCTAAATCTTTATTGTAGAATGAAATTTTTATGGAGGGAGGGAAAATGGAATATAAAATGCCTATAAATGTGTATGTAAAATACTGCAGATTTTGTGCATATTTATTTAATAAAAAAATGTTTGATTTATAAAAATTTTATAAACATCAAATAAAAATTAAAGGCTTTCTGTGAAACAATTAATGTACGTTTCTTTCTTGTTTAAGTACTATAGACAGAGGATCAAAGACGATGAAGTCTTTTCAATTGCAAATATTAATGGAAGTTAGATGTAATGGGAAAAACCATAGAGGCCAAGTATTTAAGGATGAGAATGAGTGGTGTGAATTTTATTTCCACTTCTGTCAGTTATTTATATTATTTGTCTCTTGTTCTTGGCACTTCCACTCTGGTTAGTACTGGGTGGTAATCACTTTGTAGCTGTCAGATGTTGGCTAAAAGGACCAATAGAATCGCCTACAGAGCATTCTTTGTTTAAAGTTTTTAAAAAACTTCTTTCTTGGCGTTTGGTGCTAAGTCCCACATTATTTAATATTATGATCAACAACCATATCCATATCCGTTAACTTCAATGATATCCTAAACTGGTATAAGTCCAAATATTATTTAGTAACTTAACAAAAAATAACTGGGCAGGTCTAATTGACCAAATAGTTTCCAGAGAGAGAGAAAACATTTTTCATTTTTAGTTGGGAAAATGGTTAAGGGTATGGCCTGTTGAAATTGTTACATTATTGCTTACTTAGTAAGTCTTCATATGGACTAAAAACAAAATAGATATGAAAAAAATAGAGAGACAAAAGATATTAAGTTAGTAGTTTCGGTATAAAAATAAACATGTTAGTTACAGAATAGAAAAAAAAATTATTGTAATTACAAAACATTAGTTGGCACAATAAATCAATAACATTCTGTTTCTATTGACTGCACCCTCAACAATCTCCTACATTATTTATATAGTGTCTACTATACTACACGTTATTTTCATTTTTAAGCTGACAAAAATATAAAATTTTAATATATAAAATAAGGTCTTAATACTCTTATGTATTCCTGCTAGAGATAGAAGGATGGGACATCCTACTGGTTACCAATCTATTCTAACCAGAGTAGGGAGCCCATAGCTCATTTTTTGGCTATTATGAAATAAAATCAACCAAGCTGGGTGGGAATTAAATAACCTTCTGTGCGGACCCTCACGCTCAGTCATCATGGTCTCGAAAACCCAATTTTTCAGGCCCATAAAATATTTTCATTAGGAAAATGGTGTGGAGATCTTTTGTATGATTTAAGGATTATCACTAATGAAAATTGATGTTGTGTGTCTTAAAAATTTGCTTTCAAAACAAATTTAGTTATTATAAAAAACGAAACCTTCATTGAAAAGATCCTTTTGCCAACTTAGGATCAATTACTTCATCATATCTATTTAGTATAGGTGTCAAAGGCAGCTATATCTGTCCGCTTGTGAGATGAAAGCATTTGTGGAGTTACTCAAAATCCATGGCCATGTTAAGCTAATAGGAATGAACTATTTTAAACCATCGGAATAGCCAACAAACCAGAAATCTAGATTTTATTAGGTTTGCTTAGTTCAGATGACTGTAAGCTTCCATGAAAATTCTTTTTGTACCATTCATATGATATCATTACTTGAGTTTTTATGGATTAATTTTCAGAAAAAGCTGAACATGTCCACTTTCAGTCAAAAAAAATTTTTTCCTTCTGATAAAGCTTTGCTAGCTGCACACACTACTATACTTTTTTTTTTTTTTTTTTTTTTTTTCGTTAGTAGACATATATAATTATTTTGGATTTAACATTAGGCAGAGGACTGGTGTAGGATTTTTGATTTTTTTAAACATTTCCTAAATTGGAATTGTTATGGTTTGAATGAACTCTCCTCATATATTTACTGTTTACAAGTTCCTGTTACTAGCATCTGTTAAAATATTGTATCATAATCGATTGTGTAGGAGTGAGCGGTGAATGCAGTAAACCCGATGATGTAAATAACAATAATAACAAGAAGGCTGAACTTAGCTGCCTACTTCCTGCCCAGCCAACTGCACCACCTTCAAGGTGAGTTTTTAATTTTTTTAAATATTTATATTCTCATGTTTTCATTCTGTTTGTTAATATTTTTTTAATTGGCAGAGGGTAGCAGTTATGTTAAACATCCTATGATTAATGTATAATTTATGCTGAATATAAGCCTTGATTGGCACTGAGTTTCCTGCATACTTACTATTTTCAAATTTATGGATAATTTCAGTGATTACTTTTTATTATTAAGCATCCTTTCCGTTCTGACCTTCAATAGAAAAAAACAAATGTTTTTAAATTAATTCTGTAAAGATGTGTTGTGGCTCACTATGGAGATTTGATGTTTTATCCAAGCTCTATATATTTTGTATATATATCTATAATTGCTCAATTACTTCAATAGAAATTTTATGGTCTTTTTGTTGTGAATTTGATTAAATATTTTCATCTTTAAGGCCCCTGTGACGAAAACTGTAATGAAAGATTGTTCTAAAAATTTGTTGATTAATTCAAGATATTGATTGTTCACATAGGTTATTAGCAATTAAAGTTTAACTGGAAAACTTTATTCTTTCCACAATAATATTTTGTTTTCCCTTCTTTATTTAGTTTATTACCAAATTTATCAAAACTTTTAGTACAGCAATGTATGAAGTTTCTATAAATTTGTATTTTTCAATTTCTTAATCTGTATACGTGTCAGCTTAATTTTATTACTAAAATATGTTATACTCATTATCGAGTTCTTACATAACTTGTCTTTGTGAGGTGGTTTCTAGAACCTACAGTCTAATTTCACACTTTCTTCACAGTCTGTATTTGTTTGATGTGATTTTTTCACCATCATTGCTGTATTTTAGTTAGTTTGATGAATAATTTGCCATTTCTAATAGATTTTTTTATTCAGAGACTAGTTTTGAATGTTAAACATTCATCATCAGTTGTAAAAACATACAAACAACTCAAAATATACAGATTGTATTTATTGTATTTTAAGAATTTATGACAAGAAATCAAACATGTTGGTACTCACCTAAGGAGGCAAAATGGAAGGGCTTCTTAAAACTATCAGGCCCTAGATTAAACCATGGAGTAATAGAAACAAAGAGTAAACTTTTAGTGTTAGGGAAAACCTTAGAGATTGTCTTTTTACCAGATTAATTAGCTGAATACCCCACCCCATTTCTTTCTATTACTTCCCATTATACTCTGTAATAGAAAGGAATTAGGGAAAGATGTAAATTTATCTGTTTATAACTGGTTTAGGTGATGGACTAAAGTCAGGTAAATCCTTATAAAGAAAAAAAAAGAAAATAAAAAGATGGGAACATGAAAAAAAAAAAGCAAAAGGACAGACATGTTTAAAATAACTGTTTGTCAGGAATATTTATATTCCAATTTCAGTATATGTACCTTAAGTTAACAATGGCACAAGAGGAAGCGAATCAAGAGTTAACATTGGATGTCTTTTGGATTTGAACCCAAGTTTAGCATGTCCTAACACTGATTTGAGTTAATTTCTTTTGGCATAGTAACTCTCTGTTTTCCCTGACTCTTCGCTTATTGAAGACAACTTTAATATCTGATCTTAAGGGCCCCCAGGCACTGGCGACTTTAATCACCAGCAACTGAACAGTTTACTCGCCTGTTAGTGGTCTGCCATCATGTACTGGCAAGTAAACAGTTGCCTTTCGGCTCAGTCTAATGGATTTCATAGAAGCGACTTGTATCCTGAGATGTCACAAAAATAAACGAAATGTTTTGGGTGTATCCAATTATTAGTTGCAGACTTCTTGATGGCCAATTTTATTTTTACATTTTTGTCTGCATATTATATAATGCTGGCCGCTTCTCAACAGCCAAAATAAACTTTTCTATGTATACTGCCATTGCTTCAAAATCTGAACATGCAAGAAAATCAAAGATGTTCTTTAAGCAAGAAGGCTTTGAGGCAATTTTATAGTTGACAATGCGCGGGGTCCAATTGTAACCAACATGATTGATTGCCACCAGTTTACTCACCCTTCGAATAGGTCCAGATGCAATTATTTAGTGGCAGCAACTAAAAAGTCGCCCATTCGGAACCCTATTCAATAACATGTGTTCCATTCGAACTTCTTCATAACAACTGAATAGTTGCTTAGAACAAGTTGCCAGAGTGCGGGAGGAAGTCCTTTTGATCTGTGACATGATTGACTTCACCTGATGTATTTATTTTATGCCCAGATTATTTACTCATTTAAATTATTAAGTTTCTCAGAATCAATATTTTAGTGACTATTTTTTTTTTATTCATCAGTTTCCCTTATAGTAATACCTAAATGCAAAATGTATCAGATGGATTGAAGAAAAATTTGATGTTTCAAAACAACTTATTCCAATGTATAATAGGCAAATAGTAGTGATAAGATGAATTATCTATGAGATAAATCTAATAATATGTAATACTCAACTATTTTTTTTCTGTGAATCTAAAAAACAAAACCAAAATTTCCTGTTGAATACATTTAAAAAGGGAAAGTTTGATATGGTTTAATTTTAATAACATATTTATCCAAAGTTTATCTCTTAAAAGGTATAAATAACATGACTTTTTACTCTTGTTGTAATAATTATAAGTTGTGCTTAACATTTATAAAGGGATTAGTATGAAATTAGGCTGAGTATAATGTTTTATTGATTAGGGGATCTAAAGGTATTTTGAATCTGTTGAGTTTGGGGGTTTCGTTGAATGTCTGTTTAAAATATGAATAGATAGGTGATAAATTTCTGGATTTAATCATATGCTACATTTCTGAAAATAACTGAACTGTTTAAGGATAACTTGATTTAAACTTGCCTGCTAAGTATGATTAATGTGGTCTAGGGTAAGCCCCGTATTACCAGTCGTTCCTGGGTCTTCATCAGCTGCTCTATCTACTTTGCATCAGTTGACACAGGCCCCAGGTGGGGGGTTTATTCTTCAGTCTTTGGCCCCCCGTGTTTCTTCCCAGCCAATCACTTTGTTCTCTCCTCAACAGCAAACATCTCATGAAAGTCATCTTGAAGTACCTCAAGCTCCATCTAGATCTGTAATTCATTTTATGGATTCAGTTGAGTCTCCAAAAGCGCCTAGAAGATATTACAGGTTAAGTAAATGTATTTTTGATTTACTAATAAGTGTTAACATTTTGAAATTGGGTGTATCAAATTGTTGTAGTTAGGATTTATGAGTTATATTCCTCTTCTATCGGAATTCTTTTTATTTTTAAAACTAATTTCAAATGTTAAACATCCATCATTATTTAGTTCTAAGGAGGCAAAATGAAAAGGACTTCTGAAATATATGAGGACCTATTCAGTCTTCTCTAAGTCCTGATTTCTTTGCCTCCTTAAAACTGATGAATGTATAAAATTCTAAACTAGTTTTCAAGTAAAAATAAATCCAATAGAATTGGTGTATAATTCATCAATCCTAATTGTATTGATCCTTCTGTACCATCATGCATATCTCAAGTGAAATTTTTATAGTCATTGCATGTTGACATGATCAAGAAAGCAGGTTTTCAATTAAAATTTAAATTTATGAATCACTGACAGCCTTAATTTTTAAAATAATTATACTCACATTTAGTCATTATGAAACCTTTAAATCAGGGATTCCCAAACTGGGTACCACGACAAGAAGTCTAGGGGAGTGCTAGATTAGTCAGAAATGGAAAAAGGTTCATACTTAGTTAACTGGTTGCCTGTTGAGCCGTATGAGGCAGACCAGTTTCCCGTGGTTGAATTTTTTTTTTTTTTTTTTCAAAATCTGATCTTAATGCAATGTTGTGAATGTATCATAATGAAATTCTCTGATTTTTTTAATTTTTCGCTGGAAGAAAAATGGCTGTTGGACTACTTTCGATCGGTGTTCGATGGCGACCTTCAGCTGCCATTAAAAAGGGAAATCTACTCATGCTCCGGGAACTAAATAGGGATAATGTTCAAAATATCAATATATATTATTTTTCCTTTTCTTTATTATGATTGTACGTATTATTTTCAATATAAAATATGTTTAATATTTTATTTGATAAAAGTTTCATTGATTGCAAGTGTGAAAATTCATAATTTATTTGAAACTGTCTAAATTTTATACCTACATACCTGAAAGGATCGAGTGAGAACAATGAACAAAGGGATTTTCTTTAGCTTTCAAAAGTTTCTTGGAATAATGAATTCATTAAAATTTAATAAAAAGAAAAAATTTGACAAGTTTAAAGTTATTACAAGATATCTGATGGACACAGAATGAATTGAATCAGCAATATCTGGTGTCGAATACCCTTCGACTTCTGCCATTAGGAAGACTTCACCACTGTCGAACACCATTTGACAACCAGTGTCAATTTTAGTACACTATTTATTAATATTAAATATATGTTGAAATTTTTTTTTAAAATAAAAAAAAATTCTTTAGAATGAAACGTCTGAATTTATTAAAAAAATATATATTCATGCAATTTTTTTAAACTTGATATTAAAATCGACAGCTTGAAAGGAATCATATTACAAGGATTTCTTGAATCAAGAAAAATCATTTTAAACATTTGCAGCAATAAAAACTAAGTATTGGAACAAACTTGACGACTTGTGTTATGTTATGCCCTTACTAAAACACAACCAAGAATAGACATACTAATTAAGGAAAAACAACTCATCCATATCACTAACTTATTTCTCTCTCATCATTGCTTCTTAAATTAAATTTGTGATGTATCTTGTAACAGTAAAAATAAATTTAATATTTTTTTTTTCTTTTTATATACCCCATACAATGCAACAGGAGGCTTTCCTGCCAGTAAGAGGGGGCGTGGTACAAAAAGTTTGGGAACCCCTGCCTTAAATGATTTATCTGTCATAAAATAGATTAAGAAATTATGAGACACATGAATAGAGTAGCAGAATTATGAAAATTTAATTTCAAGATTAGGTAGCTCAATTGTTTATAATAAGTTTAAATTGTTCAGAATACATGAGATGTATTGATAACTGGATATTTTATGTAGATTTTTCATCTACATATATATTTATTTTGTTATATATTTAACAAAAATATATAACAAAATAAGCTTTATTAATATTCCAACTCCTTGTATCTTGTATTAAATATTTCATACCTTATCATTTGAATTGTTATTAATTAGCTACTTACAAATTTGCAAATATTTTAAAATTTATTTTTGTTTGGTTTAAGACATATTAAGACTACTCTGCTTTAAGACACTGTTTTTGTTTTTTTCAAAGGTGATTGTTTATAGTCGTCAATTTAAAAAAAAAATTTCTTTTAAGATATTCATGTTTCAAATGTGCATGCTTTTGTAGTTATTAATAAATAATTAAATTTTATTTAAATTAATCTATGGTATCCAGTTCTAATGTTTTCATGTTCAAGAAAGAAATCTATTAGTTTAAATTCTTGGCCTTCAATCCTGACAAATATTCCACCTTCCTAGCTTAAATTATTCCTCTACTTTTAAGAAATTTTTTTTGATAGTTTTTCATTTATTCACTTGAGTAAAATCAAATTTATGTTTTCATTTGATCAATCAAAGTATGTTTGAGCAACTGAAATGTTTCCTTTATTTATTTAGTCATAACTACTCTGATGTCTTCTGTGGTAGTGATCTTCAAATAAAATCATTCAGTTCATCAAGTTAGTTTCAATATTGGTGGTATATTCATGATGTATGTTCATTAAAAAATCTAGTTGAAAATTAAATCTCAAAATAGTGTAATGTGATGTTAAGCTCTCGTATTATTAATACTATTATAATCATTTGCCTCAAATTTTAAATAACATATATTTTTTTATAAGTGGTTTTATTAATGTATTTTTTCTTCTTAAGAAATTATATGTTTATTTTCAATTTTCTAGCAGTCTCTCCATTTTATTTTAAACTTATTATTTGTGACATTTCGGGGCTCAATTCCATCTGTAGTTCTACTAATCTAAAATATAATTTATTAATTTTAAATAAAATATGATTATTACATAGATTAATTATTGCATACATTAATCAATTATTATTTTTATTTTTTTAATTTACCTCTATTCATGTTGATTTTTTTTTTCAGGTATTCTTGGTGCCCTTATATTAAGGTGAGGTTCGATCGCCTAACACTTCTGGCTGTATTAGATCGAGATCTTAGTTATGCTGAAACTTGGTTTAGCATTCTTCTTGCTAGCAGTGTCAGTATTCTTGGATCTTGTATATTATATTTGCAACTATACAAAGATCTTCAAGCATTTATTCTCTGCTTTGTCATGGCTGGAAGCCAATATTCCCTTCTTAAGTCAGTTCAACCTGATACTGCCTCTCCTACACATGGCTATAACCGAATAGTTGTATTTTCACGGCCAGTCTATTTTGTAATTGTTGCCTCTCTTATATTGCTTTTTCACTTAAATATGCCTAAATCGTCAGTTCCTGTTACTATTTATGGCCTAACTTTCCGAATGTCAAATGTTTCAGTTTTACTTAGGGATTTTTTGCTAATATTTCTCTTGTGTTTCCCATTGCTTTTTGGTTTAGGACTTTATCCTCAGATTAATACTTTTGCAATGCATTTGTTGGAACAAATCGATATGCATGTTTTTGGTGGAAATGCTACCTGTAGCCTGTGGAGTGCAGTTTATTGTGTCTTCAGAAGTGTTGTAGCTGTACTTTTTCTTTATGGGTTTGCATATGGTGGTCTTAGTGAAGAAAAAACTTCTCAGCGCATACTTTTTTCGATATATTGTGGTTTATTGGTAGCAACAAGTTACCACCTGAGTAGAAGTTCAAGTGAACCAGGGCCTATTTTAAATATCCTTAAAGCTCATATATGGGTAGTAGATGAGGAAATTCCTAAAGTAGAAGAAGCTAAAGAAGATCCAGAAGAAGACCCCCTTCCTCGAAAATTGCAGGAGACCGTTAACACAAGACTGAAATCAGATCTGCTAGTTTGTACTGTTATAGCGCTTGTAGTATTTGGCATTCATTGTAGCTCAGTTTTTACTGCGCTGCAACCTGAACTCAATCCAGTAAGATCTTAATATATATATCTTTTTATTTAAGTATCATTTTTACTGTATGGATTAATGATTTTTATTTCTTAGGTTATAGGCAGTGTGGCCATTGCAATGGGTTTCATTCTACATTATATTATACCTCAATTAAGGAAACAACTTCCTTGGCTTTGTTTAGCCCGTCCTGTTCTTAGACATTCTCATCAAAGTCATTTTGAACCCCATCATCCACCAACAGTTATGTGGTTTGAAAAGGTAACATAATTAATTTTGGTTTATTATTATTATTATTATTATATGTTATTATTATTATATTTTATGTGTACTGCTGATTACTCTAGACATATGCTAATTTCTTAAATTCATTTTTTTGTAACACTTTTGGACATCTTAACGATCAGTGTAAAATTTTCATTTTCATTTTCTTTTAGCTCTTTGTCTGGCTGTGTACAGTTGAGTCAAATATTGTCTACCCTGTCTTGATGCTTGCACGCCTTAGTTCAGACTCTGCTGTTTTATCTGAGATGTTTGGACCTGCTATCGCTTCGCTAATCATATCCATTACTTCACTTAAACTGCTTCGAGCATCTTTTTCTCAACCTGATGACCAGTACCTGATACTTACTTTTGCTGTTTTATTTTTTCAAGTGGATTACCCTACTATTGGTCATACTTTTCTTATAGATTATTTTATCACAGCAATTGTATACAATAAAACTTACGAATTTTTGCTCAAAGTAAGATATTTTATTTTATATTATTATGGAAAGCATGATTTTAACTTCAACCAATTTTAACAATAACAGAATAAGATTCTCTAACATAATTACCAAACATTTTATTTTTTTGTTATATTAACTTTTAAATGTCTATATATTAAAGAGAATACAATAAACAATATAGTTTGAAATTTTACTCATTGTCAATGTTTTTTTTTTCTTAAAATTAAATTTTATTTTTTAATTCTGATTCACTATTTTTAAAAAATCTTAATCTGATTACTTATGTTTTATTTAAATAATTTATTGATATTTTTTCTAATGAACCTGGATTATATTATAATTTTATATTTTTAGGTTCAGTTTGTTGTTACCTATATCGCACCTTGGCAAATTACTTGGGGGTCTGCTTTCCATGCTTTTGCGCAGCCTTTTTCTGTTCCACATTCAGCAATGACTTTTCTCCAAGCAGGTCTTTCTGCTCTTGTGTCAGCTCCTCTTAATCCTTTTTTAGGTTAGTACTGTGTTATTGCTAGAGATTATAAAAATTAACATATGATCTAATCTTTCTGTCTTCGAATTGTAATGAAGACTGGATATGATGTGAATTATTATTTTTTCTCACAATTTAATACTTTATTCATTTATAACTGTCATGCTATATCAGAAAGCAGGAATAGATAATGTAAAATGCTTTTTTCTAAATAGATAAAAAATGTAATTTTATTTTTTATTCTTGAAGTATGTAACAAAATTATTTATGGTGGATTTTGTATCAGTAGTTCTTATTAAGTCAGTGATGAACTATTATCCTTCCTCATTCTTATGTATCTTATGATTTTAATTGTATCTTACAATCAGCTGATTAAAATTTGATAAATGAAAATTATTAAATTTATTTTGAGGTAGTGTTAAACTATTAATTCCTAAATCAGTCACAATTTGATTCTTAAAACTGATGAAGGTCAGGTAGAACACTGCTTTTTATTATTTTATTTCTTTATTTTTTCATTTTTTCGATTGGCTTTTATAGACTTTGGATATCTTTAGCTGCCTACCCTGAGCAATAATGTTCCAGTTTATAACACATTGTTCAACTGCGTCCTTTTTTATTGTGTACACCAATCTTAGTTTAGGCTTCCCTCTTGGCCTATTTCCTACCACTGTAGGAAAGTATACCAAATTCTTGGTATACTAAATCAAATTTCAATGTTTGGAAGAGAAGACTTGTAGGATGGCTCCTTGCTACCTTTCCAGCCCATTGTAATCTTGCTTAGATGTCCAGCTCGACTAGCTGCTTGGTTTCGGAGATTACTTCCTTATTGTTCTTTCTTCTCCATATTCTTAATTCCTTGTCCGACTTTGGGCCCACTATCATTCTGAGAATTTTCTGTTCAAATTTTTCAACCTTTTTCTCAAGGGTGCCTATAAGAGACCAGGTCCATTCAACAATAGAGGTCGGATAATCAATTTATATATATGGAGTTTCATTTTCCGTGATATATTGTTTTATCCTAAGATATGGGCTACTGAGAAGAAAGCTTTGTTTGCACTGAGGATTATTTGGTCGACTTCACTGAGCTGGTCATTAATGGAGGTTACTATTTCCAAGGTATTTAAAACTATCTACTCTCTGTAAGGTTTGACTTCCTACCCTTATATTTTCTTCTCGGTGGATCATGCGGCTTACAATCATATATTTTGTTTATTTTGGTTCATTCATAAGTCTATCTGTTGCTGTGATCATTGCACCTGGCTAGAGCTTGGATATCTTCTGCTTTGCTATCCAGGACTATTACATCGTCTGTGTATATTTGTGCATCATACCAACATGCACTCCATCTCAGACTCCACTGTATTCTCACGTTACCTTCTCCAGTGCCTGGTTAAATTGCATCGGTGAGGGGCAATCTTCCTGGCGAAGTCCCTGACATCACATCGAAGGCTTCTGTCATCTCTTTCTCAATGAGCAATCTACATTCGAAACCATTTATACATGTCCTGGTCAATCGTACTAGCTTCCCTGAGAATCCTTATTCCATCATGATTTTCCAGAGACAGTTTCTATTGAAAGAAATTGCTTTGTTATTGAACAAGAAATCTCTGTTCTAATTTGGTTTGCCACTTTAAATTTTCTCGTTACTGACAATTAGTGGGTCTTCTGATGGGGAAGAATATTTAGCAGATTCTTGGTATACTTAATTTTAAAAAAATCTGATTTTATTACAAGGAACACAAAAGGGAAAACACTTTCTTCCATATAACAGACCTCTGCCCCTTTTTTTAGTCTATACCCCTTTCTGTCAGATGGTTTCAGTAGCTCATTTGAAAATTTATTCTAAGTTCTCTCTACAGTGTTTATTCTGTGCATTCTTTGATCAACAACTAAAAGCAGTTTATTTTTATTACATATCTTGCAGATTTATTAAGAGAGATCAGTAAAAGGTTTTTTATGAAAAATAAGAAGTTTAAATTAATATCACATTATTTTATTATTATGACATTTCGGTGATAGCGTTGATGGCCATCATTAGGGCGCATTGTGAAATTAAAAGAGAAGTAAATAAGAAACATATTTTCAAGTCCCTGTTAGGAAAATAACTCATTTTATTTTAACTATTCTTATTTTTTATTCCTTTGACTGATCCCTTGTGATAAATCTACTAGATATATCTGTGGCACTTGTGAATGGTCGGTTAAATGCAAAAATCGTATTTTAGGAAAAACAATTTTTTCCATAATAATTCACTAATTAGTGTTCTTTCTGTACTAGCCTCATAACTAAGACCATTAGACACAAACAAAGACAAAAAAAAAAATTAGCTTTCTGGTGATACCCAAAACTCAAAATTCATTTATATGCTTAACACAAAATCAAATATTCACAAGTGCTGCAGATATATCCAGTTACCAAATACACCTCTTCAATTTTTATTACAATGTCAGTTTGAATTATTTAATATTCAGATAATGCTCTGTAGTACCTTTAATTATTTTAATATTATTTCTTAATGTTATTCTGTCTGTTGGTGTCAAATTAACACACGGAATTCTTATTTTATCTGAAGAAGATTTATTACTTTGTGAAAGGAAATACACTGTAAAGCTAATTGTAAGACCGACATATATATCAAGGGGTAACCTCTTCATGTAGCAAGATGGGTAACCATCTTTAATTTGAAATAAAATAAATTTGGAATGTAAAATTTAACAAATAACAATATAATTAATAAAAAGAATATAACGAAGAAAAATTTATAAAAATTTAGGCCACAGTGTTCTACGAGTATTTTTGTGGATAAATATATTTTAAGATGTATTTATGACTATGAATATTAGATAGGTTATTAATATTTATTTACATTGATTATTTTTCTAAAATAATTTTGTTTTATTTGTTGTAGGCAGTGCAATTTTTTTGAGTTCATATGTTAGACCAGTAAAGTTTTGGGAAAGAGATTATAATACCAGAAGGGTGGACCACTCCAATACACGGTTATGCTCTCATTTGGACAGAAATTTAGGAGCTGATGATAATAACCTTAATTCTATATTCTATGAGCATCTTACTCATTCTCTTCAGCATTCACTTTGTGGAGATATCATTTTAGGTAACTAGTTTTATGAAAAAGTTTTAAATGTTTTAAAAACTATATTTCTTACACATGATGAAAATGGTATGGTTGACCATATGATATAATGGTTGAAAAAGATGTTCAGGAATGCAATCAGGTTTAATAAACTAGACACCCAAATTTATAAAAAAAAAAAAAAGTTATATATGGAGTGCTAACGTTTCAACTTGCCTTCAAGGTCTTCTTCCGGAAGATTGTTGTCAGGTTGAAGAATAGACAGTGTTTGTTATATCAGCAACCTGACTGCATCCCTGAACTTCTGCTACCATTATATTTCTTATCCTTGTTAACATTTTTATTTAATGGGATTGTTAATGTTTCCGTTCAGAATGTTAATATTATTTATTTTTTTTATTTATTTATTGCTTGGCTCTGCAGCCCTGGCCTTGGCCTCACGCAGAAGAGATGCCCATTAATATTATTTTAGTCATAATTAATTAGATTATTAATTATTAATCTTACCTAATTCTCATTTTTTTTTCTTCAAATTTTTAACTGCTCCTCCTCTTGTATGTAATGTTTATGATAAGAAATACCTTATTTGGTTTTGTGTGGTTTATTTATGATTTTATGTTGTTTTATTAAAATGTAAATTTGTTTGGTACCATCCTAAATTCATATTGTGTTTAACTGGAACATAATTGGGCTCATTGAAAATTTGTGAAAATCAAGTATTGTTTGTTTTCATTACCATTATCTTGGAAGTACCTACACTGGCATATTTATATTAACTGTTAGTTAATTCATATTATATAATTTCTATTTACCGTTAGTTAGTATGGATGGTGTCATTTCATACATATTTTTTGTTAGCTTAATTTTAATGTCTAATCAATTGAAATACTAATAAATTAGCTTTGAAGGCATTTACTACACACTAAAATAGGGTAAACCAGACAATTATTGATAGTTGATAGTTCAATAAAGTTGAAATTTAAAGTTGTTTTTCTTGTTTAGCTTAAAGTATAGTAATTTAAGCTAAACAAGAAAGTTCACACCAAATATAAAATCAGTTATTGACACCCTATGGATATCTTTTAAAATACAGACAGAATGGAAAGTATTTTTACGCAGTTGAGTTGTACAATTTAAAAGGAATTTAATTAATTTTAAAATTTTTTTTTTTTTTTTTAAGTTAGGGTGTCAATAACTGTCTGATTTATCCTATATATGAAAAAAAAATGGCTGTAAATTGCTTTGATATTGTTACTTATTGTTAGTAAAATATTAAATGCTGTCATCTATACAAAAAATAAGTGGTGTACAAAGTTTTGTACTAGTCTGTTGTCTAATTGTAGAGTAATTCTTACACTTAATGGCTACTGTTTATTGTTAGCTCAAATTGAAATTTGAGATAAATTCATCGATATGTATTTGGTGTAGTACCAGTCAGTTTTTGGTTTTGTCTCTGTGAAGATTATGAATAAGAAAAGAATTTTATACAACAATAACTATAATGTTAATACAATATAAAATAGTTTAAAAATATAATTCTAAATTAAATACACAGTTTATTTTATTAATTTTTTGTTATCATGATTTTTTGAAAAGTGATGATATCCTGAATTTTATAAAGTTGATGGTAGTAGGTTTAAACTGAACCTATTAGGTACCAATAGTTTTGAATTTGAAAATTGTAATTCCTAAAGTTATTTATAAATAAGAAATTATTTAATTGATTTATTAACTATTTCAGGTCGTTGGGGAATCGTGAGGCAAGGTGACTGTTTTGTGCTTGCCTCAGATTATTTGAATTGCCTTGTACACATAATTGAAATTGGTAATGGTCTTATAACCTTTCAAATGAGGGGGTTAGAATTTCGGGGTACATACTGCCAGCAGCGTGAAGTTGAAGCTATATCAGAAGGTGTTGAAGAAAATCAAGGCAAGTTATTATAGTAAATAGTAATGTAAATAGTAATATTTTGAAACAATTCATTTACGTTTTATTGAAATTTGCATATTGTTTAAATTTCATTGTCAGATCAATTCCTAATTGTTATATTGATAAACTATAAATTATACAGTTATCTTATTATAATACATCTTGCCTTTGCAGACTTAAACATAAACTTTTATCTTTTATTAGTATTTTGTATCTCTCTTGTAAATTGATTAATATTCTATATTGTGCCTTATACCTTAACTTGCAGAATCATGTCCAAATGATTCAACCTTTCAACATTAATGACGATCTTTCCAAATAAACATTATGTAAGGTTTCTAGTAGCAGCGGGTTAAACATATGGGTTTTATGTATGCTGCTGCTGCTGATAAAACTCTTTATGTTTTATTGTCTCGTACAAAATAAAGTGTGTCTTTTTATATTTTGAGGTACAAAATTGTGATGTGGCCAGGCAATGCCTACGCACGCCTCAGTGATCTCACCTTTTCTCCTAATAAACCACGCACCCGTGAATAAGAATTTAACCTGTGAGAAATCATTTTTTCAGCTATAGTCATTCACTCTTATTACCTACTTCCTTGTTTTTCTCTTATACTTATTTTAAATATTGCCTCACACCAAAATTTATTGATTTATTCCCAGAAAGCATTATAAAGTCTGATGTATGCTCAGTATGTCCATTGCCTGAAAACAAATTAATTTCGAAATTGCAATTATTATTATTTCATGGTTTCAATCAAACATTATTATTAATTTAGTGCCTGAGTTATTAAAAATAAAGCCAAAATCTTAAATTGAAAACAAAAAAAAATGTTGCAATTAAAACCAGATTATGCTTTCTTTGTGGGATTAAAACTTTCTGAAATTGTATGAAGTATAAGATTTCTTTATAAATTATGGTAGGAAACCAGATATCACATTTAAAGATAAAACATTCAATTTAAACTTAACTGTTAATTTATCAAAATTGTGGCTATCAATTTTTAACTTGATAGATTTCATTTTGGCAATCTGATATTATGTTCTACTATTACATTGATTAGGGGAATGTGGATGACTGCCTAATTTTACTATTGAACTTTGAATCAAATATTAAAAAAAAAAAGTTAAATTTATTAACTTATTAACAAATCACTGAAAGGGAGCTTTTTGTGAATAGTAGCCAATGTGTCAATATAAGGATACAATGTCTAATTTCATTAATCAAAACATTTTAGTAATACAAAAATAAAATAAAAATTGTACTTAAACCAGGACCCATACATATCATTTCAGTGTCTTACACCTACCAAGCTGCTCTGCTCCATTTTGATAGTATCCTTCTGATGATCTAAACTTTTTAATCTTACTTCGTATATTCATCTTTATTTTTATTTTAGGGTGGTGTTGTTGTGAGCCCGGACATCTTCCTCATTTACTAAGTTTAAATGCAAGTTTTTCTTTGCGATGGCTTGCATGGCAAGTTACTGCCGCCAGTTATATCTTAGAAGGCTATTCAATATCAGACAACTCAGCGATATCTATGCTTCAAGTTTTTGACTTCAGAAAAGTTTTGGTCACATATTATGTAAAGGTAAATATATCAGTGATACTTCTATTCCTGAACACCTTGATAAGGATATTCTGATTATTGAGCTTGTGTTTGTCTTAATATCCAGCCTCGAACTATTTTCTCCTATTTAATATTTGATTGGAGGTAGCCATTGTTAGATTTTAAGTATATACAGTTGTTTTGTTAATACCATTATTAATGTACCTTCTCTGTTTATGTAAGCATTGTGTTTAATGGGTGTTAATACACTTATAAGTGTACTACCTTTGTATTAATGTAATACATATTTTAGGATGTAAATAATGTTATCATCCAGGAAAAAAAAAAAATTGTAAATTATAATTGATCACAGAAATTATAATAATCACTAGAGATGATAAAGGGTTTTTAGAATCTTGTGTCCTCTCTAAAATTAAAACATTTTAATATGATAGTACATTCATAAGTATTATTAATTAAAGATTTTGGAAGTAAATTGGAGACACTGTTTTATCACCTAAATTTCTTTTTTCTTTTTTATAAATCATATCTTAGCATATCTTATTTATTTGTTATATTAAAAATAAAAGGTTATTTGTAAATTTTCATTTCTTTTATATTTATTCTATGAGTTGCGCTTTATTTAATTTTGTAATTTCTCTAATTAATAAATATCTTTCACCTTTTATATCTTTTTTAGAGTATAATATACTATGCTGTTGGTTCTGAAAGGCTGGAAACATGGTTGGAAAGCTCCGTGATTTTGGAGGCACTTCGACCTACTTTAGATAAAAATTTTATTGAACTTGATCCTGTATTTACTCCTAACATAGATGAGGATTACGATCTCCGTATCAGAGGAATTAATAGAGATTCCTTTACTGCAGCATATCTTGATTGGATACAGTTTTGTAATGATAAAAGAGAAAAGGTACTAAAAATTAATTTTTGTATTTGTATATTTTAAATTCTAGTGTTTTAGGCATTTGTCTTATTTTCTTCATTTACTATTCGGATGATTAATATACATGAAAAATTATAGTTCTACTTATGCTCACATAGCCCAATGGTGTTTTAGTGGCTACTAAACATTCTGGTGTAATGATCTACCAATTAGGGCAATTATCTCTATATTTTAAATGCTCTATGAAATAAGTATTGATGATAGTATGCCATGAATTAAGGAGGGTCGCCAAGAGCCAAATCGTTAATCAATCGTTTTCTAAAATTATGAATTCAAAAAATTACATTAACTAAGTATATTGATCAGATTAACAACTATTTTCATTTTGTGACTAATAATTATTAATTACTTTTTAATAAACTTGACTGAATAAATGATCAGAAATAAAGAGTTTAGTGAAAGTGTTAGTGAAAAAGACTGTCTTTTGACGTTTTATGTTCATTGAATAAAGTGTCCCAGTAATTAGAATCCCCAAAAGTGGTCACCTTAGCTCATCCTCCCCCCCCCCCCCCCCAAGAGCCTGGGCCCCTGGGATTTTGCCACCTGTTAGCGACCCTGGAAATAAATTCCAAAACTTCAATTTTTAAATTATTTTCTGGATACCTAAACAATTCAATTTCGTGTTACTTTTTGAGAGATACCTCCCTTTTTAGTTATCTGGCTACAAGTCCAATTAGAAATAGCTCTTGTAAGCTTTATTTTTTATTTTTTATAAACTACTTAGCTTTTAAATAGCCATTGGGCTGCATTGTGACTGCTAATGTAGTGCCAGTGCTTTGAAAAACCTCTGAATTCATGTTAGGTTTATAGTCTATGTGATGTTTAAGGTGGGTGAATTTGCATGAAAAAAAGTGCATGAAAATTTGTGTTGCTTATATTTTCATTTTACTATTTATTAATCATTCTATATTTCTTGATGATTTATAGTTTCTCACTATAGCTTAAATATAAGTTTTTTTCTTTTTTTTTTATAGCAAAATAATTCTTAATAAATTCTTAATATGGGCTTATCATTTTTTGAACCCTAGTAAGTGATAGAAAGATGTAGTGACTGTCACTTAATACATAGTTGTAGACAAGGTGTAGAGCATTACTTATAAAAAAATTTTTATCAACTATCTACCCACCAAGAGGTTTTTGGCATTTTCTATTGGTCCTAAAACTGCTTGGAGTTATTTCATTCAGCCTATTTTATTTTTTACTAAAGAATGGATTCTTATGTCAACCAGTCCTTGGGACTTCAGAGAAATTGACAGTTTTGCTTGTATCACTAAGCTGGTGTCTGACGATCGTATAAAATACCAGAAAGAATTTTGCGTTTCCAGTATAAAGATATAGCTTTAAAGACATGCTGAAATCAAAGTTATTTAGCGGATGTGTAAATATTTTATTCTAAATCAATTCATGTCTTCTTTTTTTCTTTTTTTATAATCTTATGGTTTTGTGAATTTCTAACTACTGATGGTTTTTATTTTTCTAGAAATTAAGAGATGTAGGAAAGGATTCTACTCTTGTTTCGTTGTGTTTTGCACTAAGCATTCTTGGTAGAAGAACTCTGGGGGCAGCCTCTCATAATACAATATCCAGGTATCTTAGCTTGCATTTTTATAATTTAGTTGACAAATAAGATTTTGAAAGCAGCCTTTTATTATTGGGTTGTTTCACATGAAATGTCCGTTTTCAAGGTAAAGGGATTTTAGTAAAAATACAATATGAAAACAATATAATTTTATTCGAAGTATTTACCTTCTTTTTCTACACATTTTTCCCAACGTGACAACAACTTTTTTATCCCGGATTTGAAAAACTCTGAGCTTTGAAGTGAAACAAAATCTGAAAACGCACTTTTGATTTCAGCATCATTTGCAAAAATTTTTCCTCTGCAGAAGTTGTCTAAATTCCTGAAAAGGTGATAATCTGTTGGAGACAAGTCGGGAGAATATGGTGGGTGCGGAAGAACTTCGTACCCCAGCTCTTTCAATTTATGCATGGTAAGTTTTGAAACGTGGGGGTCTAGTGTTGTCGTGTAGGAGTATAGGGCCCTTCCGATTTACCAATCCAGGTTGTTTTTTCAATAATTTTTCGTGCATTTGACAATTTCATTGCAGTAGGTTGTAGAGGTAATGGTCTCACCTCTAGGCAAAAAGGAATAATGTATGATTCCAGCCATGGACCACCATACTGTAACCATCAATTTTTTCGGGTGCAAATTTGGTTTTGGCATTTGTCCTGGGCTTTCGTCGATGTCTAACCACTGCCCTGACAGACGCTGATTGTCATAAGCAATCCAGCTGCCGAACGACCTAGTTTAAACTCATAAAAAAATATTACACGAAAATCGCGTGTTTCCATGTTCATATTTGAAGGTATACTAAACAGTGTGTAATTTATTGGGAAGCTAATGTTTATAAAAGAAAAGTAGAGGATTAGTAACTGCTTGATTATGATATGTGAACTTTGGAAGTAAACAACAGAGACTCGCAAAATCCTCTATATATTTCAAATATTATAAAATTGGACATTTCATGTGAAACAACCCAATAATTGTTAATCCATATTGCACCCAAAATACATGCAAAACTGGTATGTTTTTTTTTTTTTAATTTATATTTTTTAATGAATTTAATGATTTTTTTATTACTATTGCTTCATCATACTATTGCTTTACATAAGCAGGAATGTATGGAATTTGTTTATCTAAAGTTGAATTATTATCAAAGGAAACTCACAAGTCTTTCTATGTAAATAAGATAATTTAATGGTAGTCATAAAACATTCTTGAGGTCCTTAACCTTAAGCCTTTGGCTGCTATTGACTACTATATGAGTCCTGCTGGTGCGTTATGTCTAAAAAAAATTATTATGATGAACTTCTGGTAGGTAAAAGTGAAAGTGAAGGAGAATCTTCATATCAAGACAAGGATTTTTTTTATCAATCCAGTAATATATCTATTGGAGAAATGACGGGAACTAGTGAAATATCAAATATAAGAGAAATGGAGGTTGAGAGACATGAATAGAAAATGTAGAATACATAAACAAAACCAAACCGCTAAGCATAAAAAGTATACCATACACAGACTATCCCGCACCATTGTATCCTCCCACCCCACGAGCATGCCGCAGCCAAAGGGTTTTAAAAATCAATCCTACTACTCTTATTCACGTTCCTATACTTATATACTCCCTGGCTCTACAGATCTGTGTGACCCTTGGTCTTCCAAATTATCTTCTTCCATTTCTCCCAGTCACCGTTCACCACAAGTCTCCAGCTCCGATCCAAGATATCCAGCATTTTCTTCTCAGTTCTTTCATCCTTCATTCTTTCAACATAGCTGGATCGCAGTCTTCTTGCTTCTATATAGTTGAATATATCCTTAGTTTTTAGTATATCTGTGATTTCCATATTACTTTTTATTCTCAACCTTCCACTAACCCTTATTGCACTGTATATTCTTATTATTATTTTTCTTTCAAAAACCTTCAATTGTTGGCAATCCGCTGCAGATAGCCATCAGGTTTCCAATCAATATGTGACTACAGGTCTGAAGAGGGAGTGATCAAGTTTTAACTTTGGTTCTCTTCGAGAGAATTTTGAATTTGAATAGTATGCCCTGTTTCCAGCAATTATTCTATTTTTATTTCAGGGCTAATTTTATTCTCACTATTTAGAGAGGAACCCGACTACATGAAATTCTGCACACTCTCAAAGCTGGTACCAAGAAAAGATATGTTTAGAGACACCAGCATATATTTTCTTTTATCATGGTTCAGGATAAGACCTACCCTCCTGCCATTTTTAATAATTCAAGGGCTTCTTTCAGAGCTGCCTCATTCCTGGCTATTATTACCAAATCATTTGCATACTTCTTTCCCTTAAACATCAAATGGTTCACCTATCTTTTTATCTATCACGTTCCTGTGGAGTACATAGTTAATTCATCATAAAAATTTATACCTTGAAAAATAAAAAATAAAAAATTATTATATTAATGTATTTTTGTTGATGCAACTATAGAAACAGTATGTCCTAATTTAGCTCTGTTTTATTTTTACAGTGTAGAATTTTTCCTCTATGGTCTTCATGCACTTTTCAAAGGTGACTTCAGAATAACTTCCCCACGAGATGAATGGATATTTTCTGATATGGAACTTCTGAAAAGTGTTGTGGCCCCTGCTGTTAGAATGTCATTAAAACTTCATCAGGTATTACCATGAATGATATTATTTCTGTTATTTTAATTTAAAATTACAAGGATGTTAATCAATGAAAATTATTGTCTTATTTTTTAATCTATTCTTTCAAGTTCCATTTTTTAAAATAATACATTTGACACAATGTTACCTTGTGTATCAATAAGAGCTATGTTGAATGACTGGATGAACATATTGAGTAGGTTGTTGAGTGAGATCAGCCATACAAAATTAGGCAATGCTCGATATTAACAAAAATTTTTTATATTTTTGCTGTTTCAGGCATGTCATTGATGGCCATCATCAGGGCTAAAACAAAAGACAGGTCGAATACGGAAATAAAAAATGGAAAAGAAAAAATAAATAAAATAAAATGCAAAATACTAAGGTTAATAAATAATTTAAAATGATCTGAAAAAATGTAGATAAATTCTGTACCATTTGGGAAAAACTAGGTATGTTCATTTTTGTCCTCAATAAGATAAATATTTTGAGCAACCCATATTGGAGTCCTACACATCTTGTAAAAGTAAGCAAGTTCTAAAGTCAATGGTGTTAAAGGATACTACAGTGGAAACTCATTATTTCGTCACTTGATAATTCGTCAGCTTTTAATTCATTTTTTTCCTTGCTACTTTAATCTTTAAACTGCCTGATTTGGTTTGTCACAAGAAAATACCCCTATATTTATACATTTTGTAATCCATTTCATAGAAAAAAGCAAACACAACAAGCCCAGAGGCGATCTTTTCATTGATTTTTGTAAGAGATGAAAGGAAGTTTGAGTGCAGTTGACGAATTTCCGGTATCAGTTAATACTGGAAAGCTCTTCCTACAAAAATATTAGCATCTGGCTCAGCAAATTCTGCTCCATGTTATATTGAGAAAAGATAAGCAAGAGGTAAGCAGCTGGTGAAACATGGATAGTACGGATGTAGGATATGAAATTTTAAATGACAATGGAATTATAGAACAAGTGCTGAGTGCTCAAAATGAAGCTAGTGGTGAAAAAGATGATGACGATGACGTTTCTAATTCTTCCAATATTCCATGCAAAGAAGTAGAGGAAATGTTAACTAAGTGCATTGGGTGGTTTCGAGCAGCAATGTGAATCATATATTTCATACCTGATGGGATGCGGCAAGTGTTTAGTTTTTTTTTGTGTTTTTATTTTAATTCTCACTCAAGTTCAATGTGTATATTGTTCATCTGTTCGTTTTTACATTCAATAAATTGCAAAAAATTATTACAATTATATAGTTGAAAATGCTTTTTTGTTACTTTACCAGCAAAATTCTGTAATTCGTCATTTCCGTTATTTCGTCTCCCCCTCTCCCCCATTCGTGATGATTTATCGAGTTACTAGTGTATTGCCATTACAACTTGCCTACTTATACATGATACGTAGGACTCCAATATGGGTTGCTCAAAATATGTATCTTATTGTGGACTAAAATGAACTTATCTATTTTTTCTTAAATGGTACAGAATTATACAATGATAAAGAAAAATTAAATATAATAGGATTAATAAATATTATAGACATATAATATATACAATAATTTCAATTATTTTTTATATTATACTAGCATCCTCTGTTATGGCTTCGCCCACTCTCATACATGAAGAACTTAAATTATTTTAACTAACAATTGAATTTCATTTGTTTATCGATAAAAATGTTGAATTGAAGTATGGAATTATTATTATTTCTTCAATCATATTTTCACGCATATCAGTAACTTTTAAGCTGGTTAAAATTGCATTGATAAGGGTTGCATTTAAATAGTACTTGAAAAAATAATTAGACATCCAATTAGGCAAAAATAATTTTATGAATCCATCTGGTTGGATTTTAATTTCTAACCATAAAAGTATATGACAGTTTGGCAAACCTCGTTTCTATCACTGAAGACTGTACAGTTTAATCATTATTATAGTAAAATTTATTATTATAAACCTTCCTAGAACTATGAAGATGTGGTTAAAATTTGGTACAGTTGGGTTTCATAGTTTTACCATTACAAACCCTGTTGCAGAATGGCCACATATCAGTTGACTTTTAAACTGCACTGGGATCCATATGTCACTCCATATATTTATAGGTTTTTTAATAGCAATAGAATTGAAAATAAGTAAATTTTATAATCAATTTCCACCTCCATGTAACCCTGTACCTTTGTAACCTCTCTCGAATGGTACTCACCACCTATCGGTTGATTATCAAACTTCTCTGTGCACCACAATTTATCGCTTTTTGATGGCAATATAATTGAAAATCTTTATATTTTATTATTGCTAAACCTTCCTTGAGCTATGAAGATGACGTGATTAAAATTTGGTAAAGATTGGTTCAGTAGTTTTCGTGGTTAGTGATGACAACTGAAAAATGGCTTTTATATAATAGCATAGATTTCATTTTATTTTTATTTTCTTTATCATTGTATAATTTATCTCTATTTTTTTCAGATCGCAAGTTGTTGATTAACCCTATTATTTTTCATTTTATATTTTATTTTTCATTTTCTCTTTTTTATTTTTATATTTTACCTTTTTATTTTTTGTTTTGTTTTATTAGCCCTAATGATGGCATGGCCGAAATCGCAAAAATATTAAACATGTAGCACTTAACAGTCTAATTTTTTGTGACTGATTCCTCTCAACATCCTACGCAACTAATAGTTAATTTCCTTTATCTTGTTCAAACTTCTTTTCAGCCTAATCAGAGCACTGATGTTATCTCTGGCTTATTGTTTTAAACTCCATACCTTTTGAGTAAGTTGCTGCCTTTGACATAAACCAAATTGATAATGTTACGGGCTACTGGGGGTTAGACTTACTAAACTACTCTTAAATACAAAACACCTTAAATAACAACAAATTAATAAATACAATCCATTCTTAACTCAGTATAAATTTAAAATAACAATTATTCAAAAGAGTATTACCCAGGTCTAATTTCATAAATACGTATAAATACAACAAGGTAGCACTAATCTGAAATAACTTAACTCTAGTGTTTACAAATACACATTAAACATAAGGTTTTACAAATCTGTAAAATTGACACACAGCAAACAGGCGATGCTTTTACTCGGTCATTGCAATTGCGAGTTGTTGACTGACACAGGCTTATTACTAGCTCACTCACTGACAGGATAATCACTCCTCTCAGGCTGCCAGCCGACCGATTTGAAAGCATCACCGAAAATTCCTGATTATTCAGGTTCTGTTGGTCAGAGACCTATTGTTGTGGGACCGTTTTGTTCTACCTTCCTTCGCGCCGCCTAGAATGCTCTCGATCCTGGTTCGCTCCTCTGACCATAACATTAAACTGAAATTAATAGTGTGGAATTGTCACAAAATGATGTTGAGCTTATGCCAGAATGAATTCACCATGAACTCAAATAGAAAAGTACATGAATAGTAATGATTATTATTTTTTAAGTTTTCTGTAGTTAAAATGTGTTTTATTCCTAGGATCACTTCATGTCACCGGATGAATATGATGATCCTGCTACTCTTCATGCTGCCATTACAGAACATAGGCAGAAATTAGTGATATCTCATGAAGGGGATCCAGTTTGGAGAGCAGCGGTGCTTGCTGGTACCCCTTCACTTTTAGCTTTAAGGTAAAATAATATTATTTATTAAAATATTTGTAAGTTTATTGTTATGTAATAATTCAGTTGGAAATCTCTACATACCCTTTTCTGCTTTAATCTTGATAAAGAAAATGTTATCATTTATCATCAAATGATAAAACGTTATATTAGAAAATTACATGTGTTTAATTTGTGTGTATTTATGTTATACAATTGGAAGCAACTTTTTCTCCTATTCAAAACATAAAATGAACTTGCATTAAAAAAAAAAAAAGAAATGTTAAATGATGTATCTCGAATAGGCCAACAGTGCTATATTTCATAAAACACTGGTATAATATTTAAAAGACGTTGAAGATTTACTGATAAAGTAGTTCCCTGTTCAAGAGCTATGGGAAAGAGGGAGGGCTCATTTTATGGTACTTGTTTCCATTATGTGTTGACAAATGAGTTATCGTTTAGATCAAGGTGTGATAAAGCAGAGTTATAATTTTTATTTAAATAATAAATTTTCAGATTTTTACTTAATTATTGTATCATATTATTGTTGCATTTAACTTTTGAGTGTTTGTTTGTTTATTTCGTTTAACGTCACTTTATGCTGCTATGGCTAATCGGACGATGCTACGGTGGGAATCCTAAATTTTGCCTATCCAGGTATAATTAGGATAGGGATCTTTAACGAGTACCTGACATCGCACAGGCTCGGGACCCCCATTTTACGTCCCTTCCGAAGGACGGCATAGCTAAGGATTTTTTACTCCCTTTAAAAAATCCTGTCATCTGCCGGGCTGCGAACCCGCGATCTTGGGTTTAGTAGGTTGCTATGCTAACCACTACACCACAGGTGACCCCACTTTTGAGTGTGATTATAGAAGGGAAGATGGTGAGGTACCATTAATTATATTGATAATTCAATTTATAATAAATAGGTACTCTAAATTAATTACAGTGGAACTGATAAAATGTAATTTACTTAAATTGATCATCTAATTACTTATTTGTATTTTTAAAATCATTTTAATTTTAAATTTAATCAAGTGAAAAACAAAATTTTTTTTTTTTTTTTTTTTTTTTTTTTTTTTAATGAATGTCTATAGGAAAAGCCCTAATTATCTCTCAGAAACTATAAAACTTATATATTTGTTTACTGAGAACTGTATACCTTCTTATATATAATTTTTTTTAAGCAACGTTCAATTATGCGAATCTTTGATCATCCAACCACCCCTAAAAACATTAGTTCATATAATCTATGCTCTACTGTACTCTTCTTTTTTCCTCTGATTGAAACTAGTTTATAATTTGAATGCTATTTTTTTTTTTTCCTTTCTACTTCATACACTTCCATACTATTTTTGCATTTCTTTCTGTATTTATTTTTATTATTTTCAAACAATACTGTTTGTCGTTAATCTATGATATTAAATTCAAAACAGATAGTGTTGCTCCGTCTTATTCAATGATAATAAAATTATTCTATATTTTGTGACTATTGAAGCATATCGTTTTTGTATTGTGGTCGAAGTTTGAAATTATAAAAAGATGTGTCTCAGTTATGGTAATGTGGTGCAAAAACATCCAGGTAACATATAAGGGAAAAAATAATTTTGTTTTCATAGCAGAATATTGGGACACTTCAGAACAGCTTGCTTCAGAAATTCTTTAATATCATAACCTGTTTTTCACTGGTAATTTTAGCATTTTACAGAATTTTAAATTCAGTTAAAGCATTAAATATTAGTTTAATGTTGATTTCATTAATTTACATTTTAAACATAAAATAAATTAAATGGTAATATATAGACATTACTGACTTTATACTGTACCAATAATATTGATTGCAGGCATGTTACTGACGATGGTGCAGATGAGTATAAAATAATCATGCTGAATAAACGCTTGCTCAGCTTTAGAGTCATCAAGTTAAACAGGGAATGTGTTCGGGGTCTTTGGGCTGGTCAGCAACAAGAACTTGTCTATTTACGTAACACAAATCCTGAGAGGGGTTCCATTCAGAATGCCAAACAGGTATATTTAACCAATTTATATGTATTCTTCAGTATCATAGTAGGTATACGTTTATTTCTCATTGCAAAATAATAAATATGTTTAATAGAAATTAAAATAACTTAAACTGGGATTTTATTGTTTTAAATGTTAGCTGCTTCTAGTTGGGAAATAAAGCACTTTATTGTAAAAACTCATGCCCTGTAGTCAAGCTTGAACTGTTTTATTTCAAAATTAATCACTTTGTTACATGGGCTCAGACTTATTACTGGTGTGATGAAGTCCACTCTAATCAGTAATTGGGAACTATATTCCAACAGAAGGATCATGTTAAACATACCTGTAGGTTTAATAATTATAAATAAAAATTCCAAGAGTACCATGAATTTATCTCTTATCTTTCCAAACTTTTTCATTTAATAGAATATAAAGGAAGAAAAAGATTTTTATTTTTTATTTTTTTGTTATAATGAATGTCAAACAGTTCGTCAAAACAGATCTTGAATTATCTCTTGGAAAAGAAATTAACTAGCTGGATCCGAGAAATTTAACAGATTTAGAAACACGCTACATAAAAGCAGAAGAAAGAAGAAGCAGCTCAGAGAGATGCCTTCAGAAAGAAATTTTTAAACTTAAGATGCCAAGGTACAAGCAATAAGAGAATAGGTATGAAGTAGTCGGAAGAAAGAAAAAAAGAGACATGGTGAAAAGATGAAAGAAAACGACTAATGATAAGGGTTTAAATAGGCATTAAATTTTTTTCAACGATAAGAAACAGAATTTTTTTTTTTGAGTTGTGCCCTTTTATATTTTTTTACATTACTAGCGGCAAATACACACTAGAAAAAGGCCTGTAAGCTACAAATATAAAAACCGTTCCCGTGAATTGTGCAATGCAACTAACTCTATAATTGCCACTTTTAAGGTTGAGCTCCTTTCATTCTCGATGTGCAATATAAAAAAATAAAATAAAATGGAAATTTGTCTATTTAAAGGTTTTTTTATTTTTTAATATATATATATATATATATATATATATATATATATATATATATATATATTTAGTTAGATCTGCTCTTAGTACTATTTTTTTTTCTTTTTGACTGGTATAATCTTAATAGAAAACAGTTCTGTCCAAGATAGGAATGGCTACTGAGAATCTCATTTCTTTCCACGGTCAAAATGATTAATAGAAAGAAAGTGAGGTGCTAAGGTGTGAAAGTGAGGTAACTTTGTGAGTTGCTACTTCACCCACTTCAATTACATTTGATGAAACAATTTAATCCATAAAAACATTTCAAAATAATAAGTTTAAAGTACTTTTTAAAAATTTACTCTCTTTTCTGAGGCAAAATTAAAGGAAGGTGTCTTAGCTGGATTTTCAGAAAACTTCGATGAAAATGAACATTCAGTGAAATTATTTTTCTCTTAAAAATTTGTGTTTATTAACCAATTGTGAATTTAACTTACTTAAAAATAAGAAATGTTATTGTGATGAAGGGATTCTGAGAATTCATTGGCTTTGATAACACAACTTTGTCTACACAACCTTGGTATCATGGATGGTAACCAGAAGATTCCCACAATTTCAAGTCTGCTTTCTGAATTCCCTTCAGAGTCTTGCTACGAGGTTCAATTGTTTGTATGTTAAAACATATATCTTAAAATGGAATGGAACAGTATGTACATTGAACAAAAATTAATTCTTCTATGCTTTCTTTTTTATCCCATTGTGATTTTGACTAATATATTTTAAATATTCATGTCATTAAAATGCATTATTTAAAATGTCTTTTGTTAATTTAATGTTTTCTAATATAGGCTCTTAGAAATATCATCAATTCATCTTGTGATCAGCCTATTGGATATCCTATCTTTGTATCACCTCTGACAACATCTTATTCTGATACTAATGCGCAGCTTCGAAGTATTCTTCCTGGACCTATTACCACAACATCCATAAAAAAAGCAGTCATAAAACTTTGGACCAGGTTATAATTTTTTTTTTTATAAACTTTGAAATTTTTTAAAGTTATTTCTTGTCAAATGGCAAATTTTTAATTTTGAACCTTGTTTTTATGAAATATAATAATCATACCTGATGCCTTCCTTAGCGTTTAAAAATATATTAAAATTAGTTATATTTTGTAAAAACACTCGTATTGTTCTAAAGAATGAGATGAGTTACAGTTATACTTTTTTATATGGAATGGATACAATCCTGATAAGGATAAGTTAGCATTTATGAAAATATATTTAAAAAATGAAAGTAATAAATCTAGATAATTAAAATGAAAATTAAACATTAAATTTTTTTTGTTTTATTTTTTAACAATATTATTAAACAAGAATAGATATAATATATGGAATTCAATTTATAATTATGATTATCATAGTATGTTAATTATCATTATAATTATGTTAATGATTACTGATAATCCCCAGAGTACGAAAACGATGTGTAGAAGGCTGTTCTAGTGGAGGCTCTATGCACCAGGATGATAGCTGGTTTGGAAATGAAGGGGTTTACGCCATGACAACGTATGCTAACAGGCAATCTGGAGGTATATAATTTTATGATTTAGTAAATATGGTTTGATAAGGTGAATCATATTTTACAATTTAATAAATATAGAAAAGAAATTTAAATAAAAATATGAAACATCATTGATTAGCAGTGTTTAAAAATTTAATTTATTTATCTCAAGAAATAATTGGAAAAACATTTCTTGTGAATGGGCATTTGCTGTTGTTCCTTACTTAGGGCTTAATTGCTTTCTGTTATCCACTATTTGTTTGTCCAGCCATGTTTTAACTCATTCCCGAACTTAACCAGCTTTGATTTCTCTCGTTGTTTAGCCTTTTAAATTAATGTGTTTATCACTGCTCAAAACTTGATATTTTCTTTATAAATTTATAAAGTAGATATATATTTACCGAGAACAAGTACATTTATTATTTTTAAAAAAATAATGTAGTTATCTTTAGAATATTTTATGAAGAAAATTGTCTGGGATACTGCCAGGTTGTAAAAATAAACTCATCAAAATTAAAAAAAAAAAAAAAAAAAAAAAAAAAAAAAAATAGAACTCTGGCATATTTGCCTGCATTGTAGCCTTCTTCTGGACTACGAATATCCAAAAATAGAATATGAAAAAGAAGATTAATAAAGAAAGTAAGAAAAATACTACAAACAATAAGAATGTAATGGTAAAAGAACTATGAAATTAAGTTGATATTATAAGATGAGGATTAACTGTGATAACAAATGTATAATGAAAGAAAAAATGAAAAATTGTAAGAAATAAAAAATCAAATGAATAAATAAAAATAACCTTTGTTAATCATTGATACTTTTAAATACCTATTTGTTGTCTACACTTCGTTTTAATCTATAATAAGCATTTCACAATTTTTTTTTATCTTATATTTATTGTCATTGTTATTATTTGTCTTATATTTTATTTCTATATTTTCCATTACTTTTATTATCACTTATAATATTTTCCTATTTATTTATTTTTTTTATTACCCTTCACCATATTTTGTTTATTGTTATTGATAACCGTGAAGGAAGCTTGCAATGCAAGCCAAAATGTTAGCACTCTGTTTAAAGTTTTTTAACTTGGATAATTGTTTTTAATACCTGACTGCATCCCAGACTATTTTATTCGAAGCATTTATTATTTTAATATTAAACAATAAAATAATTGTTAAAACTTTATAACTGTATAATACATTTTTACTAATTTGTTTAAATTTCATAAATTTTTATGTTCATAAATTAGGCATTGAGAACCAGAGTAGACTATCCCACATTTTGTGAAAATTGACTTTGAAATGTCAAATCATGACATACTATGATTTAACTTTTCAAAGTAAACTTTGAAATATTTTATCAAATAATTATTAGTTTTCAGAATCTATAAGTATGTGTATGCTTATAGGTATTAGCGGATCACTAGAACGAGGTGGTGCAAGAGCTAGCATGGCTTCTTCAGGTAAACCATCATTGGGTTCTTTTGCTGGTCTCCTTTCTCCTCAAACTACCCAAGGAACTGAACCACCACCACTTCATCGTGTTAGGGTCTGTAGTATTTGTAAAGGCAATGATATATGTGTTTCAATTCGGTGCTAATTCTGCAAAAAATTTTAGATCTAAAGTTTATTTAGCATTATATTGAATAGTATATAAAGTTTTATCTGATATCTATTTTTTTTCTCCGCAGATTGTTGATCCAAATCAAGTCTACGATTGTATTAATTTAGGTCGTAGAATTGATGTAGTATGGCCTGATGAAAGAATGAGGGGCCAAGGAGGACGGTCTTCTTGGGGTGATTGGGTGCCTCTTCCTGGAATGGAAGGGCAGGTGAGATATAAACAATTTTGGTAACCAAGTTGGGCACTCTTTGTGTATATATTCCTAGATTGGTTATTAATTTGTTGTGTGAAAGGAAGTCCATCAACACTATTTATGTTATTTAGTTTTTAGGTTTTTAATATGCTATTTTTATTATGCTTTTTAGTATATTTATTCCTTTCTAATAAAACCAATTTTAGTGGAGTTATAGAACTGTAAGAATTTAAATATTCAGTGTAAAATTAAATTTTATCTGCCTTAATGATTTATTTCATTGATTTTTTGACTTGTGATGGGAGATTGTTTAATCTTGTTAAAGGCAAACAAAAAATAAAGATCTTCAAGTTTAGGTTAAAAAAAAGAGAGAAAAAACAAACAGCCAAATCCAAATTATTTTGAAAACATGTTGTTTTTTGCCTTTAAGGAGATTTAACGATCACCTGTTTTTTTTGTATTTGTTTTTTTCATCAAATCTTTTTGATTTGATTTAATTTAATTAATTTGCTCCTTTTAATTCTAAAATGTAAATTAGGTAAATCAGAAGATTATAGATTGACATATCCATGATCTATTGTTTTTCTTAGTCAGAAAGAAATTGAGTTTTTTTTTTTTTTTTTCCGAACCTCCAACTTTATAAAAAAAAAAAAAAAAAAAAAAAGAAATTTATCAAGCAAATGAACAGTTAAAAGGAATGTCATGGTTTTTTAAAGTCCATTTATTACTTTATTTTTGGGTCTTATTGCTATTTTTTTACCTTTCATTATTTTACAGGTTGTACATAAGTGGGTTCCCTGCCATCGGGAAATCACAAAGCGATCACATGTTGATCGAACTATATTACTTGTCAAGATCGATGAGAGGTATGTTCCTATTGCAGAATCTGGTGTGATTGACCTCGGTCCAGATTTATAGCATCTACTTCCATCCTCAGCTTTGTAAATAATGTTTTGTGATCATAATCTATTAGTCTAGTTACATGGTTTTATTTCATACATTGTTGATAAGTTTTATTTGTTTTTGTATGTTTTTTTTACCATTGAACGAATTTATTAAATTAATTATAACTACATAAAAACTAGTGGAATCTTATCTAGATTTATGATGAATGCTTGTTTAAGCTATACCTGGAAACAGCTATTTTTTTGTTTCCTTATAAAAATATATTTATTTTTTTGAGATAAAAATTTATTTTTTTGTTATCTCAAAATATATTTTCAATCCCTCAAGTTCAATTAATATTTTGGTTTAATTATAGCCTAGTTTAAAAATCAGTATAGATAAACTTGTGATTACTCTTGAATGATGTTTTTTATTTGCATAGAAGAATCTGACTTATGTTGTAATGTTATATTTGTTTTTGTATCTTTAATTTTATATTATACATTGTATTATAATTAAAAAGTTAATGAATAAATGGCCTTCAAAATGAAAAGGCATTATTTTAAATGTCTTCAATTGATTTTGTATAAGCCATTTTGTTTGCCTTATATTAGACTGATTATTAAAATTTGTACATATTATCTAGTTATGCATTGTACCATATATTTGTGAATATTGTATATATCATTACAATAAGAAAGTTGTATGAAGAAATATATATATATATATTAATAGATATGATAGATTTATTGTACTAGTGATTTGGGTATAGGAACTTGGCTGTGCATTTAAAGGCTTATTGTCAAAATCCCTTGCTATAAGAGTTTTAAACATATTTTACCAGTTGAGTGTTCTCTTTATCATTTTAAGTATCATAATTTTCATCACTATTTTATTTTGCTCTCTAAGAAAGGTAATATTTGAAATTGAATGTATTTCTGAAAACCTTTAGCTTGCTCATAAATTTATACATCCTCAAGTTTAACAATAATCTATATACAGATAAATATTTTGATCTACCTTTGCTTATAATAAAATAATATATGCTGGTTTTGTTTTATTTTTGAAGCAAACTGCTTATAATTGTAATAGGTATAGAAATTTCAAGTGTAATGTTTGTATATGTTGGTGTTATTATATAATTTGTAATGCTTGTGGATTACAAGTTACAATTAGTCCTTTGTGATCTACTGTTTTGTTAGCATTCTTATTATAATTATTATTTGTCCATTTTAGAAGAGGCATTGTGAATTTTAATGTTTTTGTTTGTTAACATTAATTAAAATGTTTGTCTTGATATTTTTTTGTAACAATCAAGTACAATACTAAAAAAAAAATTGAAATAAAAAGAAATATAATAGTAATATTCAAGTTTTATAAACATTGTTGTACTGTTTCAATATTGAAATATTAATCCTGTCATAATAATTATGAAATGGGCGAAAACCATATTTTTTCAATAAATCATTAGAAACAAAGTTTATTTTTTATTTTCTAAATGTTTTATTGTTTTAGTTGAGTTGTGATTTTGAATGGTGTTATACATAATGCTAAAAAAAAAATTTGTATTTTCATTGTAATTATATGCTGATTGAAACATATCTCTAAAAATTCTACAAAATAATCAAGGGAGTGGTTGATATTGCTGCTTCAGTAATAACACTAATATAAGTATTCTGTGACCATCCTTTTATTGTAGCTGATTAAAAATTCATGATCCTTTGGTAGCAACACACGTTGTTAGGCATATCTATGAATGTTTAGAATATGCACTTATATTTATGCCAAATGCATTTTTTACATAAACCTATCCAAGAAACTAATGAAGTATAGTGTTTCAGAATCCATTGAAACAAAAGATTAATGTGAACAGTTCATTTTGTCTGAGAAAATAAAATAGTATTTTCATTTTTATAGAGAAAAACATACTAAAGGCTTCTTTCCAGATCACTTAACTGTGATATAAAATAAATTAACTGATAATATATGGAGTCAGAAGAAGGTCTTTTCATCCTCACTTTGCATTATTTTAATTTTTTCTGTTAATTTTTAACTCGTTTTTTGTTTCTATAACCAAGCATATGGAGGAAGAGTTCATAATGACAACATAGTGTGGGCTCCTTGTAACATATGAACGACACCACACTGTACCTGACAGACTGTAATATGGGGGAAAGGGCAGATGGGAAATAACCTGGTTTAATACATTTTGATGAACAATTTGAACTTAATTCCTTAATCTTGAATCACCATCCGCAGCCAGTTGACCTCCAGCTAGTGAGTGCAGCATTGCAACATCTTTTAACAAATTTTTTAAGAAATTAGTGACAATATTATTAACATTACGCCTAAAGGCAGGGACACATTTAGAGGTATAAATCACAGGTGTACTCGCTTCAACAGGTGCACACAAGTTCTGCCTTAAAGAATACATTATAATAATTACTGTTTGTTTCTATAGACTTTTGTATTAAACAAAAACAATTATGGAAATAAAACCGTTTATTTTGTTATTTTTCAGACAGCTTTAATGAAATTTTCCTATTGAAAAAAAATGTTTTAGTTACTAAAATAACATTAATGTAGTTTATAATAAAAATAATGCTAGTCTAGGTAAATACAAAAAAAAAATTAACATTATCCCTATTTATTTTTAAACATTTTAATTCGTAATACAGATTTTTGATTTTAATGAAGTAATGTTATTTTTTGGATGAAATAATTGGGTTTTTTAACATTTCTGTTTAAATTCTACAAAATACCACCCTCACAATTGTAGATTACACAAATTTAAAAACTACAGTATAATACAGATGGAGAAAACCTGCAGAATAGGATTAAGAACATAATGGTTTTTCGCATTTGCCTGTTAACATCTGGTTAACTTGTTTCAACAAATTTACGGACCTTGATACTTCATAGTGTGCCAGTGCTGCTGCAAACTGGACGATTCAGAAGATGGCCTTTTCATCCTCACTTTGCATTACTTTCATTTCTTCTGTTTAATTTTTATATTGTTTTTTGTTTCTTGTGGGCTGTATAAAAAAAAAAAAAAGACACCCTTAGAAATTTGTAACTTTTCTGATCAATCATAACAATATCTGATGAATTAAAAGGTTGAAAATCCTATGCATCAGCAAGGTATACTCCTATTAGATATTAAAGAAACCACTAATGAAAATTTCTAGTTACTACAAATCTGCCCCTTGTAATAGTGTGATGTAACTGTATGTTCCCTGTACAACCTGTAAAAAAATAAATTTCTATAATTGTGATAATTAACACCGGAATTAGTTCAATGAAATGACAAAGTATATATTGGCAAAACATTAATACATTTTGCCAGCATTTAAAATCTTCTAACAATGTATATATCATCTTCAATGATTCTCTCATTCATGTTCTGTATCTAAACTATTCTTAGCTCTTGTTATTAGGAGACTTAAATCTATTTCTTAAACATCTGGCACAAATATCCCTGGGATATATTATATTGAATGAAATTCTGGGTAACAAGAAATTCATGAAAAAAAAAAAATCTCAATTTATGATTTTTTTTAACATTGAGATATTATAACCCTATTTTTATTCTTTTTTGAGATCCTTAGGTTCTCTAAAGTAATACAACATAATCAGATTAAGATTCTTCAAGACACTACTAATAATAATAAGGTCAGCCACAGAACTAGAGCTAAGAAAAGCTTTAGTGGTGAAAATCAATTTTCCTTTGTTTTGTTAAAGAAACTTCTGTATTAATAAAAGAACAATTTTTTATTTTTTATTTGTAAGTAAATAAAAATTGTAAGTTAAAAATAGCCAATTAAAACCTATTGAATCATGGTAATTCAAGTAGGTTTTACTTATTTTATCTCCTCAGACACTATATATATATATATATATGTGTGTGTGTTTGTGTGTGTGTTGTATATACATATATATAGGGGAAGGTGCTGTACCTGTGGACAATTTTCATTTATAAATTTTTCTAATTTTTGGTGCTATTTTTATCTGAGTGGTTATTGTACCATTAGATAAGACATTTAAGGGCCTATCAAACCCTAGTGTATTTATTTTGAAAAGTAATTTTATTTGTACAGAAAATAATGTTTTGTAACCTACTGATTAGTGTCCATAGGTACCTTCCCCCTTTGTACCTGTGGACACTAGTGGTTGTACCAATGGACATTCATTTCTTCGTAGATTTATAAGGATAATTAAAATGATATTCAGAGAAACACATCAGCAATAATTTTTTATAAAATATATTAAACAAAATAGAATATTTAAACAAGAAAAGTCGACTTGATTATTGAACTAGAAGGACGACTAGATAAGTGATAAAAATGAATTGTGTTTATGAAAGTAAATAGAATCTTAACTTATTTTAAAACTTTTTAACAAAAATAATTCTTTTATGTACCTATAATTATTATTAGTGAGGGTCACAGACTTCTTTATTGAAAAAATCGAATCATTGGGGATCGACCCAGTTTTTCTGTTTTCCAATATTCTGGACAAGAGATAAAATTTTGAAAGGAAAATTGGAAGGCTAAACGCCGAACTTCTAGAGTGGTGAGACTGTAATTTAGGGATGCGATTTTTAGAATGTAATCTAACAATTGCTTTTCCTGCTCTGCACTGATGACCAGATGGACATCGTCTTTTGGTTTGTAAGTAAAAATTTCTGCACATTATAATTTGTGCTGTTTTAGTCTTATGAACAGGGCAGATTTCGAAATCCTATACATATATGCTGCAGCACGGATGGATCTTCCTTTGCTAAGACCATCTTCCACAGCATTCTTAAATGCAGTGCCATTGGGAAGCGGCCTCTTCTTTTGATCTCTCGATCTTGGCATGTTAAATTGTTTTTTATGTATAAGTACAAAAAAAAAAAAAAAAGTTACACGAATAGTAGATATCCATATTCAGGCATTTTATACCAGGCATAATCCCTACAAACTTTCCCGCAATATTTATAATTGAAATAATGAATTAATAAACAAAGAGAAAAATCTGTTGTACCTTTGGAAACTTTAACCATCTGTCCACAGGTACAGCGGGCTATGGTGTCCACAGGTACAACTGAACGCCATATTGTGCGGAAAGCTCTGTTTCACAAAACCAGTAAGCGATAACTGATATGAAAACATATGAAGTTATGATATATTTATCAGACAACCCAATGAAATAATACTGCCTAGAAAATTTCTAAGTGTAGGTCTTACAAAAATTTAAAATAACCTTTTAGATTCGGAAGAATCCTTGGTTCAGGATTTGGAAGAAAAAAAAACTTAAAAATAATAATTTCTCCAAGCCTGTTGATCTGATAGACTTAAAAACAGACGTGCAACTGCAGAGAGATGTTTGCAGCACTACTGACAACAATTTCAATTTCCCTCCTCTCTTAATTCAAAAATGTCCACTGGTACAACTGTGCTTTGGGTACAGCACCTTCCCCTATATATATATATATATATATATATATTCTTATATATATATATATATATATATATATATATATATATATATATATGGATAAATTTCTGGACTGTTACTATTTGATATTTAGTGAGGTTCTTGAGGTTCAGTCAATAAACTTTTTTTTCACTGTAAGGCATGATTATGAGAGCAATATAGTCTCGAAACGTTGCCAAAGTAGTTGTTTTTTGTTTATTGACTGAACCTCAAGAACCTTACTAAACATATATATATATATATATATATATATATATATATATATATAATATATATATATATATATATATATATATATATATAAATGGAATACACATAATTTTACCAACCATGGAATATCTTTCCATATTGAAATCTAAAAGATTTCTATAATTCAACCTTTTTATTTTGGATGCTTGACACATAAGTATAACAAGGCTACTTTTTTCTCTTGGTGAGGCTGAATACCAAGCATTGTTGTAAGCACTTCTAAATAAGTTTTCATTCTGAAAATGAAAATTTGTTCTATTAACAAGTAAGTATTAATTTATTTTTCATTGATTAGGATTAAAAAAATAAATAAATAAAAATAAAAAAAATGTAAATTAGCTTACTAATGTTCCCTATTATTTATTTCAGCTTGAGCAAAAGGGCATGTACCACTTCATTATTACTAGTGAAAATACGACTGTGTTATGCCATACACTTTGTATCAACCGCTTATATTTGAAAATTATAGAAAACAGGTAAAGAATGGGTAATGTCACAATTTTGAACTCCAGAGATGATCTAAGTTAAAATACGGACATATTTAAAAAAATAATGTAATACCTCAAAGTTCAATTTTTAAAGAGGATCAAAAATTCATTGAACATTTTGGAGTGTTTTTGTATTATGAAGCCTTTAAAATGAGAAATTAACTAAATATCTTTGGTTTTTTCTGTGTTTTGGTATATTACATTTAATGGTATTATTAATTTATTAAATACTGTCTTATTTTCACTCAAATTCATCTAAATATTTAAATTTTAGTGTAATATTGAAATACAGGAAACCTTAAGCTAATATTTCCAATAAATATACTTCTGAAAATTCTTAATACAATATGTTCACTTACACTATTTGTTATTACATGTCCGCTCAAACAAACGATCAGTGGACCAATTAAAACACAGTGAAAGGAAAAAAGAAAAGATGAAATAACCTTTGGATTGCCAGCATTCAGAAACTATAAATAAAAATAATAAAAAGATGGTTAATACAGTTACTTAAAAAAAAATAACTATATACTTAAACATTTTATAGTTGACATAGTAATAGAATAAACTTTTAACATGGTATTAGACTTATTTTTTTGTTAAAGAATTATTCATAATAAAAATGAAAATTTCATTGTGAAAGATTCACACGGTCAATCAACATTTTAGTGGTGATGATTTTTTTATTTTTGCTCATTTAACAATTTCAAACATAAGATTATTGTTGATATATTTTTTGAATCTGCATTTTGTTAATAATTGAACTCAGCTTAAATCTGTCACCTATAAAACTAATTTTATATATTTTAAACAATGTGAACTTCAATTGTGTTAAATAGGAAACATTTCTCAATTGTTGATATTTTTATTTTTTATAACTTCAGAAATATTTGGACTATCATGTGCTCTAGGATCACATTTACTTATTTCGATGAAAAGTTTCACTAAAATAGTAAATAATTTATATTTTGTTCTACAAAATAATACAATTAGTTTATATTGTACCAAAACTACTCATCAATAAAGATTTTATAAGTATTCTTACTTTTCTGAGGGAGGAAGAAAAGAAAAGAAAATAAGAAACTTATTTCCCACAAAAATGTTTGTTTTTTGCGTTGCATCTTAGTTATCCAATAGAATAAATAAACTAGTGCTTACAGATATTATTAACTCCACAATGTAATATCAACAAGTAGAGATGAAGACAAAAATACTCATTTCAAAGCATGTTTATCTGCATATGAAGATAAGCCAAATATTTAGAAATATAAAAGCCAGCAGCATACTAACCATAGCAATGAAATTCTGGAGTGAATTTTCCTAAAATAGTATTTGACTGAATGAGAAACAAAAGAATAAGAGAAAAGATGGACTAGGAATACTAGTTAAAATTATACATAAAAGAAAAAAATAATAAATAAACTATGTGGTTCCATCATCTACAAAGATTACCATTCAACAAATTTTCAAAAAATATATATGGAATCTAAGACAAAACGAAAATAAGTACGCTGGAAAAATAAGAGGTAGGACCTCATATCCAAGAAGAGAGGGTTTAATATTAGCGAGGGAAAAAGTTTACAGAAGATAGAGATGAGTTAAAAAAATAGATTCACATTGCCCTGATGCCTCAAGATATGTATAAGCTGTAGATAAAGAAGAAAAAAATTGATACTTTACTTTTGTATCCTTTGGATAGTTGTTTATTCGAGTTTAACATCTTTTTGTACTCCAACTAGGAAGAGGAAGGATGGGATATCCTATCGCTGCCAACTTATTAGTCATTGCCAAGAAGTCGAGCTTTATGGGTTTGCCATGGAATAGATATCAATCTGCCAGATTCGAATTGGCCATTTACGTCTTAAGAATGCTAGGTCACTACGATCTCTTCTTTTAAATTGAAAAAATAATTTTCAAAAATGGTCTGAATACATAAATTCGCTCACCTTAAGGCACACATAACCTCGAATTGCAGTCTGGAGTGATGAAAACACTATCTCCAAAAAACATTTGTCCCGAAAAATATTTGTAATATCGTCAATGTACCTAAAAATTCAAAGGCAAAGAATTAACAATAATGTCATACCATTAATATTTATTAATATATATAATATATATATATATATATATATATATATATATATTTTTTTTTTTTTTTTTTTTTTTTTTTCTTTATAGCCGTTTTTAAAGTATGTAATGTGTATTGACTGACAAGGCTTGATTGATTTGTAACATAATTTTTTTTTGTTGAAATAACTCGTACGAGTTTACTTATTACCTTATGTTTAAGTTCATAGCTTATAGTTACTTTATTATTTACCAAAATCTATTACTATATACTTGTCTTCTGTCTTTAGGCGTTAATCTATAAATAAAATAGATCGTATCGGAGTTTCTGCATGGACTGCGGCTCGAGTCTTGGATGAAATGACTAAGGATAAAAGGATTCAATCTTCCAATTAAGAATGTGTTTTTTTTTATCACTAAACAGCTAGTGAGTATTCTTGGGTAAGGGATTAGTCTTTCGATATCATTTCCAACTTCCTATTAATAGTAATAGATATAATGTAAATTTCATAATTTATACATTAGGAATCTTAATCTGGGGCCCGAGTTCGAGTCCGGCGGAAGACGGAAAATTAAATTTCAGTTCAGGATTGACGTCAGGACTAGTGGCCCTCCTGGGGCACCCATCCTCAATTAAGTGGGAAAATTTCAATTGCAAGAATATCCTGGCGGTTGATCGTGAATCCTAATCATGTGATACAACCGTTGTTATCAAAATAATACTTCCTTAAAAAATACTGAAAAACTTTTCATAAGTTTTTTACATATCTTAAATTTGTCCTATGTGTCCACACAAATAACGTGTAGTTGCTTTATTTGAAAAGCTTATATATTTTAACTTTAGAATATGGCTTTCTGAAGCATGTATCCAAATATGCAAAGTGCTTTACGTATCAATACGAATTTTTCTGTATCAGGTGAAGTACTGCATAGTCTATCTTCCACTGAAAATTTCTCCACATTAATTCCCTAGTATTCAACAACTTTTTCCAAAACTTTTCTCGGTAGATTGCATTCTATGCGATATTAAGTAGCTTTGAAAGAGTCGCGAGTGTATGAAATTGACCTGTTATTTGGCTGCATTTAATATACATATATATATAAATATTGCAGTTCCCTTGACCAAAAGTGGCTGTATATGGGTTCGGTGGAAGTGATATGTTGTTAAAAAAAGTTATTTAATAGTTATGTAAAGTTTTGCAATACATGTACTAATTTTGAAACAATAATTGAATTACCTAAGAATATTCTGGTGAAGTTCAAACACAAGCTCGTAGATCGAGTGGTGAACTCTGTAAATCTCTGTAGAATCCTCATTGAATGGCAGCTTGTAGACAGTTTCCATAGCAAGCGACGAGAGTGGTACCCAACACATTGTGAGGACCACCATCATGCAACAGCCTTTATGAAACAAACTTGTCCAATACCAGGACTCAGGTACAGGATCCCAAACAACCGAAAGGTTTCCTCTTTCTTCTGGCTCCTGCATCATGTTTGATACTAATGTTACTAAACCTGAGGCTGGGCAACCCATGCGAAGATAAAGAAAAAAACTTTATTTCCTTGTCTGCATGTGTGACTGGAAAAAAAAAATTTTCTTTAAATGTTACCCTAGATATAGAGATTACTTTATAATGTAGATTATCCACGTATTATATTAAGGTTCAAGATATAATCATATTAATTATAGAAAATTTCGGTCGTCCAAGAGACCAACGAAGAGAATGGTTGGAATATCAGTTGCTGAAACTAAATCAAATATCCAAGAACAAAGACTAATATAAAACTTGCTGGAATTGCCTTTCTGAAAACACCATTTTGTATTTGCGATTTTATGGCTGGACGATTGCGATATCAGATGGTTGGGCTACG